>CM032446.1:203517394-203687394 GCA_019049505.1 Pachyrhynchus sulphureomaculatus
AATAGAAACACAAAAAGTAAAGCAAAAACCAAAGAAGTAATAATAATGGGAGATCTGAATGAGGAGAACAAGGAAGGCAAAACAATACAAGGACAATAAACGTAGGACCATTCGGAGAAGACCATTACTAACGACAATGGGAGGAGACTAACTAAAGGCGGGCCTCAAAATAACACAACGGATTCTACAAACACAAAGACATCCACAAATATACTTGGATAACAAGAAACACGAAACTTAAAATCAATAATAGACTACATTATAATAAAACGAGGGGGGGGGGGGGGGGGGGGGGGGGGGGGGGGGGGGGGGGGGGGGTGGGGGGGAACCGGGGGGGGGGGGGGGGGGGGAGGGCGGGGGGGGGGGGGGCGGGGGGGGGGGTGGGGGGGGGGGTGGGGGGGTGACCACTATCATAAATAAAAAGACGTAAGAGTAAAAGAGGTGCAGAATGTGGAACAGACCATAGGACTATTAATAGCAAAGTATAAAATGTACCGTGGTACAGAAGACAATAAAGCAAAAAGGGAACAATAGATAAGGAAAACGTAAATACTAATGAGATAAAAGAGAAAAGCAGGACAAAGAAATAAAAATTACAAAATACACTTACTGCAGAGACGAAACGATAAGGGACCTATATAGACGAACGATTAGGATCAAAAATTAAATGAATTTAACTACGACAACTTCCAACCAATGTATGACACATACAAGAAATTGCATCAAACAGGCGTTCCCTATAAGCATCAGGTAAAGAAGACAAACGAGAAAAGAGAAACATAAAATTAGGAAGTCTGTGAAAAACGCAAAGTATCTATAAGGAGAAAAAAATACTATACGAAAAATGGTGAATTACAAAATCAGAAGAAGATATACAGAAATTATAAAGAGAAAAACCGCCTGAAAAGAGGAGGAATGATAAACACAAGAAAAGAACGAGAGATGGAAAAACGTTCCCGTACGAACATGTAGAACAGCTATATAGGAGGAGCTAGAAGTACAGATTAATGGAGAATAATTAAAGCATTTAAGGACTAACAATAGAGAGAAGACGTATATAGAGTACATCCCAGGAAAGCGAGTGGGTAAAATATTATAAGAAGGTGCTAACAGAAGATAGACAAGATTACCAAGAAGAGAACCCTGAAGAAGAACAGAATAAGGAAATAAAAGAGATAGAACTAAGCTATGAAGAAGTAAAGAAGACATAAAAACACTCAAAAATAATAATCTGCAGGGCCTAGGGGTGTGGTAAATGAAATGATTAAGTACGGGTCTAATAAATTACATCGAATGCTGAGAAAAACATGTTCTCAACAGAGCATAAATGGAGAAAAAAATTACCAGAGGAATGGTCAAAAGCTTATATAGTATCCATATTTAAAAAGGAGAGACCGCAGAAAATGCACAAACTATAGAGGCCTAAGCATAATATCGAGTATGGGACGTTTGTATGGAAAAATTATTAAAAATATCATGGAGGAAAATATAAAAGGAAATATTGGAGAAGACCAAGCAGGCTTTACGGCCGGAAAAATCATGTATAGACCACATATACACTATAAAAAAGGAAACAATGGAAAAAAAACTGGCAAAGAATAGAGAAGTTCATCTTTAGCCTTCATACTAGACATAAGAAAGGCCTATGACTCAGTACTCAAACAAAGATTATGAAACGCACATGAAAGAAATAGGCATGACACAAAGAACTATATACGGCAGTAAAAGCTCTCTACGAAAACAACACAGTGAACATAAAAATAGGACATAAAATAGGGGCCAGAGACTCCAAACATCAAAAGGCCTATTACAAGGGATGCTCTACATCCCGCAACACTATTCAAAAAAACTACCTTGAACAAACATTAAAAAAACATGGAAGCAAAAATGTAGTGGAATGGGAGTCCCAATACGAGAAGATTACTTATATACTCTAAGTTTCGCAGACGACCAATGTAATCATAGCACTAAAGCGGGAGATTAGTAATAAACTTTGATAAAACACCAAAGGAGGGAAAACGTGGAGAATCTAGAAGTAGATAACGAAACAATAATCAAAGGAACCGATAGATTTTAAATATCTAGGAACCATCATTTCAAAAAACCGCAACATCAGAAGAAGAGATTAAAGCTAGATTTAGGACAAACGCGAACATGCCATAGACAATTAAATTCGATCCTGTGGGACAAGCACATTACAAAGAGAAACAAAACACGCATATACAAATCAATAATACAAAGCATAATGACATAATGGGTCAGAAACATGACGATCAACAAAAGAAATAATCTAAAATTAACGCGGTAGAGATAGGAGTATTTGGAGAAGATGTTGTAGAGTGACACGTATGGAGAGAATAACCAATGAAGAAATAAGAAGCAGAATGAACATTCAACCCCCGAGAACGCAATCAATACCCATTGAAGAAAAACGATTAAAATGGTATGGACACATAAGACGAAGCGAAGATAATAGAGGTGGAAAAGAAAATAACAGTGGAGCCCTATAGGGAGGAAGAAAAGAGGAAGACCCAGACGATCGTGAAGAGACGATGTGGGGGGGGGGGGGGGACGAGGCTATGGCGGACAGGGTCCCTAACAGATGGAGACTGGGAAGAGAGAAACGGATGGAAAATCAAAGGCTGAGGGAAGGAAACAGCGTCAGCTGTAGAAAATCACTTGTTAATTTATATATATATATATATATATATATATATATATCAATATATATATATATTTATATATATATATATATATATAAAGTATTTTTTAATTATCTTGTTTACTTTAACTTTCTATTCCTTACAAAAAAAATTCTATTATTTCATTTCCTGTACTTTCTACTGAGATAAAGTAACTAATAATAGAATATAAATATATATGGGAATAAATAGCGAAAAAAAAATATTACTAATTTTCGCATTGTGATGTTAAATTGTAAGAAATTGAGTCTCTTAAACGAAAACAATTCTTACTTACACAACACGCAAAGTAAACTAAACAAAGCCAAAAAATAATTAATATTTATTTTTAATATTCCTTGTTGCCATTATCTTTCTTAATAAATTTACTAAGCCTTAATTTCAAATTTCCATTAAAGTACGTTATAATTTCCTTAGTGAAAAGTTTAACAATGGTCTATTACTTACTGTAATAACACTCACATAACTTTAGTAGAAAAGGTTTATCGATAACGTTTTCGCTAGAACTGTGTTTCAATTCATTTCCATAGAAGTTAACTATGAATTAATACTTACAACAATGAACACTCACGAACGGCAAATATATATACTTTTTAATAATAATTAGACTAATTAATATTTCTTTAAATCCAAGGGCATGATGATATTCAACTCCAATACCACTTAAAATACCAGACGGTCTATTACATCGATAAAGTATGATTTTTTCTTTATTATCGTAGTTTTTATATAAATAATTAGCAATCGCCCTCGACTTCGTTCGGGTGGATGTGTTATTTTTTCAAAACTTTTTTTCTAAATTTAGTTACTTACTTTAATTAGTTAGAGCTTCCCTGTATACTATGTTTGATGTTTTATTATTTTTTAGGAGCAAAATATATTCTGAAGTTAATTTTTTTAAATATTTTTAAATGATCCAAATTCTCGAGATTTCCCTTCAAACTTTACAGCAAAGTATCGGTTGTTTGGCCCTTTCCTCTGCGGTATACGGCTCGCGATACATTTGATCTACGTTTTTTGAATTACGTGTACATCGGGAAAAACTACAATCATGTCCACTGTTATCATTAGTGAATTATATTTTAACAAATTATCTAATATAAAATTCAAACATCAAATGCTGTCAAATACCTAATCTAAACAAGTAACTTCTTGATTGGTGTAATGTCAACTCTTCTTGCTTTCTTAAAAAGTTAACAAAACCTATAGTAAGAATTGGCCATTGTATGTTAATTATAACTTAACCCTAAGCTTCTTTTTAGTGTTCCGTACTGAACTCTTATGGGATCGCTTCGGTGTCCCTATGTCTGTCTGTCACATACCCGATTTTCGTCGAAACTATTTGGCAGAGAAAGTCGAAGTATGGCACAAATATAGGAATTGATAACCCAATCAAGATCGTGTAGTTTTGAAAGTTAAATTTTGACTTAAGGGATTACTTTTGTGGGGTGAAACTGGGAGGGAAAAAAAAATTACCAGATCATCGAGTGGGTTGTCGAAAGTTTGTGAAAACACTAATTCAAAAATATATATGATGTAACACTTGCGCGCACTTTTCTTTGTATTATTTTTAAAAATGGCCAATAGTCGCTATCTCCTCCCTCTATCTAGAAAAGTGCTGTTCAAAAAATTTTGGAAAAAATTATGAAATATTCTCCATAAAGTGTAGATAATTTATCTGGTATAAAAAAGAACTATTTGGCTTGGCAGTTTTTTTTAATATACTTTTCAGTATACACACCGGTGGCTAGCGGATAGGTACAGAGACGAAATAATTTTATTTTATTTGTTTATAATTAAACAACTATTTAGGTAGTAAATATTTGTTTACAATAGATTATATATATATATATATATATATATATTATATATATATATATATATATATATATATATATATATATAATATATATATATATATATATATATATATATATATATATCATATATATATATATATATATATATTGTATATATATAATATATATATATATATTATATATTATATATATATGTAATATATCTATATTATATATATATATATATATATATATATATATATATAGATATATATTATATATATATATATATATATATATTATATATTATTAGCTTATTCCATCCTATAGTCGGATGTATGTTAAACCTCCCCAATTTGTCTTTAATGAGCTTTGTTGTTCGCTCCAATTGTCTCCTGCTATTTATGTCGTCCGTCCATCTTGTCAGTGGTCTACCTCTGCATCTTTTGTGTTCTATAGGCCTCCATTATTGGCAATTAGGTAGCTAAGATACTATAACTAAAAACGTGAAAATACATATTGGACCTTAGCCTAAGTAAGGATTTTATTTTATTTTAAAAACATTCACCGAACGGAATACTTGCACTTGGTCAGTTTATTTAACTATAAGATTTTTAATTTTAACTGTTTGTGGTAAAATATTAGAAAATGTATTGCTTGGTAATAAAGAAGAGCGTAACTTATTGAAATAAAACTTTCTGTCCCAGAGGAACAAATTTTTCAAATATATGAAACGTTCGGATATAGGGTCGAATGATACATCATTGTATTGAAGGTAAAAAGTGTTTTCCAAAAATGGCGAATAAAAAATCCGGGCTTTAAAAAAATAAAGTTGATGACGGGTCTTCTCAGTAGACAAAACGACAAATATAAAAAATCTGGAGTATGTTTTGTGCAAGAGGCGAATAAATTATGAAATTTTTGTACTTCTCAAGTTTTTTAACTCTTAGTTTTTGATTTATTTTGTAAATTATATTTTGGCGATTGTTTAAACTTTCTTCACTATCTAACTACGCTTTAAAGAATAGAGTAAGACATATTGGTGATGACAGGGTCTTAAGCGATAATCTAAAAACAGCTATATAAAATTTTTGTGAATAATGAGTACCACACAAAAAATTCTCAAAAAATTAATTTTCAATTCAAATATTTTTGACGAGCCCCAACAAAGAAATAAACATCATACAAACAAAATACAAAAAACTACTATTTATTGAAGACCTAACAAATTCGATTACTGCTTTGTTTAAGACTTTAAAAACATTAAAATAGCTAAATATAGCAACCTTAAAAATTAATTTTCAGAACTCAAAGATGTTGGCCATACACCATACAAAAGCAATGTAGTGTATCAATTAGTGTGTTTATATTGCCAAGGATATTACAATGTTACAATAAAAATCTCACCTCAAGAAAAAAATGACAAAAATAGAATATTGCTAGAGATGTGCTACTAAAATTAATGAAACCATAAATTATAAATATGTTATCAACTAATTGACCAATATTTTACTGTAAACATGATAAATTAATAAAATAAACTCTAATATATAAAAATATTTTTGAGACATACACTAATGTCAAAAAAAGGAAGAAGAGGGAGAAAGAGAGAAAAAAAATATTATCCACATACCGTAAACAAATTCAGTGGTTCTTGGACACTGTTGTAAAATGGATATTATGGATGGATGGATGGATCTTCTGACTTATGTAACACATGTTTGGAACAACGCAATTGAACACTTTGGAGAATCTCGAGCGGTTGCTCTTGACATATCCAAGGCATTCGACAGTGTTTGGCACGATGGACTGTTGGCTAAGTTGCGCTCTTATGGTAAGTCTGAAAGGTTCTGTTTGTGGCTCTCATGTTTGCTCAGAGAGCGTTCTTTACGAGTGGCGGTCGACGGATTTCTTTCTAACACCGTCACTATCAACGCTGGTGTGCCCCAGGGCTCCATACTGTCTCCTACTCTCTTTCTCATTTACATTAACGATCTGCTGGAAAAGACCGGGAATCCAATCTATAGCTTTGCAGATGACAGTACGCTTGTCTCTTCATTCACCTTGAACGCTCGGACATTGGCTGCTCAGGCGAATATCCGCAGACAGCAGGAGGTCGTTCAACTTAACAAAGACCTGGAAGAAATTCTATCTTGGGGGTGACAGTAACCAAGTGGAATTTAACGCTACAAAAACCCAAGTGGCAGTTTTTTCTAAAAAAGTTAACGTTGCTGAACCCGACATAGTTATGTCGGGGCACTCCATTCCCCTAGCATCGTCGCTCAATTTGTTGGGCATTAGTTTGGGAGCAAATATGTCTTGGCATGAACATGTTGCAGGCATAGCAAGGAGAGCTTCTCAAAAGTTGGGAATATTATTTAGAACCAGAAAGCTTTACACCCCACAACAACTGTTAATTCTTTACAAAGCCCAAATTCGACCAACTATGGAATACTGCTCCCCACGTTTGGGGCTCCGCTCCCAAACATACACTGCATTTGTTGGATTCTGTTCAGAGAAGAGCGGTCCGTCTGATTGGGGACCCGGAATTGACCGGCGGCCTTGATTCGCTGGAACATCGAAGAACGGTTGGCGACTTGAGTCTGTTCTACAAGTATTTTTTCATGGAAAGTGTTCGAAGGATGTAGCCCGCTTAATTCCTCCCAAAGCGATGCATGTTAGAAATACACGTCGCGCTGGTGCTTCGCATCCGTATGAGGTTCAGCTTGTTACTCCGCGTACAACGCTTTTCAAGCAATCTTTTATATGGAGAAACGTCATCCCTTTGGAATAATTTGCCCAGCGCTGTGTTTCCCACCGAGTACAAGTTTACAGCGATTCAAGAACAACGTGAATCGCTTTTTTCCGCACTCGTGCCGCTCCTGGAGCGCTTTAGGGACTTCCCTGCAGCACGTGTGCTAGACCAATAAAAAAAAAAAAAAAAAAAAACTATGTTTTTAAAGAAAAAGGAGGATTAACTTGCAATTCTTAAGTTGACATTTTATATTTTTTCTGTCATCAGTGTGTCATTGTCATATATATATATATATATATTCATCATTAGCTTATTCCATCCATAGTCGGATGTAAGCCTCCCCAATTTGTCTCCAATGAGCTTTGTTGTTCGCTCCAATTGTCTCCTGCTATTTATGTCGTCCGTCCATCTTGTCAGTGGTCTACCTCTGCATCTTTTGTGTTCTATAGGCCTCCATTCAAATATACGGCGTGTCCATGTGTTATCATTTAGCCATGCCATATGCTCCGCCCAATTCCACCTTAATATATTATAATATTCGTTGCACTACATCTGTCACTTATGATATTCTTCGTATCTCGATGTTAGGAATACGAACTTGGAGTTTAATATTTAGCATTCTCTTCGATGCTCTTTCGATTACCTGGAGTTTATTTATTACACATTTATTTAAAGCCCACGTTTCAAAGCCATATGTTCATATCGGCAGTACATACTGATCGAACACTCTGGCTTTTATTGTATTTGGGATCTCCAATTTGAATGTAGATTGTAACCTTTCGAACGCAGACCAAGCTAACGAGACTCTTCTATACAAGTAAGCCACTAATTTTTTTTTTGATATTTCGATTTTTTGTCCTAAGTATATGAATGTTTGTACCTTTTCTATTCTTTCACCTTCTATTAATAGTTCCTGGCTGTTACCTTCACTTTCGTTGTTCAAATAATAATAATAATAATTCCATCAGCATTTCTGGTAATTCTTCTTTTATGTTAGCGATTAGAGTGATATCATCTGTACTGTCTGACGTCTTCTCTGATCTTTTTCTTTATTTCTTTTGTTTATTTCTGCCAATTCTAATTTGCAATTTGTAGGATCATTTCTTAATAGTCGTCTCTATTTCATGAGATTTTGTATCTCTTTACTTAATTTTTGAGTTTTTTTCTTTTTTTCGTCCGGTTAGTTCATTCCAAAAATGTATAACAAAAATAGTTTTTGATGATTTAATGCAAAATATTTGGAAGTTTCTTATTAGAAGGTTCAAGTTAATATAAAATGACTTGTATATTCTCAGGTGCATGTTGAATATTTTTCTTACAGTGAAGTGACGAATTTTGGAGATGTAATTGCTTAAAAATTACCCATAAGTAATTCATAAACACCTTGGATTATAGTGAGTACCTGTACAAAATATCTGTCTTTTAAGCGCAAAATAGTAAACAGAATGGTAACGATAAAAAATTTACGACTTTATATCGATAAAACGCAGACTTTTACCGCATGCATGCATTCTTTTAACTACCCCTTTTTCAAACCTAAAGTGCAAGCTAGAGCTTTTTTACTAACAATACTGAAAATTAAACCCCCAAAATTCTGGTTGGTATAAATATCTTCTTTACGCTCTTTTGTCGACAGTGTTGTAAATTTGTGTTCTCGTCAACTACAAACGGGAATATGATAAGGCCTGTCGGTGCATAAAAAATACTACAGGTGTCAGTTTGATTATCATATATGTAAATAAATCGATCTTTATTTTCTTTTGTTTATAACAATTGTGATGTAATTCTAATTTGTGTTGCAACAGAGAGTCAATCTTCAATACTGTTTACAATCGTTAAAGAAACACATTTTATAGGTTTAAGGCCTAAACATGATTTTACAGGTTAAAAAAGGAATATCGTTTTCCTCCTTAAAAATCAACTCATGGCCTATTTGAAAAATATCCCTTAGACACATTAAGGACTGAAGTAAAATATTTTTTAACTTTAACGTATTTTAAAAGACCTACTGCTTACAGTCTATTAAAAAGATATTATTCACAACTGTAGTTATTTTAAGTACCTGTTTACACCACATTATGGTCTCGTCAGTAAGTTTGTATAGAAACCAAGCAAGACAAGGATGTAATTCTCCGAAAGTCATGGTATTAACCACTTACTGAACCTTCGTACTGGATAACAGAGTGTAAAGTATAAACAGTCAAACTACTCTAAAGTAAAGGTAAGAGTTTCAAAACCAAAATCTTTATACAAGTAGGAATGTTTTTCTCTCTTATTTTAAATGTACTACTTCTAATTTTTTATTGAAAAATGTCTGTACTGATAGTATTATTTAAAAAAAAAACATCTTTATCTCCTATAAAGCCTCGCATTAGGATATGACTACCATCAGAATATAAACGTATCTAAAAAAAGCTGACAACCAATAAGGGTCATATTGTAGGGACGTCTATTAAAGTAGGAATAAGTAAGGAACAAAATATGACGAGTTTTGAATTTTGATATTGGATTTTCATGCATATGGGTTTATTGAACTACAACTAAAATGAAAACAATTATTTGTTTGTGGAATAGTTTTTTTCGGATTAATTTAAAAAATACATTTTTCTGTACGACCTTACCAGGCAATGGAGAGCCCTAAGATATTTCATTTAAGATTTTTTATAGTAATTTAAACGAATGCACAACAATAGTTATTTACGCACAATCTGTCAAGTAAGAACGTGTCCGCGATAATAAATTTTTGGTAGATGCGATTCTAGAGATTCAACAGAAAATCGGTAGAGGGAACCTTTGTCTACGACGCATTTTAGTAAAAGTATTAATCGATTTCGAACTTTCATCGAAATCACATAAAATCCAAAATGAGTTACTTGTTTGTGCGTCGGTTCGAGGCAATCTTTGTTCCCATCCAAATGGGCCTAAAATCACAGATCGTTTTAACGACACGAAAAATGTCGACGATTTGTCAAAACGTAGTTCATTAGGCAAAGTCACTCCGAAAGTAGAAAAACGAATCGTGTCTTTGTTTTCACAGGACCCGACTAATTGAGGCTGCGCCAAGGAACGGCAAAGTTAAGAAACTCGGGTTTGAATGTGTCATATGAGATCATTCGACAACATTTTCCTGCTTATGATGTCAAGCTCCGAAGCACGTTGCCTGCGAAACCTTTGCTGGGCGAAAATCACGTCGCGAAGCAGTTGCCTTGAGCCCATAAGATAGTAGAGTGGCCCTCACAATCGCCGAACGCCAAACTTATTGAAAACGTTTGGTTTCTTGTAAAGAGAGAGCTCCGAGGAAATACTCTAAGGACTTTGACTCAGTTGCCTCGCGAAATTCGAAAAATCTGCCGAATATTGAAGCGCAAGTATGCAGAAAATCTCGTTGACAGCATGTCTCGATATGTCAGACGAATATTGTTGGAGGAGGAGATTGGACAACTTACTAAGGTAATTGCGCCATTGTTAGTACACCAAAAAGTATATTGATGGCAAAAAAATTTTTCGAAACACATTTTTTCAAGAATACCAGCGGTCACGCTCTTATTTGACAGACTGTATAAGTTCAGAATATGGTATTTTGTAGAGCTAGTAAGGAAATATCAGGATGACACCATAGGCCAAAATGTGAAAGTTCTGTTCAATAATATGAGGGGCCTGTGGGCTGAGATTGTGGGTTTGATCACCACCAGCACTGGCTTTTAAATTTTCTTGTAGTTGGGTCTTTACTTTTATAAATTTTCCTGTTAATTATCTATTTATTCAAAAAAAGGATGTATGACAATTTGCAATTCATATTTTTTTTTTTTGATTGATTTGATTCCTATGGCATTTACGGAAAAATGTATTTTTCTCAATTGTATAGGAAAACTAATTTAATAAAAAAAAATTCAATTTCTTTTTTTTAATTCTTAAAATTAAAAAGGAGACTGGATAAATACAACGTATTAAATCAGTACATATTTTTTTATGTTATTTTCACAATTCTTTACTCAATGTTTTTTGAGATGGGAAATAATGAAAAAATAGCACGATTTTCAAATTCTTGGACTCTAAGAGTCGTGAAAAAGGCGTATAACATGATCATTCCCTCTCCTTCCCGCTTCCATTTATTAAATCCGTTAAATATTTTATTATAATAATTGTACTTAAAGTAACTCTCACCCAAAAAACCAGGAATAATTGACATAGAAAATATATATTTTTTTGCCTTGAACCCATTCACCTTCTTTCCCCACAACAATATTGTTCAAAAACCAGTGGTTCTGTTCCTCGTTAAGACGTTGTATTTGTACCAAAGGACCCCGCACTAACCTTATGGAAAATGGTTTTCGGTGGATTTGGACGAAACTTTGGGAAAATGTCCGTGATGCTGAACAAAATATCTCATGGCCTCAACTTTAACCTATGAGCCGTTTTTATTCTAGGAAGTCTTATAAGTGAAATAAAAATTGCCATTCCGCTCCTCCATCCACGATCAATGACGTGGACGTGGCGGAGACTGATCCCTGTGCGGGTGTGTGTGTGTGTATGTATGTGCGTGTGTGTGTGTGTGTGTGTGTGTGTGTGTGTGTGTGTGTGTACATGTGTAAGAGTACCCTATTAATCATGTTATTCTTTAACTCAATGCATTGTGATGGTCCTTCTTCAGCATCTAATACACGGTTCAAGAGTCCAGCTGATGGATACCTTATATTTTGTTCACACCTGGAATATCCCAAAAACAACAGTACACTCGCCACATGCACATGATCCAAGTCTTCTAGTTCCGGAGTGTCAAGTGCAATAATAACCCATTATGTCTTCATCATCGTCAATATTCATGTTCTTAATTTCATTTTCTTGTGGTTTAAAAGCTATCCATAACACACCATACCCATCCGTAACACACACACAGGGCTCAGTCTCCGCCACGTCCACGTAAGTAATTCGTCTCATTTCATTTAGAAATCCACGTTGTTGATTCTAGATAGCGCAAAGAGAAGAACGGCAATTTTTATTTCAGACTTCCTAGCATGAAAACGGCTCGTAGGTTAAAGTTGGGATTATGAAATATTTTGTCCAGCATCGCGTAAATTACATTTTCGCAAAGTTTCGTCCAAATCCACCGAAAGCCATTTTAGATGCACTAACCTAATGGAAAATGGCTTTCGGTGGATTTAGACGAAACTTTGAGAACATGTAATTTAAGCGATGCTGAATAAAATATCTCATGGCCTCAACTTTAACCTATAAGCCGTTTTCATTCTAGGAAGTCTTCTTTTTCTTCTTTTTTCTTATGTGGGAGCCCACATAAGTAGGCTAATGCCTGTTTTTCCCATTTATGCCTCCTCCGAGGTGGATGTCCAGCACTTTTTCCACCGGTCCGGGGAGTCTGCCTTGAGCTCTTCTGCTGACGGGTTTGTTAAGTTTTGCTTTTTTTCACTATGATGTTGTCATCCATTCTATTTACGTGTTTGTTCCACTGTTTCCTCCTCTCTCTTACCCACTTGGATACATCTGGGATGTTAATTGATTCTCGCAGTTCTTCGCTTCTGACTCTATCGTATAACGTTTTTTTCCGTGTATGTCTCTGATTACTTTCATCTCTGTGGTCGTCATCATTTGTATCGTTCTGCATGTGTCCGTCCTTGCTTCCACTGCGTATGTTAGAATAGGCCTCACTGCTATTTTATAAATTTTTGTTTTGCTTTCAGTTGTAAAGTATTTGTTTTTCCATACTATATCTTTTAGCCGTCCTGCTATTTGTGAGACTTTCATAGTTTGCTATTTTACTTCCAGTTGTAAATCTCCATGGCTAATTATTGTTGTTCCCAAATAGTTGAAGATACCAACCTGTTCTATTATTTTTCCTTCCACTTCCAACTTGCACCTTATAGGTTTCTTTAGAAGCTACCATACATTTTGTTTTGACTGTGTTAATAATGATGTTTAGTTTCTTTGCTTCCTAATTGAAGGTGTAGAGGAGCCTTTGCAGACTATCTTCGGAGTCCTTGATTAATACAGCGTAGTCAGCATAACAAAGTATGTGAAAGTATGTATTTCCCATTCTATGACCTAATGTTCTAGCTAGGGGCTTAAGGAATCGCCTTGTCTTATTCCGGTGTTTATTTGTGCGTCTTCGCTCAGTATGTGCCCTACTTTGTTGTTCGTTTCATATTACGTATTCATTTCGTATATGAGATTAATTAGTTTCTGGTTTACATGCTTTTCTTTCATTATTTGGATGACGTCTTGTAATTGTACTCTGTCGAAAGCTTTGGCCCTATCTACGAAGCACATATATGCTGGGCTGTTTAATTCTCTAGCATTTTCTGAGATTTGTTTAATTATAAACATGGCGTCGACAGTACACCTGTTTTTCCTGAAATCTTGCTGTTCGTCTCGTATTTGGATGTGATACTGTTCTTCCAGTCTTTAGGTACTTGTCCTTTCTTTATTATGTTTGTGAAAAGTTTTGTCAGTTCTTGATATAGGTAACTTCCTCCATACTTTAACATCTCGTTTGTGATGTCGTCCGGTCCGGGGCTTTTTCGGTTTTTTAGCTGTTTTACAATGTTTGATGTTTGTCCAACTGTTATTTCGATGTTTTGTTCTTCTATCTCGTTTAACTCAGGTTGGGGATTTTGTTCTTCTCCATCATTCACATTTTTAAAATACCTTTGTCACTCCTCGACTGTGATTTTGTTGGTTTGTAACGTATCTTTTATTTCTTGCTTGTTTCGTCTTAGCATTCTCCAGACTTTTTTTTTGTGTTCCATATAACATAGATCGCTTTCCATTTCCTTCGTCAATTTCTCCCAATGGTGTTGTTTGATTTGTCTCTTTCTTGTGTTGACTATGTTTCGTTCACTAACGTACGCGTTCCAGTAGTCTTGAGTTTTGTCAGGTATGTACTGTATATATGCTGTTTTCTTTTTTTTTGCTAACTCCTTTATTTCTGGTGAGAACCATGATGTTTTGTTGGTTTTATTGACATTTATTCGTCTTTGGATTAGAGTTTCTTTGGCTGCTTTAACAATATTTCGTTTTATAGTTGTTCACTGTTGGTCTGTGTTTTCTCGTTCATTGATTAGGTATTGGCTAATTTTTGGTTTTAGGCGACTTTCATACAATTGTTTTGTGTTTGGCTTTCAAAGGATTCCACATTAAACTTATTTACGTAGACAGGTTTTGGTTTTGGTGTTATTTGTGTATTAAGTCTGAGTTTGCATAGTACTAGTTTGTGATCACTACCTACATTGGCCGAGTTCAGTGTTCTTACATCTATTATTGTTTATGGTTCAAATTTTCTGTTAGTTATAAAATAATCTATTACTGATGGTTGACCTCTCATATTGTGCCATGTATATTTGTATTTCATTTTGTGATTTTAGAATGTATT
Source organism: Pachyrhynchus sulphureomaculatus (assembly GCA_019049505.1). NCBI lineage: Eukaryota > Metazoa > Arthropoda > Insecta > Coleoptera > Curculionidae > Pachyrhynchus > Pachyrhynchus sulphureomaculatus. The sequence continues at coordinate 203,532,035 of CM032446.1, forward strand.
GTTTATTCCTAAGGCGTTCAGGTTAGTTCAGGTTAGAAGGTCTTTAGCATGTCACCGTTATCATTTATATCTTCTTCATTAAATCTTTGCCTTATTCCTGTCAATACGCTTTTGCCTATTCTAGCGTTCAGATCTCCCATCAGCAGTATCTTGTCTTGTGATCTTATTTTATCTATTTGTGTTTATAACATTGTTCGCGTTCCTCCTTATTTTTATTCGTGTCTGATGCATATAAAGTTGTCAAGAGTATTCTTTCACCTAAAAAATCTAATAAGTGAAATAAAAATTGCCGTTCTGCTCTTTGGGCTACTCCAAGATCACGACGCGACATGGACCTGGCGGAGACTGATCCCTGTGTGTGTGTATAAGGGTACGATATAAATTAAATTCAATGGATTGCCTTGTGGTGGTCTTTCTCTGGAATCTAATATCATGGTTCAAGAATGCATCCGATGGATACCTTACATTTTGTTCACACCTGGAATATCCCAAAAACTACAGTACACTCACCACATGTGCTCATGATTCATGATTGACAAATGCAATAATAACCCATTATCTTTTCATCATCGTCAATATTCATGTTCTAAATTTCATTTTCTTCAATTTTTATTTCACTTTTAAGACTTCCTAGAATAAAAATGGCTAATAGGTTAAAGTTGAGGTCATGAGATATTTTGTTCATTACATTTTCGGAAAGTTTCGTCTAAATCTACCGAAAGCCATTTTCCATAAAGTTAGTGCGGGGTCCTTTGAAATAAATATCTTATTTTTTCATTCCAGAGTTATCATGCCAACAGACAGACAGACCAACGGAAATGAGAGAATATAATCAAAAACCAAGAAAGGTTCTTATAATACAATTATAAATACATAAAATGTATTGACTCTTTTAATGTCTTTCCGTAAAGCGATATTTCTTAAAAGTATAGGTTTAAGTTCCACTTCCAGTGTTACACTTGTACTAAAGATACCTACAACATATTAACGATGCGGAAAGAAGAACACCTAGATGGTCTGAAAAAAGGAATTAAACACTAGGAATAAGCGAAACACGACTACCGGGTGAAAAATGTACAACACTAAATTCAGGACATATTCTATACCAAAACGCAGACGAAAGCGAAAACGATCATGTCGGAGGAGTAGCAATACTTATAAATGAAAAACGAAAACACCTTGTTACAAAAATGAATTCTATATCAAACAGAGTAATATACATTGTCCTACAAATCTCAAAAAGGTATAGTGTTCAAATAATTCAAGCATATGCCCCCACAAGTACTGCGGATGAAGAAATGATGAACATCTTCTACGATAATATATTCAATGCAAGAAAATCTGAAAAAAACACTTTTGTCTGCTAATAGGCGACCTAAATGCCAAAATAGGAACAAAAACTGATAACATAAAAAATATTGGAAAATCCGACATAGGAAATAGAAATAGAAATGATCGAGGGGAGTAACTACTAACATACCTACAGAGTGAAAACCTTTACTGTATGAACACCTTTTTAAAAAGAAACCTGGGAGAAAGTGGACCTGGAGGAATCCAGATGGTACCACAAAGAATGAAATAGATTTCATAATATCTATGCATAAGTATATCATCTCACTAGACAAATTGTCAGAAAAAGTAACACAAAGCATCAACATTGCAGTGAGAAAAATCGCTACACAAAATAAAGCATCAAAAAACAAAAAGATTAGTGAAGAAACAATAAAATTAATGGAGAAGAGAAGAAAACTAAATCGAGGCACACAAGAGTATGAGGAAATATGTAAAAGCATAAACCAAGGCATAAGAAAAGATACCAGAAGTTATACGAATATAATTACGGCTACTATAGAAAACAACAAAAATATGAAAATCCTAAAATCACAACTGACCTCTGGCAATATCTAGAGTAATAGCTAACTTTTACACAACAACTTATATACATCAAAAAACCTATCTCCCAGTGATCTAAGCACAAATCAAAAAATTACAAACGTGAAGTCCGAAGAAATTCCAGAAATAACAACTTTTGAAATTGAAACTGAATCAATGAAAAATGGTCGTTCACCTGGCGAAGACCGAATAACTACCGAGGTGCTAAAATTCAAAGTAGTCAAACAACTTCCAAACCTATGTTTATCAGAAGGGAAAATTCCAGCAAATGAGAGAAACGTAGTAGTTGTAATATACAAAAAAGGAGACGCGGCTAGCATAGAAAATTACCCACTGATAAGCCTCCTTTCACAATTATACAAATTGTTCACTAGAATCATAACATCCCGTGTAACAAACAAACTCGACTTCTATTAGCCAATGGAACAGGCGGGGTTTAGGGAGGGCTACTCTACCAAAGACCATTTACAGGCAGTGAGAACATTAATAGAGAAGTGTGAAGAATACAAGGTACCTTTACACATGTGTTTCGTAGACTTCAAAAAGGCCTTCAATACAATGGAACTATGGGCTATACTTCAAGCTCTGAATAGTGCAAAAGTAGATTTACGTTATACAACACCAATTAGAAATATCTACGAAAACGCCACATCTATGATAAAAATAAACGAAGATACGTACGCCCCAAAAATTCCTAACAGCAGAGGCGTGAGATAGCGAGATCCAATGTTCCCAAAACTATTTACAGCGGCGCTGGAGAATGTTTTTAAAAAACTGAGTTGGAAACGTTTTGCTGATGATATAGTTCTCATTAGCAATGATCCTGGTGAACTTGAAGACATAATGAAACAATTGAACGAGGCAGCAAAAACCATTGGTCTAGAGATGAACCTAAATAAGACAAAGGTAATGTCGAACAGCACAAAAACGTTCACAGTAGAAATAGAACATATACAGTCAGTTGAAGAGTATGTATATCTCGGAAATCCAATAAAGTTAGGAAAACAAAACCAGACCGTGGAGGTGAACATACTAAGAAGTGACAAACTGTATGAAGAAAAAAGTATTTGATTTTTGCATATTGCCGATTATGACATATGGATTAGAGATCATGACACTAACAGAAAAGAGTGAAGAGAGACTGAGAATAGCACAACGTGCCATGGAAAGAGTTATGCTTGGCATAAGTCGTAGAGATGGAATCAGTAGTATGGAAATTAGAAAGAAAACCAAGATAACTGACAGTATGCAACGAGTCGCAAGACAAAAATGGAGCTGGATAGGGCATGTCGTAAGAAAAACCTCTGAATAATGGTCAAATCGAATAACGCAATGGAGAGCTAGGGTATACAAAAGAAATGTGGAAAGACCACAGGAAAGATGGATCGATGACATAAAGGCTTTTGCAGGAAACAGATGGTATCAATTTGTACAAGACAAAGTAGCTTGGAGGAACTTAGGGGAGGTCTATGTCCAGCAGTGTACGACTCAAGGCTGAAGAAGAAGAAGAAGAAGACTAAAGATAAAAACTTATGTTGCTCTAGAGTAATCAAACCAGGAAGCCAACAGACGAACAGGCAGACAGATGGTCCGACAGATGGATACAATTTGGAAATTAATGATCTAGAAGGCCTGAGACATGGAAAACTGCAAAAAAAATTTCGAGGGTATGTTCTTCACGAATAAAGTAAAAAACAAAGTTTAAATAGTAAAATGCGAGAAATGTACAGTATTCGCAATTCACAATATGAAAATCACAATAATATACTGAAGCACAAAACATCGAGACAAAACGAGGCCGGTTGGCTACCGCTGGATCGTTAAAATGCGCCTCGTCGGTTTTCTCAGAGATACCGCACATATTTTTCCTCTTATTGTTACATAGAACAACTACTTGCGCGACATCTTAGCATCCCGTGTCAGATACTAGCGATTCCCAATAACAAACACAAATGCATTTTTACTGTGAACGAATGAAAACGACAAACTGATAAAAGCTTATGAATTTCCAAACTCTAAAATTCTTAAAGAAATCCTACAATTCATTCATAATTTATTAGAATGCCTGTAAAAAGACCACTTAAAATCCAGCTTTACTCACAAATCCTGCTTATGATTAATTTTGCTTCCAGTAGTATGAAAGTCGTCCGAAAAGTATTTTAAAATGAAAAAGAAAGGGATATTGTTACAAATGCGTTACTTTATTAGTTAATGTAGTCTTCTATCAGCTTTACACACTTATTCCAGTGATGTTCCAGTTTTTTATCCCCACGGAAAAGTAGTTCTAATTAATTTTATAAAAAAAAACTTTTATCGGCATTACTTTACTTAATAAATCAAATAAACTTTTATTTCAAATTGCCATTAAAGTAAATTATAGCTTCCTTAGCGAACAGTTTAACAATGCGCTAATAACCACATAACTTCTGTAGAAACGATTTATCGATAATAGTTTCGCTAGAACTGTGTTTCAATTCAATTCATTGGAAGTTAATTATTAATCAATAGTTCCTGCAACAATAAAACCTTACGAGCGCCCCATTTACTATACGTACATAAACATATTTTTTAATAACGGCTGAAAGACAAAGATTCTAAAAAACGGGCGGTCAGTTTTTCCAAAATTTTCCGCCATTTTGGAGCCACCATTTTGTTTTTTGAAATTTGAACTTCATATTCGCAATCAGCGACCCCAAAAATCCATGTATACAGGGTTTCATAAAAATCACTCACGTTTTCCAAAAATAGCCCCCCATTTTGGAGTCGCCATTTTGTTTTTTGAAATTTGAACTTCATATTCGTGATCAGCGGTCCCGAAAACCCTGATATACCAAGTTTTGTTGAAATCGAACAATAACTTCATATTTTGGCCAGCTTTTTCGGGATATTTTTCTTCTGTGCGGCGCGGCGCCGCAAAATGGGGCGAACGCGTTATTTTTGGGTCATTTGTTTATAACTTCCACATTTGTTATTGGAATGACTTCAAACTTAATACACATAACGTACGATTAATATATGTTCAGTATATGAAATAAAAATCATACTATATACTGTTATCGCGTGCGCGATAAAGCGTAAAGATGATTATTTCTAAATACTAGACAACAAATTGAAAAATGATTACATGAGTGCGAATAGTCATTGTCAATGTATTTTTGCCTGCTGAACACGAATCCGTTGTCCAAATTTGGCTACCGCGTCGTAATTTTGAGAAAAATGACGGAAATTTGTAAAAAACGACGACGTTTCAAGGATTTTCATGACATAACACAGGCACAAATATTTTCCTCATAAATTTCGTTAATACTACGCGTAAGTATCAACATTTAGCTTTAAAATGCCTTTTGTTTCGTTTTGGTACATTTTTTTTTATTTTCGAGGTATAGCTAAAATTAGAAACACTGGTTGCGCATACGCATAATAAATTGTATGATTTTGATTCCATATTTCTGAAAATATATAAATCGTACATTATGTATATTAAATTGAAGTCATTCCATTGACAAATGTTATGAGCAAATGACCGAAAAATATCGCATTTGTCTCACTATGGCGCGCGGTGTAAGCAAACACTCGCATTGAAATCGAAATTTCAAAGTAGTCAAGCCGCGTTGCCGAAAAGAGGCAACAAGAGTTTAATTACCCTTTTTTTAGAAGTTTGTACTTCATAAGAAATGAGGAGTATAGCGTCATTTTTTCATTTCATTGGAATATTGCCCGAGAGAATGGCTGAGTGGAGAACGTTAGATCAAGTCGGGGGAACTTTAATGTCTATTTTTTTACCAAAGGGGGACGAAGGGGGATAAAAATAGGATATCTCCGGAAACTAGAGACTTTGCCCTATCAGATGGTGAAAGTGCCATCTCATTCCACCTCATTCCAAAAACTTTATACATCTTTGAATATTGAAGTAAGAATAATTTTTTGTGTCGAATATGTCAAATGTTTATTAATATATTATAAGCACTCTAATGACGTTACACTAAGATTAATTTGTTGTTTGAAAACCTAATAAACAAGTTCTAGTAAGCGTTTAACTCATATTCGTAGTTATGTTGTCCACAGAGAATTTAGAATGTAATTTCTCGAATTACACAAATTCCAACATTCACGAAAATGTCACACTTCAATGGATAATTTTAAGGAAGCCAGAAGGAATAAATTAGTTATAAACATATTTATGTATGGTTTAAAATTATATATAAAAAGGAAAAAATCGCTAATATTCGAAAAATATATCTTTAATTTTTTCATCCAATATCCGATTTTTAAAGCTGTCGGTCGCCCCAATGTGCGCCGGCGTGGTAAACCATATTTATATTGAAGCAGTGAATGTAGGATGCTAAAATCTATTATTTCCCAAAATTTCAAGCAAAACTACTTTTAACAGTTACTCGTAAGAAATACCTTAATAGAATAAATATAATTTTTGCACGTTTGTTTGAGTGATGTCCGTGTTAATTTGATCTTAATTTTTTTAGTAACCGTATGGATTTCATCCCACTAAGGTAGAGCTGAAAATAGGTTATATTTTCGTGTGGTAAAATATTTGTAGTAATTCCCTTTTATCTTTTATGATGCAATCGCTTGTTACGGTATTACTATGCACGGATTTAATATTTGTCATCCGGTATGTTTATGCAAATTAACCTAGGAATTATGCTTCAGTATATTTGAATATACACCTGAATCTAATGTTTATTTAACATTCTCCTGCATATTACTTACATTACGCTAATTCAAGATATTCAAATTTCACCAAAATGTGCCAAACAATGAGGTGAATAGTTCCAGGAACTGGATTGTTATTATCCGCCGGCCGTTTAGCAGAATGACCGCAAATAGAGGTTACCTGTCGTAAATTATCCTCGCATTCACCAGGCTCAAGGCGTAACTAGCCGGATTGATTACATTAGGAGTGTTTGTTTACTGGTACATGTTTCACACTTAGTTATTAGAGATTGTATTTGGAGTATTAATAAAACAAACATGTGAAAGTGTGGCCAAATCCTGTTGAAATTAATTGCTAAGCCTGTTACATGTCTTGTATATAATTGAGACCTATCATTTTCTTTGGGTTATCATAACCAATGTTACCAATAAACGTTAACCGAATAAAAAATTAATAGTTTGGCTTGTAATACTACAATTTTTAAATTATTTTATTGAGCACAAAGAAATTTTTGTATGTAAATAAGCATAGCAGGAGAAATGCCACATTTACTTGTAAATTTTTGGTTATTTTCTTAATTAAAAATGGCAATTTGGTATGTCGCTGTAGCATGTTTTATGTTATTTTGCGAATTATAGCTCTAATCGAAGAGAATAGGTATCCGTTATTTAAAACACTATTGAGTAAGAGTTTAACAGCATTCGTACACTAAGTCTTTCTCCAATTATATTTACATCTATATACTTGCCCCGATGGTACTAATAGAGAGACAAAAAAAAGCTGTAGTATTAAAAACAAAGAGCTAGTGTTGTAGATGATACAAAAACGGCGAACAACGAACAGAAACATATAACTCTTTACAAGACCACACTTATATGGGACAGGGATAACACCACTGCGTTAAAAAAAAATTGTTACGGAGGTATAAAATGATCAATGACCTTACAAAACACAACCCAAAATGAGTTTTCAACAAGGTTTTTTTCCGATCTTTACTGAAAACTGACGACCTTAAAATATTTGTTTTTTTTTATATATCTGATAAATTATTAAAGGTAATCCACTCGTGATAATTTTCGTTTAATCTACACCCTGTGGAGAATATTCCAGAGTTTTTTCAAAATTTTTTTGATCAGTACTTTTCGAGTATAAGGGGGAGAGAGTGATTTTTCTCAATTTTTTAAAAATAATACAATAAGTGTGCGTAAGTATTACATTATATATACATTTGAACTCGTGTTTTTACAAGGTTTCATTTGACACCTCACCCCTTAAGTCAAAATTTATCTTTCAAAAACGACTCTGATGAGATCATCAATTCCTACATTAGTGCAAATTTTCAACTTTCTATGTCAACACGTGTTGTTCCTGTAGCGCTTTAGGGACTTCCTTGCAGCACGTGTGCTATACCCATAAAAAAAAGCAAAAATAGTTCCCAAGAAAATCGGTGTGACAGACGGACACACAGATAGACGAACGGACCCCGAAGTGATCTTATAAGTATTCCGTGCGGAACAGTAAAAATGGCAATTGAATTTTCTACGTGCTTAAACTGTGGTTAATTTCAACCAATACAACTCTAGTGCCACTAAATGAAATACTGCTTAAGGTGAGAAAATAAAACGAATGTATTATTGACAAGGACAATACCGAAGGTAAAATGAAGGACTTAATCCAAAAAGGCAAAGAATCAAGTAGAAACACAAGACCAAATTCCAAAACTAGTTAACAAATCCAAGCGACGAAATTCAATTAAAGAGGAAACGTATACAAGGCAACGTAACAAGGTTGCATGTCCCTAAAATTTACGTTGAGAGGATTGCGAACAAACTGAAGTAAAGAAAGGTTACTATATTTTAATACTGTTTATACAAAAACCACCGAGCCTTATGAAAAGCCGGCATATTATAAAAAAAAACAATAAAAAACCCTTTGTACCTAGCCAGTTTAGCTAGGGAGAGGGTTCAAGTAACAAGAAGACTCTCGTTTTCTTCTTCTATGTAACACTTTTAATAAACTCACTTAAACAAATCTTACAGGTATGTATCTGGAGTATTCTCATTAATTAGGAACGAATCACACTAAGCCTTGTAAAACGTGCTTCGTAGTTGCCCCGTCATAATTAATATTCAGACTAAGTTAGAATATCTATCTCTGAGTTTCTGGAATGGGGGCAATTTTCTATACGCCCCCTCCGCGACGTCCGCAAAATCAACAATCTTCTTCTTCTTAGAGTCCCATATCCTATACGGATGTAGGCGCCCCTCTCGCCTTTGCTCGTGGTTGGTGCTGATGCAGTTTAATGCCGGTTCCGAACAGCCAAAGTGAGAGAACTTTACTAGGCTTGATACTACGGGTGATTTGCCATTGCTTTCCCGACAGAGGCTACCATCACGATCTTCGATGAAGCCTTCAATCTACATTGTTCCCGCGCCAGCCACTTCGCTCATTCCCCATTCTATTCCCTTCGCGTTGTGATGACAACCTTACACAAAACAATGCGGGCCGGCTAGTGCACACTAAATACTGTAAAATATCCAATGTTGGCTGAGACGTTAATACTATTAGCCTAATAGGCCAGATAAACATTTAGAAAACATGTGTATCTTAGCCAAGTATAGAAAAGGATGAAGAAAAAAGCTGAAAAAATGCCCGGTACTCGGGGATCCAAAAGCTACAGCAGCTTGATATAAAACATCAAATCTAGTGAAGAAATGATAGAAGTTTTTTTGTTACAGAAATCACAGTCACACTTCTTGTTGATATAGGTTCACTGTGGGTTTTTGTAACTGGTATTAGTAAATAAGAGTAGGCAGAAACCTTGATCTGCGAATAAAAATAGACAAGGATGAAAAAAAATTCAACAATATATATGTTTTTTATGGTTATATACTTAAAAAAGTATATGCAGGATAATTACCTAAATACAAAAAAAAATAAAAGAATAAATATTATAATATTATATTTAACATGTTAAGGCCCTAAGTACTTCTGACTTTAAATCTAATTTTCACATTTATATCCACAAAAGTTGAAAATTTAAATCATTTCACCGAGAATTAGTTGCAAAACTTTTGTGAAAACTGGGACCATATTATTTGAGATGTAAATCTCCAGGGAAAATCTGCTTGAAAACTATGAATGGTTTAATGTTTGTCAACAGAAAGCTTTTTAGTCTACCATTTATAATTTTTTAATTAGTCAAATATATGAAGCCAAAAATTTTATATAGTTTTACTTCTAAAATATAAAGTGTAGTTTTGAAAAAAAATCATTTGTCATAAAATAAAATGAAAAGAAGGGTTATAGTGAACGAACCTAATATATATATATATATATATATATAAATATATATAATATATATATATATATATATATATAAATATATATATATATATATATATATATATATATATATATATATATTATATATATATATATATATATATATATATATATATATATATATATATATATATACAGGATGTTATGAAATTCACTGGGCTGTGTTGCCAAACATGATTTTTTTCAACAATTAAAGATTTTCAAATTTCAGGGAAAAATTAATCTAATAACAAATAGAACATGAAAATATTAATAGATACAACAAAAATAATATAATTACTATTACTATTACTATAATTAAAAAAACATTTTTTATCTATTATTTGAAAAGAAATAATTCCCTGGTAACGGCGAAAACAACTGGATCATTACCCCAGCTGTTTGGGCAAAATAAAAACAGAATTTCAAATAGTTTTTTTCTTAACTTTTCCAAGATTAATAAAGAAATGGTAAAAGATTTTCTTGTAAGAAATGTAATATTTTTAGTGCTAAAGTGAAAAAACAAAGTAGGTTTAAAAACATATTTGTTTTTTATTTTTATATATCTCAAATGTACAATTCATTTTCATATAAAATATTCTAGTTTGTGCTTGACATATTTATAACTAAACTAACTGTACCGAACGACATGAACTATCACAATTGCTGCTATATATACTTTCTATAAATTTCTTAATTAGCACCACTATATTACTCTATGGATATCTTAAAAAAAAACCTCCGATACCATTGATCTTTCCGTCACTTTGCGTACAACATATTTTGTTAAATTTGTAAACGTTCGCTGTAAATAAACAAACTAAACGTGAATTTGGTAGAGGGCGTTGTCACTTGGCCACCGCCAAACACAGAGAAAGCTACTAAAAAGCTGCCGACAAAGTCGGTCGACGCCAACAACAAATCCTTTGTCGGTTTTAGAATATTTGCAATCTACCCTACTTACTCTTTATTGTGCCGTCATTTTTACAATGAAGCAAATTCAATTAAACAATACAAATACAAAACAATAAAATTTTTACTTTTTATAATGAAATACAAATCTTGTGTAATTAATTTGTTGGTGTCACGAAGTAATTATTGTCAAAGGTAACAATTTTTATTTTTTTTTTATTAAATTTGTTTGAGAAAGGTTGATCAAATATGAGCCATACTGTAGACTTTACGTTCTGGTTAACGATTGGTGATATTGTGGAGTTATATGATCCACCAGTGGCAGCGCGAAAAAAATATTCATGACATAATTTCTTTTGAGTCGCTTTTTTCCTTTATTATTGAGACCTGTTATTTAAGGTGAATTATCTGCAGTGGGTCTGGCTAAAAAGGGGCGCCAGTTCCAATATATGCAGTGAACTCCATAACACGTTGTGAATATATATATATATATATATATATATATATATATATATATATATATATATATATATATTTTATTATATATATATATATATATATATATATATATATATATATATATATATATATATATATATATATTTATATATATATATTATATATATATATATATATATATATATATATATATATATATATATATATATATATATAATATATATAGTATGGCCTCGAAAGCATGATTAGGATTATGTAACTAAAGTAAAATTAAGTAGCCAACGTGCTCCGTCTGAAATCAGTGGCATGTACAACCGGATGATTACTAGCTGCAATAGTTCAAGAATCTAAGCACTTATGAGCTGCTAAAGAGACTAGGATATGGCCTAATTGAACCATCTACCTCACGTGGAAATTTTAAACTACACTATGAAAGGTACAGAGCAACAACACAGTGCACAACCAATGACTATAACAGCCTGATAAAATGGCACTCTTTAATGCTGGGACCACACTAAGGTTAATGTCTAACGCCCATTATTGGGATAATTAAGGAGCAAAAATAGTCCACTAAATAACGCGTTAAATCGAGTGGCCACACTTGCATTTAGCGTCTAATGCCGATAACTAATGCGTTATTTGACAATAATTTTTAAGATGGAGGTGGAAGCTGCTACACTGTATTATACACACTCTTGAAGTGAATTACTATTATATGAATTTATCGCATTACTCGGTAATATCCCATGATATATTCTTTATTCTTTTTTAAATCTTGTATGGTTGTTGGAAACGGCAACGCTTGTTTAATTTGACGCCAAGCATAATTTTGATTACCACGATTTGTATACCCTTTTTGTCGCTGATCCCATAAACATGGTTTAGTCTGTAGTAATTCCAGAAACTCGAGTAGTTTTCTCATTTGACCACTCCATAGTTGTACTTAACCTTAATCGACACTTGCTTCTGCAAACACGTGTGGTCCTATCGCGCTCACGATGCGCAATAACAAATGCTAGGCTCTTTGATGTGCCAAAAAAGGCCGACACCCGAGCTATCGCCTAACGCCTAAGGGCAGTATGAATGCCGTTACAAAAATTGCACGTGAAGTCGTGGCTACACCTATGTTTAGTGTCCATTAACGCGATAATTAACGGCATTATACCTTATAGTCTAAGATCTCACCTAAGATCGAACTTCGCTCATCCGTTTACCGAGTGAAACATATTTTTTAGCAATCTTAATGTGTGAACAAACACATTGCAAATGGGTTGCCTAGAGAAATTAAGTTAAGGCTGCCCTTAATAAAAATTAATGTAATTAATATTTTTTTAACTTTTATGCTCATCTGTAAACCAAACGAAATCAGTATAAAATGAAAGTATGAGATATACGGGACAAAACGCCGTTGGGTTGCCTATCTTTTTCTGGTCCCTACTACTGGGTTGTCAGGTATGAACAGGTAAATTGGTGATATATACTTACGCTCATGTGTTTACCAATTAAAATTTATATGAAAATAAAGTTAATTTTATTACAAATACGATGGTATGGGGTTGTCTAAGTAAATTCGGTGAAGACTCACGGTTGTCGCAATTTTAAGTAGCGCGCGACAGAGAAACACTGCGTGTATTGTTCAGTGTGAAAGAGAAGGTCGCAGCGTAGCAGCTGCTCATGGCGTAGGCATCGAATGTAAGAGACTGCGCATGGTCTTTTTCCATGTGATCGAAAAAGACAAACAACACTATACAGAGATTCATTTTGGAGTAGAAGTTGTTATGTTGATTTTTTTTTTTTATTTTATAATACATGTGAAAAATGGAAAAAAAAAAATCTTTTTTGTGTGGTTTAGAAGATTCGGTTATAATATATATATAAATATTTTCTTTAAAATGCTATGATAATATAATGAGCAATAGAATGCCATTGAAATTAACAGACATCAAACAATTTTTTGGATTAATGTCTTTCAAAAGAGAAATTATTTAAAAATAAAATTAAATTTTGCATATGTATAACCTTAAAAATTAGTACTTCAATTGTAAATTTTGTAAAAAAAATTTTGTACACTAATTTCTTTGTTAAAAAAAAAATTCAGATGTCTGCTGCTGATAAAATTATTAAAATCATCATTGTATTTTTTATTTAACACAATCACTTTCCTATAACACGAGGAGTGATAACCTACAAAGTCTACAGACTCCTTAGTTAACTCAATGTCATTATATTTAAAACATTTATTTTTGCGATACAATAACTTTAAAAAACACTTCTTGAATGTTTCATCGTCAAAATCAATAACCGAATCTTCTAAACCACACAAAAAAACATTTTTTTTTTTCGATTTTTCACATGTATTATAAAATAGTAACTATCAACATAACAACTTCTACTCCAAAATGAAATCTCGGTATACAGCATAGTGTTGTTTGTCTTTTTCGATCACATGGAGAAAGAACATGCGCACTCTCTTACATTCGATGCCTGCGCCATGAGCAGCTGCTACGCTGCGTCCTTCTCTTTCACACTGAACAATACACGCAGTGTTTCTCTGTCGCGCGCTACTTAAAATTGCGACAACCGTAAGTCTTGACCGAATTTACTTAGACAACCCCATACCATCGTATTTGTAATAAAATTAACTTTATCTGTAATATATATAAAATGCAACGTCTCTCTGTCTGTCTGTCTGTCTGTCTGTCCGTTAGTGCGCTTATCACTGGAGAACCACTTATCCGATTTACGTACTTTTTTTTTAAATAATACATATGTTCTCTGGCCAGGTTATAGGCTATATTTTATTCCGATAGGTAGCATAAGGAATGAGTAGTGACGTAAAATAGTGAACGAAGTCGGAAAAAAGTTTGCCGCTAGCGCGTTTCATTGCAATATACAGCCTAAACCATTAAATATGGAACAATATTATGTAGCAGAGAATATCTATATCTATAATCTATAATATATATAAAAATTCAAAATTTCTGTGTGTCTGTTTGTCCATTAGTGCGTTTATCACGCGAAAACCACTTATCCGGTTTATGTATCTTTTTTTTAAATTCATACATATATTCTTTGGACAGGTTATATAATAATAATAATAATCTATATCTATAATATATATAAAATGCAACGTCTCTCTGTCTGTCTGTCTGTCCGTTAGTTCGCTTATCCCTCGAGATCCACTTATCCGATTTACGTGATTTTTTAAATTCATACATATGTTCTCTGACCAGGTTATAGATATATATTTTATTACATCTATAATATATATAAAATGCTACATATCTCTGTCTGTTTGTCCGTTTGTGCGTTTATCACTGGAGAACCACTTATCCGATTTATGTGCTTTTTTTTTAAAACATGCTAAACCATTAAATATGGAACAATATCATGTAGCAAAGAATATCTATAATATATAAAAAAATGCAACGTCTCTCTGCCTGTCTGTCTGTCCGGTAGTGTGCGTATCACTGGAGAACCACTTATCCGATTTATGTGCTTTTTTGTTAAACATACATATGTTCTCTGGCGGTTATAGGATATATTTTATTACGTTAGGTGAGATAAGGAATAAGCAGTGATGATAATAGTGAATCAAGTCAGTGAAAAGTTTGCCGCTAGCGCGTTCTCTTGCAATACACTGCCTAAAGCATTAAATATGGAACAATATCATGTAGCAAAGAATATAATATATATAAAATGCAACGTCTCTCTGTCTGTGTGTCTGTCCGTTAGTGCGCTTATCACTCGAGAACCCCTTATCCGATTGACGTGTTTTTTTTTTAATTCATACGTTTGTTCTCTGGCCAGTTTATCTATAATATTCTGTCTAGAATATATATAAAATGCAACGTCTCTCTGTTTGTCTATCCGTTAGTGCGCTTATCACTTGAGAACCAATCCGATTTACGTATTTTTATAAATTTATACATAGGTTCTATATAATTCGATATAAGTCTAGATAATGGGAGATAAGGAGAAATAATGGGAGATAAGTCGAGATAGGCCTCGATAATGGGAGATAAGTTGAGATAATGGGAGATAAATATAAATAATGGGAGATAAGGAGAAATAATGGGAGATAAGCAGAGATAAGTCTAGATAATGGGAGTTATGGTGAGATAATGGGAGATAAGAAGAAATAATGGGAGATAAGGAGAAAATATTGAGAGATAAGTCGAGATAAGCATAGATAATGGGAGATAAGGAGAAATAATGGAAGATGAGCAGAGATAAGCCTAGATAATGGAAAATATGTAGAGATAATGGGAGATAAGGAGAAATATTGAGAGATAAGGGGAAATATTGAGAAATAAGGGGAAATAATGGGAGATATTTTATTACGTTGGGTAACATAAGGAATAAACAGTGACGATAATGGCGAATAAAGTCCACGCGAGCGGAGCCGTGGGCCCGGCTAGTTTTCATATAAATTTTAATTGGTAAACACATGAGCGTAAGTATATATCACCAATTTACCTGTTCATACCTGACAACCCAGTAGTAGGGACCAGAAAAAGATAGGCAACCCAACGGCGTCTTCTCCCTTATATCTCATACTTTCATTTTATATTGATTTCGTTTGATTTACGGATGAGCGTAAAAGTTAAAAAAACATTAATTACATTAATTTTTATTAAGGGCAGCGTTGACTTACTTTCTCTAGGCAATCCATTTGCAATGTGTTTGTTCACATATTAAGATTGCTAAAAAATATGTTTCACTCGGTAAACGGATGAGCGAAGTTCGATCTTAGGTGGGCTCTTGTACTATTAGTGTGGCCCCAGCATAAAAGTGATAATATTTACCAAACACCATCACCATCCATAGAATTTTCTTCATTTCGATGAGTGAAGCATGAAGCATCAAGGCCGATTGAGAAATATGAAGTGGAGAGTATATCGTTACAGGATAGGATAGTTTATTAGATAGATTATTATAGCCTTATCATAGCTAAATTTTTTGTTTTGTTTTGATGCTTATTTTTCTTTCTTTATTAGATCTTAGTGGGAAATCTACAAAACCATAGGTAGATTGACTAAACTAAAGCAATAAAAAATAACTGATTTATCAACAAAATGATTCATTTATTATAGACACATAACCATTAGTTTAATTTTTTTAAGTGTGTAGGAATAATAGAACACTTCTTGAAGTGCCATATCCCATACGGACGTAGGCAACCCTCTTGCCTTTGCCTTTGGTTGTTTTTTAAGTGTTCCACAGACAAGGGACCTACAGTTTAGGATCGGTCCCGAACGGCCAAAATGCGGGGCTTTACTAGGCATGATAATATGGGTGTATACCTAATCGTGAATAGAAATAGATTAAATAGAACTCTAAAAATATTATCAGTTGTTTCATTCATTCTTTATCTAAAACTTTCTGCTGGAACTGTAATTTAATATTCACTGAGAAATAAGAAAATTTAATAAAGTGTTATTTACATAAATACTAAAACTCAATTTAGGCCAAAATTATAAATGCGTAAAAATAACAGTTTCAAAAGAAAAATAATGACTCAAATTTCTTATTATTATTACACCTTTTCATATAATAATTTTTTAAATCAGAAAATGTAGTTTATACTCGTCAGAATTAACCGGCCTGTAATTCATTTAACTGTGAAAATAATATGAAGGCTACGTACGAAATAAAATCTCCTAATCCCCATAATTTTTCATAACTTTTTTCGAAACAAAACAATAATGAAGAACGCTACTTCAAAGCCACTGGGACACAAACGTCACGGACCGTAGAGAGGAAATATGAGAGATTTCTTATTTAATGTCTGACGTTGTTCCTAAGAGAGATTGTTCACGAACCTTATAACTTTCAAGGACATTTGGAAATTTACATAAATAGGCGGTTAGTTCAAAGTTTGGAGTTTTCATATTATTATCAGTGATTTATATCACCATAAACATTTTAAACCCAATTTTAATAAAGATAATTATACACCACGTGATTTTTGCAGATACGAGGGACGTTCAATAGGTAACGAGATAAACAGAAATAGTGGGAAAAACTACTAAATATTTTTGAGTAAAACTTTCTGAGGGTCAAGTTGGTAACCTTGGCCACGGATTCAATCAGCTATTTGAAAAAAAAAATATTGAACATAACCTAATTTGTTCATTTTCACATGTCAGCGTGAAAGGTGTACGCCTTTCAGTGATAAGATTTTTGTTGAATATCGAAACAGTCTGATGAAAAGATTTCAGCTGCGGAAACGTCTATAAGTGGATTGAACAGTTTAAATCAGGTGGAAGAAATGTTACCGATCTTTATTGCTCGGGAAAACCACTTGAAGTTTCGACCTGTAAAACAGCCGCAATAAGAAGAAAACGCCAGGGTTCTCTCTCAAAAGGTGTGTTTCTGCTGCATAATAACGCTCGCCCTCATACCGCTCAGAAAATGCGAGGAACGATCAAAAATTTGCGTTGGGAGGTGTTGCCACAGCCACCTTATAGTCCTGACACCTCACCGTCCGATATTTATCTGTTCGGCCAGCTCAAAGAGTTTTAACGTGGCACCAAGTTTGAAGACAACGAAACTGTCAAAAAAGCTGTATACAGACAGCAAGCACTACGGAAATTCGGAAGCTCACAGAACGATGCGTAAAGTGCCTAAATGCTGACAGAGATTACATCGAAAAATATTGTAGATTTCATTGTCATTTAATAAACCATTTTTTGTTCACAGCCATATGTCGCGTTAATTATTTAACGTCTGTTTACTGTACAGTCAAATTATATAATGATCAAGATATATGCAGTACAATCCCGATTATCCGAATTGCGATTATCTGAAATCCGGCTTATCCGAAACAAACTGTTAAAAAGCAAATTGTATTCCCATTAAACGAAAGAATTCCCATTATTCGAAACAGACGATGAGTGGTTTCCTTAACGCGTCGGGGACTCCCCGACATCTACAATTTCACCGCTGTCTATGTTTTGGTTAGTCGACGAGTGTTTTAAGTTACTCATTACGTCTATTATTATCGCAGAGGTAATAGTTTTATTTTAATAGATATTTTACAAAATAGAGCGTAATAATAATAAGCGTAAACGTGTTGTTATTACCTTAAAAGAGAAACTTGAAGCAATTCAACGTTTAGATAATGGCGAACTTCTTAAAAATATAGCGAAGGATTTAGGTGTAGCCCTGAGTGCTGTTTCAGAGTGGAGTAAAAATCGCGAAAAACTTGAAAAATGGTGAAGTGTTTTGTCATGGCCCACACAGGCACGAAAAAGTATGAAAAGCGGTGAATACCAAAAAGTGGATGATTCTTTATTTTTATGGCTTATACAGAATCGAGAATGTGGAATACCGATTTCAGGAACAATTTTAAAACATAAGGCAGTGAGTTTAAGCGAAGAGTTGCCGGTTATTGAAGCGCCTGTAAATTTTTCTGCAAGTGATGGATGTACGTCAACTGAAAGTTTGTGGAGAAACATTGTCGGCTGATGTATCTGCTGCAAAAAAATATGCAGAGAATTTTGAGCAGCTTATGAAAGAACATGGTTTAAAACCAGACCAAATCTATAATTGTGATGAAACAGGCTTAAACTACAAAATGTTGCCATCAAATACCTTAGCTTCAAAAACGGAAGCTGGAGCACCTTGATACAAACGTAGCAAAGAACGTATTACTGTTCTTGCATGCAGTAATGCTTCTCGAAGACCCAAACTCCCATTATTATGTATTGGTAAGTCAGCAAATCCACGAACCTTTAAGAATATTCGTCGCAATGCTTTTCCTGTTTTCTATAAAAATCAAAACAATGCCTGGATAAACGCGATTGTATTTAAAGACTGGTTTTTTTGGAGATTTTGGAACTTTTTTTAAAATAACATGGATATCCTATCTTAGAAAATGTATTCTGTTACTGGATAACGCCCCCACTCACCCAAGTGCGGAGAAACTTGAAAGTGGGGAAATAAAAGCAATGTTTTTGCCTCCTGCTGTAACTTCTCTCATTCAGCCTATGGATCAGGGTGTACTGGAAAATTTAAAACGCAATTACAGGCGTTTGTTATTGGGGAATATTTTAGAAGAAGTAGATGAAGGTAGCAATCTTACTGATTGTCTAAAAAAGATAAATTTGAAAAATGTTATATATTGGATAGCTTCAGCCTGGAATCAAGTAAAGAGTAGTACTCTGGAAATATCTTGGTCAAAATTAATTCCACAAGAGGAGAGATATTACTCAGAGGTAGAAACAGAAGATAATGAAAGGTTACATCAAATTATTACAAGAATATCAGGATGTGAAAATGTTACGGAAACCGATGTTTGTGAATGGTTAAATAGTGATAGTGTGGAAGATGAAATGACTGACCAAGAATTAACCAAAAGTGTATGCAAAAATGCTAATAAAGACATTAATGACGATGATGATAACCAAGTAGAAGCCACTGACAATATTCCAGTAAAAATGTCACATTCAAAAGGACTCGAGGCCCTAAAAAAGCGTTAACTTATGTAGAACAAGAAAATACAACCGCCGCGGACGTTTTGCTTATCAAACGTTGGAGAGACATTGCAGCCAAAAACAGAACTAACGTAAAACGAGTGCAGTTAAAAATTACCTCATTTTTAAGAAGAAGTTAAGAATGAAACTGTTTTATTTTCGATTATCCGTACATATACATAAAATAAGTAGAGTAATTGTTCTATTCTTTGTTTTAATAAATACCTATGTACGTAATACCATATCGTATAAATGCTTTTAAGTTAATCTGCAATGTTGTATTCATTCTAAACTTCTATTTTACAACAAAAATTCGGATTAATCGAAATTTCAATTATCTGAAATCACTTTGGTCCATATTATTTCGGATAATCTACTGTAACTAGTTACGATTTACTTCAGCCCAGCATGGTGCCAAATGTCATGTACCCGCAGATCCACCCTCCAGACCATCCAAAACAAGACCCAATGGTTCGTCCGCAATATTCAGCTTCACAAAGGCCTCCAGACGTCTACAATCCAGAAATTCATCAGCAGCAACCAGCTCAAATTCCTGGACAAAGCCGTTCACCACCCCAACCCCATAGTCCCCCTGCACGTCAAGCCCGCCGCCGTCTGCCAACACCAAGCACCCCCTGCCTCCGGATTAGCTTAAGTTTCTCTTATTTAATATTAAGTTTAATTTTAAGTGTTCTGCTCATGAAATATCTTAAATTGAAATATTTTAAGTTCTCTCAATACATTTATATAAACTTCTTATCTAGGCTAAGTTAGTTAGGTCCCTCTCATGTATATGTCTTAAGATCCAAATTGTAAATCATCTTCAACCAAATCATTGTATAATAGTTATAACTTAGAAACTAGCTAGTAGTTAATAAAAGTAATCAGTGATTAAACTAGTCACGGGATTTAATGATATTGATTTTGTATATTTTAAGTCGCCCAACTATTGCTATTAGAATTTATCTGCAGTACGTTTGCTGTGCCAATAAAAAAAATCCATTAATATCCTATTCTTTTAATCTCGAACTACGGTTTTTGCTTAATCTGTTAAGATTAAATGCCACTGCCTTTTTATACCAGTTAATTAGCTAATACTTAATTCAACTTACCGATTCCAAACCCCTTAATTGCTTCCCCGCTCGGTTCCAGGGCGAACTTGTACACGTGATCGTTAACTTCTAAATGACGGATGCAACCCTTCAGACCTTTTGTCACCGGCAATTTTTCGTCTAAGCCCGTTGTGTTTCCGGGTCCTCCGATAAATAGGGGCTCTCTAAAAGTTATTCTGCAAAGAAAAGGAATAAAATGCTGAATAAAATGGGAAAGCTAAAAAAAAATGGGTAAATTCGATAAAATCTTTTTTGCTAAATAAACAGAGGAAAATTATATATGATTTATTATGTATGTGGGTTATTACTGTTAAAAACTGCATTTAAATATGGGATAGCAATAACTAAATAATTATGTTGCAATAATTTTTATTTAATATCAGTTTTTTTGTGACAGTAGCATATTTGGTTTAATACAAAACGCTATTGCTGTTTTTAGTAACCTGAAAAATTATAATTTCATTTTATCCTGTAGCTGTAATTATGTCAAGTAAGTTTATGAATCAACGGGATAGTTCTTGTTATGCATGTGAAGAACTAACTTTTCAAAATCATTGGAGAAATTTTATATATATTTTATATATACTATATATATACGAGGCTGGTTTGAAAAGTCCGTGCAAAAATAAAAACTACTTATGTGTTTGGGGTAAACCTTTTTTATTTTTCGACATAGTCTCCTTTTAGGCTTATACACTTCGTCTAACGATGTTCTAGTTCGTTGATCCCTTCCGAATAATAGGATTTGTCCAAGTCTGCAAAATATCCATTAGTGTCTGCAATCACCTCCTCGTTTGAATAAAATCTTTGTCCCGCCAGCCATTTCTTCAAATTGGAGAACAAATAGTAGTCCGAGGGAGCCAAGTTTGGAGAATAGGGGGGGATGTGAAACGAGTTGGAATCCTATTTCAATTAATTTTGCGACCACAACTGCTGAGGTGTGTGCTGGTGCGTTGTCGTGATGGAAAAGGACTTTCTTGTGGGCCAATTGCGGGCGTTTTTCTTGCAGCTCGGTTTTCAAACGGTCCAATAACGATGAATAATATTCACCTGTAATAGTTTTACCCTTTTCCAGATAGTCGATGAGGATTATCCCTTGCGAATCCCAAAAGACAGTCGCCATAACCTTTCCGGCCGAAGGAACGGTCTTCGCCTTTTTCGGTGCAGATTCCCCCTTGGTAACCCATTGTTTAGATTGTTGTTTAGTCTCAGGAGTATAGTAATGTATCCATGTTTCATCCACAGTGACGAAACGACGCTTAAAGTCCTCCGGATTCTTCTGGAACAGCTGCAAACCATCCTTGCAACACTTCACACGATTCCGTTTTGGTCAAGCGTGAGCAATCGCGGCACCCATCTTGCGAATAGCTGTCCAAATGTTTATGCAAAATATTATGTACCCGTTCAGTCGAGATGCCCACAGCACTAGCAGTCTCACGCACCTTAACTCTTCTGTCATCCATCACCATATCATGGATTTGATCAATGATTTCTGGAGTCGTAACCGCCACAGGCCGTCCAGAACGTTCAGCGTCACTTGTGCCCATATGGCCAGACCACTTATAAACTGTTCTAATCGAAGGTGCAGAGTCACCATAATGTTTATCAAGCTTCTCTTTAGTCTCCTGAGGCGTTTTGCCTTTCATAAAGTAATGTTTAATCACCACACGAAATTCTTTTTTCGTCCATTTCTTGAAAATCACTCGACTTCCTTGATTCACACGAATGCCAAACACAAAGAAATAGACCAATATGGCTGAAACTTGGTGTGCGTTCATTCAAGAGATGCTACTAACTAAACATGACCTCGATACGCGCCGGTGGTGCCATCTCTCGGACTTTGCACGGACTTTTCAAACCAGCCTCGTATATATATATATATATATATATATATATATATATATATATATATATATATATATGAATAAGTCGAAATACATAATTAAATATCCAGATCTACTATCTGCAACAAAACTAGTCTATTATAGTACTGAATTGCCTATGCCACAAACTTCTAAATCTGTAGAAACCGAGAAATTGTTTGTTATCTCTAGTCCTGATCAGGAAACGGAATGGGATTCAATTTATGAACTAGTAGTGGTAGTAGTAAAGTGAGTGGGTGATACATTGAGTCTCTGTTGTTACCTAGATTTAAAAGTTCTTCTGTGACTCCCTACTGAATCGAGTCAGGGTCGCAGCCCTAGTCCGGCATTTTCTGCCATAAGACATAGGCTGCTCACCCTGACCCCTTGTAGATCTTTGGGTTTACAGAATAGTTGACCCCAGTATCTATATCTCTTAACCATTAGTGCAGGACATTAGCACAGAATGTGTATGCTATCCTCGCTTTCTCCCTCACACAGCCGACATGTTTTCCGCTCAGCCAGTTTGAGGTTATATAGATGGCCCTGTAATGCCACATGTCCCGTAAAGAGTCCTATGCTCAGACGTAACCTTTGTTTTGACATCGACAAGAGTTCTTTTGTTCTGCTTGTCGTAGTTTGTTTCATAAGGAGTTTGGTTTAATGACACCCCGCTCCTGTATTCCAAGAGAGTTGGTGTTCTTTATCCAACCATTCCCTGCGAAAGCGAATAGAACTCCTACAACCTGTCCAGGTGGGTCCTCCAAGGTGTCTCTTTTGGCTAGTTCATCCGCTATTTAATTTCCAGATATGCCTTTGTGGCCTGGTACCCACATTAGGGTAACTTCGTTGTTACCTCCTAATGTGGTTAGTTCTTGCACACATTCCCTGATCAGCAAGATGTCCGTGGTGGATTTGGCAAGGGCTTGTATGGTTGCTTTACTGTCTCAACAGATTAAAATTTTCATATTCAAGAACTACTAGCCGTGCCCGCGGCTCCGCTCGTGGGGACTTGATTCAGTATTATCGTCACTGCTTATTCCTTATGTTACCTAACGTAATAAAATATATCTGGCCAGAGAATAAATATAAAAAAAACGTAAATTGAATAAATGTTTCTTGAGTGCTAAGCGCACTAGCGGACAGACAGAGAGACGTTGCATTTTATATATATTATAAATTCTAGATTATTATTATATAACATTGAGAGAGAACATATGTATGAATAAAAAAACACGTAAATCGGATAAGTGGTTCTCAATTGATAAGCTCACTAACCAACAGATAGACAAACAGAGAGACGTTGCGTTTTATATATATTATATTCTTTGCTACATGATATTGTTCCACATTTAATGGTGTAGGCAGTGCATTGCAAGAGAATGCGCTAGCAGGAAACATTTTTTTCGACTTGATTCATTCTTATCGTCACTGCTTTTTCCATTGCCCAACGGAATAAAATATATCCTATAATCTGGCCAGGGAACATACGTATATTTAAAAAAAAGCACATAAATCGGATAAGTGGTTCTCGAGTGATAAGCGCACTAACGGACAGACAGACAGACAGAGAGAGAGACGTTTCATTATATGTATATATATATATATATATATATTACAGAAGATTATAGAAAAACTTGGCCAAAGAACAAAGTATGAATTAAAAAAACACTTAAATCGGATAAGGGGTTCTTGAGTGAAAAAGCGTACTAACGGACAAACAGACAGACAGAGAGACGTTGTATTTTATATACATTAAAGGAGATTATAAGTAACCTGGCTAGAGAACAAATGTATGAATTAAATCGTAAATTGGATAAGTAGTTCTAGAGACGGACGAATAGACAGACAGGCAGAGAGACGTTCCATTTTATATATATTATAGAAGATTATACCACAGATAACGGGGCCAAAGAACAAATGTATGAATTAAAAAAAAAAAAAAACAACTAAATCGGGTAAGTGGTTCTCAAGTCATAAGCGCACTAAGGGACAGACAGACAGACACAGAGACGTTGCAGTTTATATATGTTATATTCTTTGCTACATGATATTGTTCTATATTTAATGGTTTAAGCAGTGTATTGCAAGGGAACACGCTAGCGGCAAACTTTGTTCCGGCTTGATTCACTATTACCGTCACTGCTTATTCTTTGTGTTACCTAACGTAATAAAATATAGCCTGTAACCTGGCTAGAGAATATATGCATCTTTTAAAAAAAAGCACGTAAATCGGATAAGTGGTTCTCCAGTGATAAGCGCACTAACGACCGACAGATAGGCAGAGAGACGTTGCATTTTATATATATTTTAGATATTATAGAAGTACCTCTGATATTTCTATGTTCTTAAATACTTTTAAAGCCTATACTCTTTGAGCAAAGTTTTAGTCCTTTTTTGAAAGCTCGAACATGCCATTAAAAACTTTTTGGACAAACAGGCAGAAAAATATAAAGATTTAAGTAATGAACTACTAGCATCTTATAGAACTTTCGAAATTACCTATGTCGTTAATAATACACTTTCCGGATTAGCGCCTGGCATTCTCTTCCGAAAATCTAGATGATGTTAGCGATGAACATGCGAAAGATTTCACCAACAGGTTTTACTACTTCATCCAGCAGCATGGAGAAGTGATAACAAGAGAAATGGAACTTATGGGTACCTACCTGCGGCTAAGTACTTACGAAAATTATAAAGTATTCAGTATTTCTTATTTTATATCCTAATTGCTCAACTAAATTTAATTTTTATGCTTTTAATGGAAAAATTAAAATTTCATATTACAAAAAACCATTGCGTGTTATAATTTTTTTTGTAGTTATGAACGCTTAACACTATCAAAATATAGTACTAAAATAAGTGTTGTCTATGTTGTTATACAAAAAATATATATTTATACAAGAAAGAACGAGAAGCATTGTTCTGTTAAAAAACATAAGAGAAAAATCATAAATTTTCATCTAAGCCCATTGTGTTGCCGGAACGGTAAATAAGGGCACTCTAAAAGTTAGACCAAAGAAAACGAAGCGCTGAATACATATAATGAAAAGCCCAAAAAAAGCGTATACTAAAACCGGAAAAAAGTGTTTTGTTAAAGAAATAACGAGAGAAACTATACACCGCCTCTATTCAATGCTTATTATACTACTACAGATGAAAAACCTAATTCAGTTCCAATTTACAACTTCTGTCCAAAAGGGAACCTAGCTTCTCGAAAATAGACGAATAAAATGTTTTCTCAGCTGTTTCATGACATTAAATGCCCAGTTTTATTGCTTATAGTGTCATTGTGTTTTGACGATCGGTTGAAAAATGCTTTTCAAGAAATTGTAATTGATTTTGAGTGATTTTTAACTGCTTGGTAATAAATAAAGTGCTTCAAAATACATTTCATGATAAATACTTATCCCATACTTAAGTGCACTAATAGTTTAAAGTCATTTTAAAGTGGCCGGTAGATGCTTGAGAATGGCGAAAAATCGGCAGCAAAGTTATTATTCAAAAAGTACGTTAAAACCGAAATTATACGTGAGATTGATTAAAGATGAAATGCATTCCAACATCAACTGTACACAATATTTGGTTCACTAGTGACGACGGTTATAAGAGTGGCGCGTGCGCGGATATTATCATTTGTCTTGAATTGTGGCCATTTTTAATCGGTAAGGAACACAGTCTTGGACAGTTCCTCCTAAAGGGCTGACGCGTACAACGCAGTATACATTTTTATGCTAAAATTTTACCCAATATCCAATCAAAATTCAGGAAAAATTCTCATATTCCCATAAAAACTATAAAATATTTAGGGAGCACAACCCCTTTCTCACCCTTGTTAAAATTCTAAATAATAAAAAAATAATTAAACATCCAAATTCCTCTACTCTAAGAACTCCAAAAAGGACGTATAGTATAACACGATATGTATGTAGGCAACCTTTTAACCTTGTATGCTTTAATTATATGCAAATATTATATGTATTATATATATATATATATATATATATATATATATATATATATATATAACATATATATATACGTTACAATAGAGGTTTTCACGGATGGTGGAATGTGATACATTAAAATTCCGGGTTTCAATCCGTTCGTCTAACAATGAATTTGCACGACGTTTCGTCAAAATCTCATTTGGCAGTTTCAAGTGCTCCCGCCGCTGCTGCTACTCGATACTGTGATCTTGCTGTTGCTGCTGCTGCCGCAAGCTAACTTCGAGCTAGCTTCGACCGGAAGCAGCAGTAAGATCACAGTATCGAGTAGCAGCAGCAGCAGCGGGAGCACTTGAAAATGCCAAATGAGATTTTGGCGAAACATCGTGCAAATTCATTGCTAGACGAACGGATTGAAACCCGGAATTTTAATGTATTTTATATATATATATATATATATATATATATATATATATATATATATATATATATATATATCTATTGGTTTGAAATACCTTCATGTTCTATCCACCGTTTCACTACATTTCTCTCTTCTGCCAAGTATAAACATAAAGTGATTAATCTATAACTTGTTTTATTTGATCCGACCATCTGGCTGACGAGCGGTCTCTACTCCTTTTACCCTGGATCTCTCCCATCATTATAAACCACTCTACATTATCACCTGGTCTTCTGGCTACATGTCCAAAATTCTGTAGAATTCTTTTTAGACACAGTGATGATAATCTTACGATTATATTTAATTTTTTCGGTATAGATTAATTGATTCTTTTTGCTGTCCAGGAAATCTTCAGCATCCTCCTATGGCACCACATTTCAAAGGTAACAATGACTTTACGTTCCTTTGCTTTAAGCGTCCAAGATTCTACACCGTATGAAAATATTGGGAAGACTAAGATCTGGACTAGATTTAATTTCGTTTTTTTGGCTATATACGGACTTTTCCGTATCTTAGTAAGCTCCGTCATAGCATTTTTGGATATTCTTCTCTTTATTTCATCCGCGTATCCTCCCACACTACTTAGTAAATTAGATTGTACTATTTGGTTAGCCTTATCGACCATTATCAACTTTGTTTTGTACCTATACAAAACCTCTTTCACCCCTTCCACGGAGTGGTGTCTCTAGTTCTCTCTCTAGTTCAAGTGTTATATGTTCACCAAATATGAATTTAACATTTCATCTCGTTCAAGAATTATCGTGCCAACATCTCGACAGACAGACGAAAATTGGAAACTATGTTTTTCATGTTCTAAGAACCCTGAAACATGAAGAAAAGCAAAAATCTCGGAGAGAGATTTTTTGCACGAATTTTTTGCAAGAGATAAAAAAAATCAATGAAATTTGAGATTACTCCAATAATGTAAAGAAAATGACTTAGTCTCCTTATTTATATATGTAGTTCTTGCCCACATACAACCAAATTACCCTAACGATAAGGATGTTTTCATAAAATTCA
Source organism: Pachyrhynchus sulphureomaculatus (assembly GCA_019049505.1). Classification (NCBI taxonomy): domain Eukaryota; kingdom Metazoa; phylum Arthropoda; class Insecta; order Coleoptera; family Curculionidae; genus Pachyrhynchus; species Pachyrhynchus sulphureomaculatus. The sequence continues at coordinate 203,560,176 of CM032446.1, forward strand.
CAAATACAAATTGACTACTATTTTTTTTATTGACAATTCTAGACTTTTGGCAACAAGAGCTCTTTAAATGATATAAAAAGAATAAAGGAGACGAAAAGGAACGTTCAATGTAATCGATGTTAAAAAAAAGTATGTGGAACTGTGTAGAAGCTTTTTGTTAAGAAAACAAAAAATATATTCATGCAGAATGAATAGTAAAATGTTTTTAAACTAGCTTTTTTACGACCAAAAATTGATTGGTATTTCCTTTAAAACATCGACTTTCTATAAACAACTGCTACGGTGCAAATAATATTATTAATTACCTATTTAACTAAATATCAATAAATAGGTTTCTATAATGGCTTTTTACTTTCCCTGCTAAAGGAAAGCATTGTGTTCGACTTTTTTGCTTTTCTTCACGTTTTAGGGTTCCTAGATCACGAAACACAGTCATTCATCTTCATCGGTCTGTCGGTCTGTTGGCACGATAACTCTCGAACAAAATAAGATGTCAATTTTAAACCTGGTATATATATAATACCTAATGAAGGGATGAAGCCTACAGTTTATGAGCGGTATCGCTTAAGACGAAAAGAGGGAGAGTCGATAAATTTTGTATGGTTTTAATATCAATTTGGTAATTTTTCCTGATTCTTTGTTGAAATAATAAACAAATACTTTGCATCAAGATTTATAGTAAAATATGAGAGGCGTAAAAGGAACGGGGGAGGGAATTAGGAGAGCTCTTTCTTATATATAGTCTTATATGTCCATTTCGAGGTTTCTGGGGACAAGGAATTCAAAAGGTTATTTTTTCATAATTTTCAATTTTAATTCAAGGAGGGGATGGTTAAAAATGTATAATTTCAATAGTATTTTGAGAATTTTTCCAGGTTTTTTGGTTGATATAATTGACAAATTTTAAGCTTATTATTTATTGCAAATATATAAGGAGTTCATGGGGTGGGGAAGGAGGTTAGAGGAGTTGCTTCATGTATATCATGCTTTATGTCCTTTTCAGAGTTTTTAGACTATACGAATATGAAATCTGAGTTATTTTTTTATTACTATCAATTTTAATAGGGAATGGGATGAAAAAGATGCGAGAATCTTGTATAGTTTCAATTGTATTATGAGAAATTTTCCAGGATTTTTGTATGAAAGAATGAGCAAATCTTAAAGATAATCATTTATAATAAAACATAAGGTTCCAAAGAGGTGGAGAAGGGAGATAGAAAAGTGACTTCGTATTTGTCTTGTTATAAATCTATTTTGGAGTTCCTTTCGTCAAGAGATTGAAATATTACTTTTCTTTTTTTCATTATTTTTATTGTTAACGTGGGAAGAAATCGAAAGTGTAAGGGTTATTCTATCCTTTCTATAGTATTATGAAATTTTTATTTTCCGTCATTATCTCGTACCAACATCATTAGTGTATCATCATCATCGGAGTAAGCTTCACCTCACACCATTGCTTACATCCAGGTGCTGCTCTCAAGATACCCAGCAAACCAGGGGCCAGACGAAGAACCAAATCACCTAGGAAGCCGCTGCACTCCGCCTGGCCCCTGCAGAGACATATAACGTTGCCACTAACTATCTTAAGTTGAAGAAGCTATTTACCGTCGTCAATTACGTTCTCAATTACCATCATTGGTAAGTGGGAGGGACATTTGCTAGGGGTACCGTTGATCATCCTCAGTTGATTGTTGCCATTTACTGTTTACGTTTACTTTTATCCATTAGTGTTAGCGTCTACCATCGTCCGGTAATGTTATCATTTACTGTATATAATGGAGCTGTTTACTGTTTCTTTTACCATTATCGCTTACATCAATAACTGTTGTACGAGTATTTGTTTTATTCTTTATTGAGTAGTCCACACGCATACTACCTCCTTCACCGCCATCTCCTATCCTTCTTTTATTCTTAGGTTAATCTTATCTTGAGTTCTATTTTGGTTAAACATAACACTCACAATATAACTGTTATTTGCTGCATCTTCAACTTGTTTTATGTCTGGCTCCTCCCATTACGACTTCTTAGGAAACAACTGTGATTGACAGCCACTAGCCTTTTGGGATTACGTCCTAATTCGGTCTCTATAATACTGTCTGGCTGGTTAGCATTGAAACAACCATTATCTTTCCAATTTGAAGTCCGATAATTGTGAGAGACGTCATCATTATATAGAGAGGGAAGATTACTTTGAAGAGTCAATTTGTATTCGTTTTTTCACAAATCAATGTCGAGGTTCGTCTATAAAAACCGAGACTTAAGATGCACCCCTAATACATTTCATGCATAAAAAAATTTAAGACGCGATGAATTTAATTCATGATCGATTGATTTCTCAATCAATTTTGAAATTGAATACCATAAATATATAGTATTGAATGGTTCATAGAAACATGCAGTAAATTTTCATATTGGGTTGTTGAAAAATTTTTGAGCTTTTCCTCATTAGGTAACATATCTCAGGTAAGATAAATAGTAGACTTGCGTTAGGATCAAAAAAGACGTACGGTAGGGTTGTGTCTTATATGCCCTCCTTTTTAACCTTTACTCCAAGGAAATATTTACAAAAGCACTAGAGGGAGTTAACAAAGGCATCAAAATAAATGGTGAGATGATTAACAACACAACATATGTCGATGATACCGTGTTGCATTAACATCGATGAACTTCAAGATTTTGTTGAAAGGGTGCAAACGGTCAGCGAAGAGTATGGTCTCTACCTGAATATATCTAAAACCAAGTGGATGATAATAAGTAAAGCTCAACAAGCAGCAAGACAGTTTCAGTTAAATATCCAAATACTCAATTCTGTGGAATCCTATATATACCATACTTGAGGAGAGTGGTTAATGCAGAGTGGGACCAATCTGTTGAAATAAAGTCAAGAATGAAAAAAGCTCGAGCATCTTTTAACGGTATGCGAAGACTATTAACATGCAATGATTTGTTATTCCGACTGAATGTTAGATTGGCTAAATGCTTCGTATTCCCTCTTTTGCTATATGGTGTAGAATCGTGGACGATGACGGAAGCACTAATGAAAAAAGTTGAAGCCTTTGAGGTGTGGGTGTATCGCCGGATTCTGAAGATTTCGTGGACCGAACATATCACCAACTTAGAAGTTCTGCGCCGGATAGGCAATGACAAAGAAAGTGTGCTTACAATTAAAGGGCGAAAGCTTGAATATCTTGGTCACGTCATGAGATATAATAAATACCGTCTCTTGCAGCTGGTAATACAGGAAAAGATAGATGGCAAACGAGGTCCAGGGAGAAGAAGACATTCTTGGTTATATACCTGAAGACAATGGTTCGGACTTACATCTGTTCAGCTGTTTCGAAGTTTCGTCAATAAGATCGGGATTGTCATGTTAATAGTCAACGTCCGAAACGGATAGGGCACTGGAACAAGACGTGTAGAAATTGTTGTAATTCGTTGATTCGAACTTTAGAACGCCTTAAAAATTTCTGCAAAAATTTTCTTTACAATTTTATTTCGGTAAAAGCACTAATGCTGTGCAGGCCTATGAAGAAATTTGTGCGGTTAGGGGTCAAGATGCGTCATCAAAAGCAACTGTCTAAAGATGATTCAGTCGCTTTCGTTCTGGGAATTTCGATGTCAAAGATGCTCCTCACACTGGTTGACCAATAACAAAAGAAGTTTATAGACTTTTGGAAAAATTTGAGCAAGACTGACATATAAATAGCCATAACATCGCCAAGGAACTAAAAATCTATCATTAGACAGTTCTAAACCATTTGTAAGAAGTTTGTTACAGAAAGAAGCTCGAAATTTGGGTACCACATCATTTGACGCTGAAAAATGTACTTGATCGAATTTCCATCTGCTAATCTCTATAGAAACGTAATGAAATAGAGCTATTTTTGAAGCGGTTGATCATGGGCGATGAAAAGTAAATCACATATGACAATAATATGCGAAGATCGTGGTCGAAAAAGGATAAAGCTCCACAAACGATAGCAGAGCCCGGGTTGATGCCAAAAAAGGCGATGCTGTGTGTTTGGTGGAATTAGAAGGGAATCGTGCATCATGAGTTGCTGCAGCCTGGTCAAACGATGGATTCTGTACTTTGCTGTCAGCAATTGACAAGATTGAAGCAAGCGATTGAGACTGGAATTAATTAACAGAAAGGGTGTCATCTCTAACCATGACAACACTAGACCACATATCTTTGATGACTTGGCAAAAATTGGTGGAGCTTAGAAAGTTTTAAGGCATTCACCATATAGCCCGGATCTTGCACCGTCAGACTATCATTTGTTTCGGACTCTGCAAAACTTCTTGAAATGGTACATAACTGGTTTAATAAAGTTCTCTCAAAATATAAAAGCTCAATACTGTTTCAATATTAAAAAATTATTTTATTTTTCAGTATTTGCATAGTAATCAGTGTAGAAAAACTTAAATTAATGAGTATATGTACACTAAAATTATGTTATAAATTTTAATAGAAATTCAAGAGACGTCAGGACGCCAAACATCCATTATATAAAATAAGGTCAACTTAAAACGGTAAATATATAAATCATGATTCAAGGAGGACGGAAACAGAGCAGGATTAGGAAAATCAACCATTCGAGGTTAAAAATTAATGTCTTGAATTGCATACATAATGAAGTAAGTGACAATTGAAATTATTTGCTTATTTAGGTATTATTATTTATAAGAAAAGCACAACTTGATTATTTCTATAGTTCTGACCTATGCAGGCTGTTACTAGCAAATTTAGCTACATAATCAATCTAAGAGATGTAACAATAATTACACTCTACATTCTATCATTGTAAGGATCTTAGATATAGCAAGTTGACTAAACTGATAATGATGATAAGAATTACTATTATTACTATATGTCTTGAAAGTAGGACATATTAAAAATTCCTTTATTGGAACCTTTTTCCACCCCTTTGATTGCTATTTTTTGCTGACTTGTCAAGGGGTACTATATTAGGTTTAGTGGCCGAAAAGGCCACATTTTAATAAATAGGGCACCTCTCATTTTCCACAGTGCATCAACATCTGCAATCAAATAAAACTCATATACTCGCTCTCTGTGAGACGAAAGTGAGTTCATTCGCCAGCGCTGTCAATTTTCTATATCCTGGGTACAAGTTCTATTCTCGATTTAGGGGTAATTTTGGAATCCTCTTTGTCAAAAGAGATCTCTATTGCCAATGAAAGGAGGCTTTGGAGCCCCAAAAACTTTGATGTTGTGTTCCTCTGTGGCCTTTATTGACCACCATAAATTGGTTTCAATATCGAGCATTCAACCAATCAGAGCAGTCTAAATTATACAAGATTTGGCATTGTAAATCTTCTACATGTTTGTTTGATATTCGATGGATCATCTGACTACGCTAAGAAGGTTTCCTATGTCATTATGGCTAGCATGGAAGCTTACATCTCTTTTTCGAAGATATATCCTTCCAACCGCCAACTGTCTCTCAAACGACAATTCAAAGATTCTGAACATCTTGCCCACCGACAATAGCATGAAAACGCTAACGTCAAAAATCTTTGTTCGTATCCGTATTGCAAACAAATAATCGACCAAACCAAGGAGACACACAATCAAAGAATCGAAAACAAACTTCTTTCCTGATCGAATAGTTCTAGGTTTTTTTGGTCGAAGGATAACGTCATTAGTCAAAATTTCACCAAATCCACTATACTACCACTTACACGTGCCACATGATCCTTTTTTAGGGTTTTATTCAGAGAATTTATTTTTTATTTGAGTCTATCAATTTTAAAATATAAGAAATTTAAATGTTACCACTCAAAGGCACTAAAATCAAAGTTTAGTAAAACAGTTTATTCTAACAAAGAAATTGTAATTTTTTATTACATTTATTAATTTTATTTTAATCTATAGCAGTTATATGAAGTAAAATTATTCTGTTTTCTGTTATGCATCAATTGATTCTATTCAGTATATAGCCCCACAAACACTAAACCTCCTTTAATAACTCCTTATGTGTTTTTTATAATTAAAAATGAAGAAAAAATACCCAAAACTGATATCTTATTTCGTTTGAGAGCCGACTGAAAATTAGAAAATTAGAGTCTATATGTTTTTTGTGACCTGGGGACTGTCAAATGTAAAGAAATGCAAAAATCTCGGAAATAGAATGTTTTAGGTATTGAAGAGCTAGATTTCTACAAAATAGCTTAAATACTTTGATATAGCTTGAGACGTTAGGTAATAATTAACTGACTCGAGCGTTACTTGATGCAAATTCATATTCAGTGAGAATAAAACACTAAATTTTTAATAAAATTTCCACTTTTATTGATTTTTATACTTGTTGTGTTTCTCTGATATGATAAAACTTGTTGAAAATTTACTAAATAAAAACAAGGTTAACAACGTTGTCAAAAAGGAAATAGTAACTTTACTATCTGTTTGTATAAAACAAAATTATTTCCAGTTTATAATAAGATTTATTCATCGTTGGAAGGTTTAACAATGGGAAATCCCCTGTGTCCAATGCTACCTGAAATTTTTATGGATAACATTGAAGATCAAATACATAAAAGTACTTTTTCTAAAAACTTTACTTATTGGCATAGATATATAGACGATATATTGACTTGTTTTATACGAACAAATAGACAACTTAATGCAACGCTAGAATTTATAAATAATATACACTCAAACATTAGATTCCCAGCAGAAACAGAAGTTAATAACTCAATTAATTTGTTGGACCTAACAATAAAAAAGATTGACAGTAAGCATGACTTCTTCATATACCACAAACCGACACATAACAGTTCATTTCATTAATACAAACAAAAATTAGCGGTATATAATTCCTTTATGTATAGACTAGTTAACATACCAATTACAGATGACAATTTTAAAAATGAACTTAATCTTATCAAAAAAAATAGCCAAAAACAACGGATTTAATGTAAAAACTATAGATACAATTCTACGCAAATAACATAAATAATTACAAAAACACAATTAATCTAATGTATCCAAAAACAAAAACTATTAATAACAATTACGCAACATTAACCTATGTAGGCCCTACAACTGAAAAAATCGCTAAATACCTAAGAATGTGTGACAATCACACACGGTACAAATAATAATGAACATATCAAGAACAATAAAGATAAAACCTTGAAAAACCACAAATCTGGTGTTTACCAACTTAATTGTGATTCTTGTAATAAACTTTACATAGGACAAACAGGGAGAACATCCGAACAAAGAATTTCAGAACATAATAAAAGTTTTTTAAAAATTAAAACTGATTCTTCATATGCCAAACTTTTAATACAAGGGAATCATGTGTTTGATAATAATTTCCACATTTTACACGTTAAGAACAAATTGCATAAACTAAATTTATTTGAGACTTGAGATCAATACAAGAAAAAATACAAACTATTAAATGACTAACTGAACCTCGGAAATTCCCCATTATTGAATTTATTTAATTAATAGATAATTTTTATAATTATTAAGTTTTGTTGTTATTCTTTAGTTACAACCTACCTGTAAATGTTTACTTATCAACAAAAAATGTTTATTTCATTCCATACCCATACTTTTGATAAAATCTTTTTACTGAAACACGTGTCAAGTATAAAAAATCAAAAAAGTTGAAATTTTACAAAAAAATTTAGTATTTTATTCAAATTAGAAAACTAATACTATGTTGGTGCTATATCACTGGGTATTATTTTGTAAACAAGCCGAATTCTTATTTTATTTGTTAAATTTTTGGTCACTTTAATTTTTTCAGTATTATCCTCTCAGAAATATGAATAATTAAGTATATTCATATTTATGTTCACAGGAAATATTACTATAACTTCATTACAGTTAGCATCATATTTAGATATACCATGTATTTAGTGTCCATTAAACTTGAAGGACTTCTTTAGTCTTCTACCTTAGTCCAGCTCTGTTGGGAAATATAATCCTTTGTTAATAAGTCGGAAAAGTTCATAATACCTTAATAGTTTTAACGATTTATTGAAATCGATACTTTGAGATATGAAATTCATAGAAATAATAGTAGAAATGAAGAAATCGTTTAAGCTCTGGTGAATTTCTTTGAATGAGTTATTATTTACTCAAAATTACAAAGACCACTAAATAAATGATTACACAGCCCCACCAAAAAAAAAAAGTGGGGTATACTTTTCATGCGATATATCAGATCCGTAGTATTTTTGCCCGCTGATCACGAATCAGATCAGAATATCGCCATCACATCTCAATTTTTTTCTAACCTCAAAAAATAGGTAAAAATTAGTAAAAATTAAGAAAAATATACTCCTAAAAAATTGATTCAAGCTTTTTCATGAATCCAAAGATGTATTAATATGTATTCGGACACGCTAAGCTAATATTCATCGGTTGGATTAAGCCATACAGTTCTGTTTTCTTTCTAACCTCAATAAATCAGACAGATATAGTGCTTCTCGAATGCAAAAACGAATTCAAATTAAAATTCAACCGATCCTTACCAAATTTGGTACACGGGGATTTTTTGGGTCGCTGATCACGAATCTGAGGTTGGATTTGCAAAATTCAAGATGGCAGATGTTTTCGCGCCATTTTGAACGCCGAGAAAATTCATCGGTCGATTTTTATTCTTCTACCTGCATCCAGGGCACCTCCACGTGGTGACGGTGGTAACGGTGTTACTCCACTAGCCGGCAGAGTCCCTGGATAACGGCTTAGATGCCGTCATGGCAGGTAGAAGAAAGAGAATTACGATGCAGGGACTCGGAAACCCAGTATCGGCGGTTGGTCAGGGTGGGAAAGCGGGCCCGCAGCCGTCGTCATCCAGCGACCGTAGCTCTTCATGTGTGGGTGACTTGGCTCATGTAGAGTATAATGCTACAAGAAAACGGTCTCACGGTACAAGGACTTTTCATAAGTGCGATAAAAACAGTGATTCATTTTGTTATATTTGCTGTCAACACGTATTGAGTAAAATGGGGTCAGCGATAACGGATAAGATTAAAACCTTATATAAGGATTGTTTTAACATTGAAATACAGCACCAGGATACAGATTGGGTTCCCCACATCATTTGCAGTTCTTGCAAAATAATGTTGTACATCAATAAGAAGGCGATTAAATATTCCAGACCAGCAATATGGAATAGACCATACAGTGAAAATGATTGCTACTTTTGTATGAATGTTGTATCTGGGCATAACCGAAAAAATAAAAGCACTATTACTTATAACGATGTTTCGACAGTAACAAGACCAACTAAAACTAATTCCGCCTCCTGAACCACTTGATGCTGATGTTATGGAAACAAATGATTTCACCTTATCAGTTCATGCTGAAAACATTGAGACTGTCGAAAAAGATTCAGACACTGTTACTAATGAATGTTCTAGTGACAACCTATCATATACTAGTGACACAGATAAAGAATTTCTATCATACAACCGTAAACCAGAACCAATACTCGTATCACAGTCAGAACTTAGTGATCTAGTCAGAGATTTAGGCTTATCCAAAGATGGTTCAGAGCATCTTGCTTCCTTTTTAAAGAAAATACATTTACTTAAGCCAGAAGCTACGATTTCTTATTATAGAAACAGAGATGAAGAATTTCGAAAATATTTCACAATGGACGAGGAATTGTCACTTTCATATTGTACCGATGTAAAAGGTCTAATGGATGAATTTCAAAATAACTCATACGATCCTGAAGAATGGAGACTGTTCATTGATTCTTCTAAACGGAGCATTAAGGCAGTTTTGCTGCATAATACCAACGTTTACGCTCCCATTCCGATTGCTCATTACACAGTTATGGAAGAGCAATATGAAAAAATGAAGCAGCTTTTGATAAAAATAAAATATGCTGATCATAACTGGAAAATTTGTGGAGATCTGAAAATTGTAACAATATTGCTTGGCCAACAGTCAGGGTTTACACTTTATCCCTGTTATAAATGTCTGTGGAATAGCAGAGACAGGGAACGTCATTATAAGAAAAAAATTTGGCCAACAAGAGAATCGTTCACTCCTGGTGAAAATAATGTATTGTTTCCACCATTGGTAGATCCAGGAAAAGTTCTTATTCCCCCGCTTCACATTAAGCTTGGACTTATGAAGCAAATCACGAGAGCATTAGATACAAACGGCCCATGTTTCAAATATTTGCATAAAAAATTTCCGAAATTTTCTGAAGCTAAAATTAAGGCAGGCGTATTTGACGGGCCACAAATAAGAAAATTGTTTCAAGATTCATTATTTGTTACTAAAATGAATAAAGTTGAAAAAGCTGCTTGGCTTAGTTTTAAAGAAGTCGCAACAAACTTTTTGGGAAATAATAAAAGTCCTAAGTACAAAGAATTTTCAAACATTAGGTTGCTTAATGAATCTAAAATTACATTTCCTGGACTCCCACATCGATGATTTCCCAGATAATCTTGGTGACTACAGTGAGGAGCAAGGGGAACGTTTTCACCAAGATCTGAAAATCATAGAAAATCGGTATCAAGGACGATGGGATGACCATATGCTAGCGGACTATTGCTGGTCGCTAAAAAGAGAAACAAGTCCTCAAAAGCGTTTGGGCAGAAAGCCTTTGAATAGGTCATTCGCGGAAAAAAGAACAAGATACAGCCAAAAAAAAAGGAAAGTTAGGCGCGGGTCTAACCTTCGCAATTCTAGGGCTTAAGGGTCTACTCTTTGAGAGTATATGGTTTAAAAGTCCTGGTTTTGAGTTTATTGGGTCTCATTTTTAAAGTTACAGGGTTATTGAGGTCTATTTTTTGAGGTTACAGGGTATGGGAGTCTAAGGTTTCAGGGTTTAGGGTTTAAGAGTATCAGGTTTGAGGATTCCCCAACTGTATACCAAATTGGTTTTCAAGAATTTTGTCCGCCATCTTGGATCCGCCATTTTGAATTTTGCAAATCCGACCTCAGATTCATGATCAGCAACCCAAAAACCCCGTGTACCAAATTTGGTAAGAATCGGTTGAATTTTAATTTGAATTCGTTTTCGCATTCGAGAAGCACTATATCTGTCTGATTTATTGAGGTTAGAAAGAAAACAGAACTGTATGGCTTAATCCAACCGATGACTATTAGCTTAGCGTGTCCGAATACATATTAATACATCTTTGGATTCATAAAAAAGCTTGAATCAATTTTTTAGGAGTATATTTTTTCTTAATTTTTACTAATTTTTTACCTATTTTTTGAGGTTAGAAAAAAATTGAGATGTGATGGCGATATTCTGACATCAGATTCGTGATCAGCGGGCAAAAATACTACGGATCTGATATATCGCATCAAAAGTATACCCCACTTTTTTTTTGTGGGGCTGTGTTATCTATAATTGGTAATTTTTCTTCTTGTATGTATGGATATATAATGAGGTCTGTTTTAGATGGCTGGAGTGGGGGTGTGATAATCGGTGGAAAAAGCTGAGTTACCTTAGATATGCGGATGATATTATTATACTTGTCACGTCAATACAAGATCTAGATTCAAATCTCTAGCAAAAACTATGGATTGATAATTAATAAAGTGAAAATCGAAGTAATGATTATTAGTGGTAATGACGATCTGTCATACATAAATGAAATTGATGGTTTTACTGTTGTAGACCATTTACAACTATTTGGGATCCCTGATAACTAACAGTAGTGGCTATGAAGCGGAAGTAAGAAGACCTTTGGCTATAGCTAGAAACTCGACAATCAAACTCACTAAGGTCTAGACAAAGCCAGCCGTCACAACAAACACAAAGTTAAGATTGTGTCGATCCTTACATTCCCCATAGCAACTTAGGCAACGGAAACATGGACCAGCTGACAAAAGACGAATCGCTGCGTCTGAGACGTGGGCATATTGAAAAATCCTCAGAGTATTATATACCGAACACAATGTATCTATTCTTGAAGAGCTTAGTATAAATGATCGTCTTTTAAACAGAATTAATAAACAGTACCTCAAATATTTTGATCATATTATAAGGAAAGTGGATGTCATGGAAAAGCTTGAAGTAACGGTCTTCAACAAGATAGTCTGATCAAGTAAGATCTCTTTTTGGTAAGGGTCTACACGAGTCAAGTCAGATTGTGAGGGATCGAAATGCTTGGAGAATGACTGTTGAGGCAGCAACTGCATAATGTCACCGGTACTCCTATTGGGGTGGAAGGATTGAAAGAAAGAAGTATGGAAAGCGATATTAATTTAAAAAATAAAGGAAAAAATGCTATAAAAACCGATGAGGCTAACCACCAGTGTTTAGGTTTTTGACGGCAAGATAATCAAGCTAGAATAAATATTTGATTTTAGACTACACGGCCTTACTATCGTCGAAAAGTTTGGAATTTTTAAAAAGTTTACCTGAGCAAAACTTAATACATTCCATAACTAATAAGAGTATGCTAAAGTAAATAGTTGTTGATTGAATTCTACTTTAATGAAGAAATTAATTATTAAATTAAGTTTCAATATGTTCTACAATCACTGTAGCTTTTTCAAGCTTATTTATACATGAGTTTTGCCAGGTAATAAGTGGTTTTTAAAATAATAATTTTAATATGCCTGAGCCGTTAAAGTTTAATTAACCATTTAGTAGGTAACCTGTGTTTTTTCGATTTATTTATTTCTAGGAATTCCAGCAGATTTAGGTATGCAAAACATATCGAAAATTGTTTTTGATTAGTTCGTTAAAATGGAATTTAATAAACAAGTGTTTTTGACCGTATACGTAGTAGTTATTTATTTATCAAAATTTAGCATGTGAGATACGAGATATGGACAAATACGCAGCAGGCAGATGTTACCGGGTAAATGAGCATCAAACATTATATGGTGCTCAATATTTTCCGCATTTGTACGGTAGTTTCCTTCAAAAGTATGGCTTATAAGCTAAATCGATAAGATTAAACCAAAAAAGGTGAAATTATTATCTCAATAATAACAGATCAAAAATATCTGTTACTATGATACAAGTAGTAATATGCTGCAAAACAGGCATTAAAGAAGATTGTCACGAATAAATCAATACTGTAACGGCCAGATTATTAACTGTAGGTTATTTTAACAGTAGAAATATTGATGCTTGAAACACTTACTAAAGACAAGCGACTGTATTTAATTGAATAATGTGAAAATTGAATTCAAATAGGTTTTAACAGGGATCGCTCTCAGCTAATATTGTGGCTTTCTTTTATCGCAACGGTTTTTTATTCTTAGTGAGCACATTGCTGTGCGTTTTTACGGGAGATTTCCTTTTTCTAAGCCATTAGCCCATTCGTTTAGAGAAATTGTTACTTAATGAAGATTCAACTTGTTTGGCTTATTCCGCAAATGCATCGGGCAAAAAAGGACAAGATGGGTACATAAAAAGTAACCCTTGCCTTAGAAATCTAGTAGATATAGAGTAACTCACAAAAATAGAACGTGGCTTTTATTTACGAGAATATTTCTGCGGCTGAAGTTTCGTATTTAATATCATTCTTCTTCTTAAGGTGTCATGTCCCATACGAATGTAGGCGGCCCTCTCTCTTTTGCCTGTGGTTGGCGCCTTTTCTTAAGTGGTTCATAGGCAAAGGGCCCTGCAGTTTAATGCCGGTTCTAAATGGCCAAAGTGGTTTTAATAGGCATAATAGTATGGGTGGTTTGCCATTGTCTTCTCGAGAGAGATCATTGACAGAGCGTAAATGAAGCATGAAGTGTTTACTGATTAGAATATGTGTGCAAAAATTGATTCGATTCTAAGTAAACCTGGAGCAGAGAGACCAAGAATATGAAGAAGTAATGCAAAGGTGGAATGTGATTGAGTTATGATTTCTGGGAGTGGAAATTCCAACGTCTCAAAATTGAAACAATCAGGTGCGTAAATATGCTCTAGAGTTAGCTACAATGTATTGTTCGTAAAGATTTATACCTTTACCCCTACGAGATATATTTAATGTAAGCATATAATATTGTTTTACCTAGAAAATAGGCCTTTACTTCTTCCTTGTATATGTTTTCCATTATTGAGCTGTAACCATGCATCCCATCGATGTCTGTACAATGATACATGGTTCCACTGATTTAAAAGAACTGTTTCTTCTGACCGTACTACTCCGATGCCCGATCCGCAATCAAATCTGAAAAAAAAATAGAAATACAAAATTATATAATGTTTTTATCATAAAACTTACATAAAATGTTTCTTGAGATAAAATGTTGATCAAAAATAACCCCTAGATTTTTTCCACATTAAAAGTGAATTAATTAGTTTATATTTTATTTATTTTAAAGCCGTGAGTTTCAGAATTACTTAATATACTTTTATTGATCAAGGATACACAATTTTTAGTGTTCTGTACGGAACACTTACAAGAACACTTCGGTATCTGTCTCTCCGTCTGTCTGTCACATCCGATTTTCTGGGAAACTATTTGACATAGAAAGATGAAATGTGACACTAAATAGGAATTAATGGACACATCAGAGCGTTAAATTTTGACTGAAGAAGGTTAGTTTTGGAGGGTGAAATCGAAAATGAAAAAAGAAGTTTTACCAGGCCTTAAGTGCGGTGTCAAATGAAAGCTAAAAACACGAACTTAAAAATATATATAATGTAATACTTTGTATTACTTTAAAAAATTTCGAAAAATCGATATCCCCCTCTTATCTCGAAAAGTACTGATCAAAAAAATTTGAAAAAACTCTGGAATATTCTCCGCAGGGTGTAGATTAAACGAGAATTTTTGCGAAAGCATTACCTTTAATAATATATCTAGTATATATAAAAAAAAAAAAAAAATTCAAGGTCATAAGTTTTCAGTAAAGATCGGAAAAAAATTCTGTTGAAAACTCATTTGGAGTGTGTTTTGTGAAGTTACTGATCATTTTATACCTCCGTAACAAAAACTTTTTATTTTAAAAGCAATCAACGTACGCGAAACTAACTGTGCAAGTCCGATTTGCACTTGGCGGGTTATTTATATTACTGTAGTTGATTGGATGGTAAATTTGAGTCAGCAAACACTAATATATTGCGAGGTTTGATAGAAACATGAAATTTAAGAGTTTATAATATAAATAATAATGAACCAACAATATGGATCTTCTTTTTCTTCAGGTTATTGTATTCATTCTTTGGCTAAAAGCCTCCCTGAACTGCTGCCAATGTTTTCTATCGTGTATTCTCATCCAGTGATGCTCAATTAATCTTCTTATGTCATCTGACCACCTAGTTTGTGATATTCCCTTGCTTCTTTAATTTGCTTGAGGTCTTCATTCTATAATTTTTCGTGTCCACCGATTGTCTTTGGTCTTTCCATTATGCCCTGCCTACTTCCACTTGAATGTACAGACCCTTAGTCTTATTTCTGTGTGTGGTATGCAATCATTAAGTTTAATGTTTAGAATTCTTTCTTCCATACTCTTATTCAGTGCTCATGTTTCTGTTCCACAGGTAAAGACTGGGTGGTGGAAAACTTGTGCTGTAAGCGTGATTGGCACATCGGATTTAAATATTCTTTGTAGTCTTCCAAATGCCGACCAGGATATGGATACTCTTCTTTGTAGATCTGCTGTCAAGTTATTTTCTGATAATTCAAATTTTTGGCCCAAGTATATATAACTGTCAACTTCATATATTTGTGTATTTTATAGTATTATTATATCTTGGTTTTGTTCTGTGCCGTTAGTATTTGGTAAAAAGCTCTAGCTAGATAAAATAAAAAGTAGTAGCAAAACAAAAAATTCTCTATAACTTCTTAATGGAATAAATAAGTTTATCATTTTTCGCTTAAAAGAATAATACATGATTTAATTGAAGTCTGTTATTGTTTTTGGGATATTTCAATTTCTAATTGTTTTCTGCTAAGCTATCTCTAGAAAAAATCGTAAAAATAAATTTTGCAGTAACATAGCAACTTCAATTCGTTTATATAATTCTGCTGAGAACTAGAATATACTTTGTCTACCACTGTAAAAAATAATAATGTTTGCTTATCAATAGAGAGATTTCGCAACGCTTATTTTCAACATGCTTTTATCGATATCGTTATTAAAAGCATGCGCAATATAAACGCGAAAGAATTATGCTTAAAAAAGATTTTGCAACTCTTAAAATAAGCACTTCCTTCTTGTGTATCTTTATATTAACAAGGTGGAGAAGTGAACATAACTTCGTTTTTTTTCTAGTTTCGTTTTTGTATTATTTTTGTGGTTTGTTTTCTTCTTCTTGTTTGCAAAATTCATCGACAAATCGAAAATGTATTAAGAGGGCCCAAATGAGTTGTACCCTGATTTAACACTCGGTATAATCCGTACTAAAAAAATATAATTATATCTTTGAATGTATTTCCCCGATTACAGTGAATAAAGAACTTTTAATAGAAGATCTACACATCTACTATGTAGGATGACAAAAATTATTCGGTTGATGTAATTAAAAATTTACTTATACTTATCATCAAAGATATGCAAAATATCTTAAATTTAAAGTTTCGTAGTATGTTGCAGCATCGCATTAAAAAAAAACCGGTCAAGTGCAAGTTGAACTTGCACAATTAGTGTTCCGTACGTTGATTGTTTTTAAAATAAAAAATTTTGTTAGGGTGGTATAAAATGATCAGTGACTTCACAAAACACACCCCAAATGAGTTTTCAACAAAGTTTGTTTCCAATCTTTACTGAAAACTGGTGACCTTGAAATTTTGGTTTTTTTATATACCAGATAAATTATTAAAGGTAATGATAATTTTCGTTCAATCTATACCTCGTGGAGAATATTCCAGGATTTTTTCAAAATTTTTTGATCAGTACTTTTCAAAATAAGGTAGGGGACAGCGATTTTTCACGATTTTTTAAAAGTAATACGAAGAAAAGTGTGCGCAAGTATTACATTATTTTATATATATTTTTTACTTGTGTTTTCACAAGCTTTCATTTGACACCACACTCGATGACCTAGTAAAAAATTTTTTTTTTCACTTCCGATTTCACCACTCAAAACGAATCCCTTAAGTCAAAATTTATGTTATGGTGATATAAAATGATCAGTGACTTCACAAAACACACCCCAAATAAGTTTTCAACAAAGTTTATTTCCAAACTTTACTGAAAATTGATGACCTTGAAATTTCTGTTTTTTTTTATATACCATATAAATTATTACAGGTGATAATACACTCGTGATAATTTTCGTTCAATCTACACCCCGTGGAGAATATTCCAGAATTTTTTCAAAATTTTTTGATAAGTACTTTCTGAGATAAGGCGGGTGGACAGCGATTTTTCGCGATTTTTTAAAAATAATACGAAGGAAAGTGGGCGCAAGTATTACATTATATATATATTTTTTACTCGTATTTTTTCGCAAGCTTTCATTGACACCACACACTCGATTACCTAGTAAAAAATTTTTTTTTTTCACTTCCGATTTCACCCCCCAAAACTAACCCCTTAAGTCAAAATTTAACTTTCAAAACTACATGGTTCTGATGAGGCCATCAATTCCTATATTACTACCAAATTTCAACTTTCTATGACAAATAGTTTCGGAGAAAATCGGGTGTGACAGACGGACAGACGGACAGACAGACGGACAGACACTGAAGTGATCTTATAAGTGTTCCGTACGGAACACTAAAAACAGAAGAAAATTAGGTTATGTCTTCTATAAAGTTGGGATTTTTTTTTAATTCACCACACCACCCGCCAGTGTCAGTGGAGCGGGAATGATTGGTACCGCGGTTATTAGTATTTAATGGGTCAACACAAGAAGTTTTTAAATTAAAATCATATCTAGCGGATTTCTATCACTTTCTTTAATATCCCCAAATTAATACGAATGTGCGATGCTAAAATATAAATTAACCTTAGCATATTTTGCACAAGACTATATAACATGAATATGTCTAATGTTTGCATAAGATTGTTATTACATTTGTATCAAAAGTGAAGGCTCAAATTGGACAAATGATGTACTATACAACAATTACCACTACCACACCACACACAATTTATTTTTACACTCTACACGGGTTATGTTAACCATATTAGCATCAATAGGAGCGGCTGATGAGCCGACAGTCGGTAATCGTTCCTGATTGTGCTAACATGATTAGAAAGCCGCGTGTCGAGCACGAAAATAAAGTGTTATGCTAAAGATTTCAAAATCTTCACATAAATCTAACACGAATAGATTATTGTTAGTGCTATTCGTAATTTATAATTTTTATTATTTCAATTTTATGTATTTTCTTATTACCTTGTAGACAGAAGTCGAAAAAAACAGACCCTACCATAATAGCGATAAGAATAACTAACCTCTCAAATACACTTTCTTATAACTTTGTTATTAGGGGAGATTGTTATTCTTAATAAAGGAATTCTTATTTTGTTCTAATACTGCGCAAGCTTTAAATGGTGGGTTCCAATTAGATGTTATTGCTATCTTTTATATTACATCATTCATTGTAGTAAGTAGAGGAATAATTTCGTCATTTTCGGACTGCCCATGCTTCAAATAACGATAACAACGGAATCTTTATATTTAATTTTCTCTCTTTAACTTTATGCATGCTTTAAATAAAGACAACGACAAAGCCGTGCCTAAATTAGAGTGTACAAAGTGACAGTTTCTTTCATTGACATAGCATACGCGAAATATTTTGCGGCCTAGTGCGAAAATTATTTTGCAAAAATTATCAAAATTAATATGATTTATGAGTCGTTTAAATGAGTAATTCTTTCATTTTTAGTGTTCTGCACGAAACATTTATAAGCTCACTTCGGTGTCTGTCTCTCCGTCTGTCCGTCTGTCTATCCGTCAGTCACACTCGATTTTCTCCCAAACTATTGAACTAATTAACTTGAAATTTGGCACTAATATAGGAATTGATGACCTTATCAGAGCCATGTAGTTTTGAAAGTTAAACCTTGACTTAAGGGGTTAATTTTGTAGGGTGAAATCGGAAGTGAAAATTTTTTTTTTTACTTCCGATCATTGAGTGGGGTATCAAATGAAAGCTTGTAAAAACACGAGTTCAAAAATATATATAATGTAATACTTGCGCACACTTTTCTTTGTATTATTTTTAAAAAATTGCGAAAAATCGCTGTCTTCCCCTTTTCTCGAAAAGTACGGATCAAAAAATTTTGAAAAATTTCTGGAATATTCTCCACAGGGTGTAGATTGAACAAAAATTATTACGAGTGCATTACCTTGAATAATTTATCTGGTATAAAAAAATATATATATCAAGATCATCAGTTTTCAGTAAAGATCGGAAAAATACTTTGTTGAAAATTCATGTAAGGTGTGTTTTGTGAAGTTATTGATCATTTTATACCTCCCTAACAAAAATTTTTATTTTAAAAGCAATCAACGAACGAAACACTAATTGCGTAAGTCCAAGTTGAACTTGGTCGGTTATTTATTGTTTTTAAAGCTATATAAAGATATCATAAATCAACAAATACCTAGAAAATTTGCGAATTGTTTTGATGCCTTGAGATACTTTGCAGTTAGTTCATCATTACGAATAATTCAAGCAATTTTGCTTATAGATTTTTTGTTGCTCTATTTCGAAAACAAACTTCGGCTAATCGTTTGGTTTGAACGACAAGCTGCGTATAATAAGCTGGATGTATTTTAATTTGTAAATTGTAAAAAATACGTCGCATGTTAGTTTCTATATCAGGAACTATAACAATTAAAACCCAATTACACATAATTAAAACAACAACATTAAATAATTTTAATAATATCCCTATATCATATGCCTCTGTTCTAAGCTAGTTAATTTGCTCTCATTTTAAAATCTTAGACTTGATGACTGGTACTTTTTTTTCAAAAATGGAACTCTCTAATATTCAAATTTTTGTTAATACAAGTGTTGATTTTAAAATGGAATATACTGGGAATATTGTAGAAGGTTTAATTTTCTTGGACATTTCCGCAAAATATGAAAATAAAATATTCTCAGACTATCTAATTACTCTCTCTAGAGCTTCCTCTCGTTGGCAAGATAGATCGCTTCTGACAAAAAGACAGAGTCCAAAATTACGCCTAAATCGGGAATAGAACTCGTACCCAGAATAGAAAAAGTTGACTGTGCTGGTCGATGCGAGTACATGAGGCTTATTAGATTGCAGGAGTTGGTGCACTGAATTTATGTTAGAATTTAAACCTCATATGTTACAAAAATTTATTTTAAAATTGCGATCTCTGCATGTAGACCCCCCAAATCAGCTCCCACCGGGAGATTCGAAAGGGGGGGTTATTTTGCCTCCGGAATGTTTTGCCCCTGGGACCTTCATCATGCTATTTACTGTATTACTAAAGCCGCCTCTGTAAATACCGATAAGTTGATTATTCATAACAATTTTTACATTCAAATATTCAACCCAGAATGAAACAGGCTCATAAACACTAGCAATATATGCCCCAAATGAGAACACAGTATGCAAAAAGAATATCTACAACCCCACCATCAAACGACATACAGGCTGAAACAGCATATGTATTCTTTTTTTGCTGCACGTACCTCCAGGAAGACTTGGGATCATGCGCAATATCATTCTCGATACCAAAAATATATGACATCATTGAATTACTTGTGTCTGCTATATTTGGTGGGATATCGAAAAACTCGTCACTCTCAACGATCTCTATTGTTTTACTATCAAAACTATTTATTTAGAATCTTTTTGTCAAACTATGTAATCAAATTTTATCTTTCGTATAGTTTTGATCATAAATTATTTGAAGCAAAAGTTTAGCTGTGTTTTGTAACTAATTAGCTGTTTCTTATATTTATATTAAAACACAATGGTTGTAGAAAAAATGCAATGCAATTGGCACTCTAAATCTATTTCGTGAATAATTTTTTGACTTGGCTACACCTTGTCAAAAATTTTTATTTTATTTTGTCCCACTCATCAATTAATATTTCGCGCACCAGATATAAAAACAATTAATTTATAAATTACATAAAAAATGTCAATAAATCAACTAGATTAAAAGAATTTTTTCTGTACATTTCTTCGAATAAATATCTTAAATCAAATGTACAGCCTGAAGTTATTCAGGATTTCAAAGGAGCCGGGCAAAAACGATTCACATACTCGAGTTTCAAATAAGCCTGAGTAAGCTTAGTAAACAGGTTTCTAGCTTGCGGCGTCATGACATGGTAACGTCTGACAGCTTGACAGGGATATAATATAAGATTTCTTAGATGCTACAACTTGACATGATGCAATGTTAAGGTATTGTATAAGATATTTCTGAATAAATACTACATTTCAACAGATATTTCTTCTGATGGATATAGATGCAATGTTCAGGGGACTGTATACATATGTGCAGATAAAATTTATTTAATAAATGATGTATTAAAATATTGTCAGTTTCGAGGTTAAATTAATTATTAAATTTATTTCTATGAAGTTTAGAGTAACAAAATATTTAATGAGAACTTATTAAGGACAAGGGCCTTTAATTTTTGTTAAAAGTGATATGCATTTTTTACATATTACTTCGCATGATTAATCACTATTGCAAAAAAAAATTAATTATATACATCTGAATATATATATATATATATATATATATATATATATATATATATATATTACACTAGAGATGTTCACGGATGGGGTATGTAATACATTAAAATTCCGGGTTTCCGTCGTTCGTCTAACAATAAATTTTCACGACGTTTCGCCAAAATCTCATTTGGCATGCTGCTGCTAACTCATTCCACAATTTCCAAAATTGGATCCAAGTGGCTCAATAGAGCCTTATTCGTTTGGGTAGCACTGTTAGTAATAGATGCAAAACGCTATATTCTAATGCATAACCCATTTCCATATGTTGTTACAAGAAATTATAAGGGACAAGCTCCTTACAAACGATCCAAGTCAGATAGGGATGATGGGCAAGGTGGAGAACCTGAATGGTTTGGCTGTTGATGAAGTCTTTGGTGATAAACATGGACTAACAAACTTAAGGATGGCCTAGTTAATTCTTTTGAGGACAGCGTATTAGTCCGCAGAGACTATATGGGGAGATTAGCTTCATATTTAGTTAGAGTTTCATGCGTTTAGCGGGCGCGATGATGCCGAAGGAAGTTGTAGAGTATCGATATTACAGTTTTAGGTATTATCTTTAATGTTCAACAGCTATATAGTCTATATTTATCGAAATTAATAATAACAGTGAGTACTATACCATCACTGTACTTTTTATACGCTTTTATACGCATACAAAAAAAACGAAATCAACAAAAACCCATTTGCTGACTTTGATATAACCAAACCAAATTTTCCTACTCAGCTCTCATTTATTTTTATCAAAGATTTCTCTAACTGTGTTTAAACGGTTTGCCAAATTTTTAACGTGTTATCTTTCAGTTAAATAACCTAGTTTAGTACGTTCCAATAAAGCTGCAATGTTACCATTAATTCTTAGATAAAACGTGTTTGTGCTGGTGACATGCCAGGTTAACTGGATATAAACTACTGATAGCTCTCTGCGGTAAACGGTAAAAATACTACTATACGGGGGCTACTTTTAAGTTTTTACAAACACATTGAAAAAAAAAAAGTACGTTTCATTGTTTCTCAAAATATTCGCCTTTAAGATTTATACACTTTTGCATGCGTTCGAACCATTTCTCGAAACTTTTTTTCCCTCTGAAGTTGGTACCTCAAAAAGATAGTTTTGGAAGGATTCAACAGCTTCTTAAGGTGATTTTTGACATTCGGGAATAAAACGAAGTCGTTAGGCAATAAATCAGATGTATAAGGATAATGAGACATTAATTCGATGTTTTTCTTCGTCAAATAATCAATTGTTTGACGTGCTGTGTGAGATCTGGCACTGTCAGGATGAAGAATGATGCGACGTTTTCGGTTGTTTTTCCTGATTTCATCGATGACTTCTGGCAAACAAATTGTTGTAAATCATTCAGCATTAACTGTTCTTCGATCCTCTAAAGCAATGGTTGCAACATGTCCAATATTATCCAAGAAACAACCGATCATTTTCTTGGGAGTGCTTCGCGAACGAACCACTTTTGTTGGGTTCGGTTCATTGTGGAACACCTAAACAGTTGAATGTTGCTGCTTCCGACTCGTATAAATAAACCCGAGTTTTGTCTCCTGCTATGATGTTGTATACGGATTTTGCATGTCCTCTGTTGAATTTTTTGAGCATTTTCTTACGCCAATTGACTCGAGCCAGTTTTTGAGTTTCGGTCAAATCATGCGAAATCCATCAGGAATAGATCTATTTCACATGCAAAATCCAATGTACTTCAGTCTTTGATATACCTAAGGATGCCTCTATCTCACGGTAAGTCAGATGCCGATCCTCTTCAATCATGTTGCGCACAACATCCATGTTTTTTGGAACAACAATCGACTTCGGTCGACCTTCACGAAATTCATCGCTGACGGAAGCACGACCATGACGAAACACTGCAAACCAATTGTAAACAGTCTTTTCTGATGGTGATTCATTACCAAAAGTTGAACGAAGTGGATCGAGGCATTATTGTTGAGTTAGGTCTTTACTAATATCGTAAAAAATTATCCAACGAAAGCCTTCACGTAAAATTTCCATTTTTTCAGCAAACTGTTTTTTTTGTAACGCTCACCATAAACAAACTATTTCTGAGCTGCCATTATTTTAACAACAAATGTCAAATTTTACAACAATGGTAATGTCACATCTCAATATCACCGTCTAGTGGTCGTTTGTAGAAACTTACAAGGTGGCCCTCGTATTATTGTTGACTTAACATTTATGTATGTTATTACAAAAATAAATTTGTACTTAATTTTTTATTTAGTTGACTATAGTCACACCGGAAGCTAGTGATACTACCCTGTTGACATTGTAAAAAATGGTTACAAGAGGAAATCAACCAACAAAACTTAATATTTTTATTATTAACTCACAGGTTGTTAGATCTATAATTTTGTTTTCATTTTACTTATTTATACTATAACGGCAGCAATATGAAGGTGTAATCTAAGGTCCTAACGCTTTTCAAAATTTTAAACTTTGAAGTTGAGCCTCTCTGTGATGCCATTTTTGACGGTTTTTAGTATGATTCTGTTATGTACAAATAAAGCTTTAAGCCATAATGGCAGAGAAAATCAGTAGCTCCCAAAAAATGGTTTCTGAAATTTGACTTTCTCCAAACTCAGGCCTTTTTAAAACTTCTTTTAACTGTAAAATTTAAATTTAGGGTACAAAGATTTTAGTACTAGACGTGAGTTTAAATCAATTGTTTAAAATTAAACTTATATTTACACTTTCCAAATGACGAAACAGTACTCGTACTTTGGGCTACTTGCCTTTATCTAATTTTGGTAAGTATAAACGGAAATTGAAAATCTCATTACTATAGCGTTAAAAGTCAAATCATTATAAAATCCAATTTCAAGGCTTGTGGAAGAATAATAATAACAATAATAAAAGGACTTTTTGACTCGGCGAAATTTAGTATAAAAATTGCTCGGCTCTACAGAGTATAATAATATAAAACACATAATCCTGTAGTACACAAAATATAAAAAATGAATAGAACTATACAAAATAATACAAAACAAGAGGTGATAAACTAAAAAAGAACACATATTACATACAGGTTGTCCCAGTATTCTGTGTATATAGAGTTACTGTGGATTTCTGGGATGAAAATATGACCATTTAATCTAACTTACCTTAGTCCAAAAATTCGTAATTTTTGAGATATAGAGTGCCAAAGTCATTACATTTATTTTAGTTTTTCTTAAGGAGCTTTCTTAATAATTCCACTATTTCCACAAGAATCGGTGCTTACGGGTTTTTCTGAGATGAGAAATCGAAAAAAGCTCACAATTTTGTTGTAAATTGTAGGGGGCGCCACTTATTGCACTGTACATACTTTTAAATTATCATACCTTTTTTATACCACTCTGTATGGTATTTTTAATTAAATATTCGTCTTTTTTCCGTCTTCCTTTGTCTAAAAAAGCTCCCTTGGTAAATGTTACTCCGAGCAACAGTTTCTAAGATAATAGAATGTTTGTTTCCATTTTTTAATTCCACTGTCAAATTCGCAAATGCGTTCTTTCAAACTTCATTCAGGCTTAGAACAGGTCCAAAAGAAGAGTCTTTGAAATTTTGGAGCATGCTTAAAGGCAAACAAGCTAATAACAATAATAAATTTAAAGACCAACGGGCCAGCAACAGTAAGAATGTAAAAGCCATCTGGCTAAGGGCATAAAAGATAACCTACAAATTGATAAATTCGAAAAAAAAGTTTAATCGCTCAACTGAGAAGGTTTTACAATAATGTTCAATATGGCCGCCACCTTCGTTAATGCATAAATTAATACGTCGCAGGAAATTGTCTTCATCTCGTAAGACGTTAGCAGCATTTTGAATCCTATTTCACAATTGCTCAATGTTGTCGATTTGAACGTGATAAACTTTCGATTTAAATGCACCCCAAAGGAAGAAAATCGCATGGATTTAAGGCTGGAGAACGAGGTGGCCAGTGAATAGAAGCATCTTCACCTCTTTTGATCCACTGCTAGGTAACTTTGGTTCATAAAAATTCTCACATCACGCGCAAAATGGGGTGGTGCACCACCGTGTTTGAAAAACATGTCGCGACGTAAATTAATGGGTAAGTTTTCCAATAATTCAGGAATAGTTTCACGGATGAAATTCAAGTAAATGTTACCATCAAGTCGATCTGGTAATCTAAGCAGTCCGATCAAATAGTTCACGACAAAACCCATCCAGAGATTAATACTAAATTCGCGTTGAAACTGTCTTTGTTGCACAGCATGTGGGTTTTCTTTAGCGTAAACATGATTATTATGCATATTTTGTCGAACAGTTGATATGCGTGCTCCAATAATTTGTGAAAAATGCAAACGGGATCCAAAATCTGGAGGTAAGAGTTCCTGGACGGACTGTATATGACATGGGTAAATAATTTGTTGTCTAATGGCCAGACCATTAGACAACAAATTATTTACCCATGTCATATACAGTCCGTCCAGGAACTCTTACCTCCAGATTTTGGATCCCGTTTGCATTTTTCACAAATTATTGGAGCACGCATATCAACTGTTCGACAAATATGCATAATAAGTTGTGCTTTTTGATATTTCGGTTTGACGTTCAATTAAACGAGTGCTGATTTCAATTTCAAGGATTTCCTCTTTAATATCGGTTTAAATTGTCCAATTTCTCGAAGTCTCCTCTCAATATTGGCAAAAGTCTGATGGTTAGAAGCCTGACAAGGCGGAAATCTTTCGTGTTATATGCGAGCGCTTTTGCGACCGTTGCCGTTACAAAAACCAAACACTAAAATCATATCAGTTTGCTTACCAAAAGTGTACTCTATAATAATCTAGATTTAAAACACTATTGAGCTTTAGAAGGGATTAATTCTCGTTAATACTCGTAAAACTTGTCTGATATCTGTCAAAAATTACTTTTTGACGGTATTACAAGCCAGTTAAGTCATAGAACATATGATATCTTACACCATTGCCAGAGCGATTTTTGAGCGTTGCCAAGTAACTATACACGTGAAGAAACGTGTGAAGGAACGCATTTGCGAATTTGACAATGGATTTAATAAATGGAAACAAACATCCCGTTATCTCAGGAACTGTTGCTCGGAGCAATATTTACCAAAAGAGATTTTTTAGACAGAAGAAGTCCGAGACTATGAATATTTAATTAAAAAAATCATACACAGTGGTATAAAAAAGTTATGACAATTTAAAAGTATACACAGTGCAATAGGTGACGCCTCCTACAATTTACAACAAAACTGTGAGTTGATTTTGATTTCTCATCTTAGAAAACCCCTTAGCACCGAATCATGTATAAATAGTACAATTATTAAAAAGCTGCTTAAGAAAAACTAAAATAAAAGTATAATTTTGACACGAATTTTTTGACTAAGGTAAGTTGAGTTAAATGATCATATTTTTTCCTAGAAATCCATAGTAACACAATGTACACGGAATACTGAGACACCCTGTATACAAGCAAAACAGCATAGATATACTCAGCATTATTTATTGTAGTCTGTCAAGTAAAAATGTGACCATTTGTATTCTTGAAAAAATGTATTTCGAGATCATTTTTTGCCATCAATTCGGTGGGCTAATAACGGTGTAATTACCTTAGTAAGTTGTCCAATCGCCTCCTGCATCAATAATCGCCTGGCATCGTTGAGGCATGCTGTCAACGAGATTTTCTGCATACTCTGCAAATTTTTCGAATCTCGCGAGACAACTGAGTCAAAGTCTACAGAGTCTTTCCCCTGAGCTTTTTCTTTACAAGGGACAATTCAATAAGGTTAGCATCAGGCGATTGTGATTTTTGCCCAGCCAAGCTTTCTTCAATGTACTTCGGAATTTGACTTCATGGGCACGAAGATTTTATCGAATGGTCTGTTGGGACACATTCATACCCGATTTTCTTGATTTTTCCGCTCCTTGACACAGCGTTAATTTCGGGTCCCGTGAAAACAAGACAAGATTCGTGGAGTGACTTTGCCTAGCGAGCCACGTTTTGGAAAGTCGTCGACATTTTTCGTCTCGTTAAAAAGATTTATCAGTTTTTCACAAACGACACCGACTTTTCTATTTAGTGGCCACAGAATGTGTCATTTTAGGCTCCTTTGGATGGAATCAAAGAAAGACTACCTAGAACCTACGAGCAAACAAGTGTCTCATTTTGGATTTTAGGTGATTTTGATGAAAGTTCAGAATCGACTAATACTTTTACTAAAATGTGTCGTAGACCAATTTTTTGTTGAATCGCTAGAATCTATTTACCGAAAATGAATTATTGCGAACACGTTCTTACTTGACAGACTGTATGAGATGTCGCTTGTCAGATTTCTGCACTAAACGCAATATTCACTGTAAATAGTGGCCCATCAAGTGAAATGGCAGTTGACGGGATTCTATACAAAAATATGTATTTACAATAGAATATATTGATTCTGTAAAAAAAAGTCTGTTGACGGATTTCTGAAATTACTCCTCTGACTTTAGCAAGCTCTCTAATAATTTCAGTTCAAATATCTTTGGAGGTATTTTACTGTTTTATTCCGAAGAAAAAGCTAAATTTCCTCGAAACACGAACGTTAGATCGATACACAGTACTTGTTTAAGTTTTATCGTAGACATAATTTTGAACTTTAAATTAAAAGGTAAATCTTTTAAGTCGTATATACAGTTTTGTTGATTATTTTCAGTTATGGTTGTAAGAAGTGGCATGTTAGAAAAAATTTTTAGAAAAAACATGTTTTTTTATGATTTGTTTATTTATTTATTTATTATCATGCTGTTACCCTAGAGTGTTTATTGGGATCTTACCTGTGTTGGGAGCCTACTATGATTATTATTAAGATGGCCGACATATGGGTGCAGGTTTAAATTTTTAACGTGTGAAGCACAGGGAGTGTGACAGTATTTTTCAAAAATATTATTAACAATTGGCAATATTTGCAAATGGGCCAGTACAAATTGACCTGCCAAAAGTGTGGACCTGCCAAAAGTGTTGTGACGGCGAGTAAGCCGACACCCACCAAGGCGGGAAAATCAAGGCAACGCATGAGTTACACACCGTGCGTTGCTTTGATAAAAGTACAAGTCCTGACAAAGAAACCAAGAACAACGTGAATCGCTTTTTTCCACACTTGTGCCGCTCCTGGAGCGCTTTAGGGACTTCCCTGCAGCACGTGAGCTAGACCCATAAAAAAAAAAAAAAAAAAAAAAAACAAATACTGAAAAAGGAATTTCATACTAGGTGAAAAACTTTTAAAATCAAATCTTTTCCTTGGGTGTGGAATAATCGATGACAAAACAGTCGCGCCCAACATAACGAAAATTTAAGCAGCATGCTTGCCCAATTGCGAACAGTAGTGTTTGAGGTAAATAGCACATTCAACAGTAGAACACAGGAAATTTTATATATGAAATGCTCTTGTAAAGCCGATGAAGATAAAAAATGCAAACATATCCTCGCAACTCTTTTGTATCGTTACCGGTAAGATTCTAACCTATAATTGTCTAATATTTGCATTTGCAATTTTTGAGCGAAAATTAATTTTTTACAATGATTTTAGTAACGAGCGAGTTGTGTTTTAACCTGCACTGATATCAAATATACCTGGAAAATGTGAAATGTCAGAGGTATTAGAAACATTTGAACCGGAAAAATTTTAATTGGTTTAAAATCAATGCCAATTCACTTCGGAGGTTAATATTTATTAACTATTTATGACTTCGAATGAATACCAAAGAATTGAGACTGTATTTTAACAAAATAAAATCTGAAAAATGTTATCTAATAAGGAATTTTTGTTTGACACACGTAAATTACTAAAAAAATGAATGACTGTTCAAGAATAAATAGTTTACTTACCCGGAAGAACGTAATCTTCTCTTTTTAAAATGTTTAGAACAATCTTTGGAATCTATTGGGATCAATTCGGAGAATCTTTTTCCACACTTTTAGTCGGTACCCAAATATATTAGTAATATTTACGTAACCCTCATTTGCTTTTGTAAATGCATAAAAAACTAACTTTAAAAACTTTTGCAGGCGACTTTCACAATTGTAAACACGTTTATTTTTCACGAAAAGTAAAAATGTGTAATATTAATTTACACAGACGCTTATGACAGATTTAAAAATGCACCTCAACTTTAATTCCTGAAAAAGCCGCGAGATGCCGTATTTAATAGGTAAGATCCCAATATTCGCTACAATTAACGACTTACAAAAATAACCGGTAAAGTGCAAGTTGAATTTGCGCAATTAGTGTTCCGTACGTTGATTGCTTTTAAAATTTTGTTACGGAACTATAAAATGATCAGTGACTTCACAAAATACATCCCAAAGTCAAAATTTAACTTTCAAAACTACATGGCTCTGATGATGCCATTAATTCCTATATTATTACCAAATTTCAACTTTCTGTGACAAATAGTTTCGGAGTGTGATAGACAGACAGATGGACAGACAGACAGACAGACACCGAAGTCATCTTATAAGTGTTCCGTACGCAGCACTAAAAACAAACAAAATAAAAAAAATACCATATAAATTATTTGTTTCATGTATTTAAATCACAAAATTAGAATTCGAATCGAACGCCAGATTAGATAAACTATATTTAATTGTTGAATTAATTAAACCATATCCACAGTACGTTTATTGTTCCAGAAAGTCCCTAGTTTTATTAATGCAACTGCTTTTGGATAAATATTTTATAGAACAAGCGTCATTACAGAATTTTATTTTATGCTTACCTTCGCGAACAGCGGGCCGCGTTATCAGATTGCGGTAGCGAGTAGGTACTCTCTTCACGACCCCAGTGGGAGACAGACCTACTTCAGGGAAACAACCCTGCCTACACGAGCCTTGATTCTCTTTCACGCCCTTTCTTGAAGGGGAATCTTGTCCCAACCTTTTATATCCATAAATTTCCAGTTTCCTTCCCAAATCCTATTTTTCTTTTCACTCACCAAGACGTTTGGCCCACGTGGTGTTTTATGGCCAAAACCTCTCATAAATCTATGGAACGAAAACTTTATAGAAGGCCCCCAGTCCCCAGCAGTTTGAGTAACCCCGACCAAGGCGGCGGTCAGAACAGGACTCGAACAGGGCTCGAACAGGGGGTGCTAAGAATCTCTGGGTTGGACCAGGCTGCCGACTATACATAGCGACCTATAATGCGAGAACAATTGTAAGTGAGGAAAGATTGGAAGAACTGAACCAAGAACTTAAAAATATTAAACGGGAATTTCAGAAACAAGAAGAAGAGGAGAATACTGCCTGAAGTTACTTACGGTACACCTGCTCTTCAACAAAGGCTACGAAGACAACAGTAATGGAGGAACTGGATTATTGATACACAGAAGGCTAATAGCATATACTGAGACATTCCAAGCAATATCTAATATAGTTATATACATAACAATAAGGGTGAACAACACCTTAATCTATGCTCCTACGACAAGTCATGAAGATCATGAAGCAGAAGAATTTTATGAGGAAATATCTCAGGTGCTTCACGAAGACAGAACAAAGTATACATTGGTAATAGGAGACTTTAACGCCAAGATAGGAAAGAAAGCAGAAAATACAGAGAGTTTTATAGGAAATTTTGGCCTTGGAGAGAAGAACAACAGAGGACATATGCTGATGACATTTCTGGAAAGGGAGAAACTCTATAATATGAACACTTTCTTTCAGAAAAAGGAGAAGAGGAAATGGACATGGATTAGTCCTGATGGTGAGACAAGAAATGAAATTGATTATGCACTAACAACACATAAGAACATAGTAACAGACGTGAAGGTCCTAAATAGATTTACAACGGGTAGTGATCATAGGTTGGTCAGAGCAAAGGTATTTTTTAACAAAAGACTCGAACGAGAACGTTTACACAACAAGAAAACAAATAAGACAGACAGACAAACACTAAGAGAAAACGTAGAACAATACCAAAAACAGAAAACAGCCAACCTTAATAACAACACATTAACTACAGGAACAAGTATAGACGAAAGAAACAGAAAAATAATCGAAACACTCAAGACCACCGCAGAAAAAATAGCTCCCCAACCTACTAGGCGAAAGAATAACAAGCTCAGTGAAGAAACAAAAAGAATGTTGGAACAACGAAGACAACTTATACACGAAGGAAAGAGATTAACTGTCGAATATGCAGAATTGAATAAGACAGTACGAAAAGCGGCTAAAGAAGACATAAACAAA
Source organism: Pachyrhynchus sulphureomaculatus (assembly GCA_019049505.1). Taxonomy (NCBI): domain Eukaryota; kingdom Metazoa; phylum Arthropoda; class Insecta; order Coleoptera; family Curculionidae; genus Pachyrhynchus; species Pachyrhynchus sulphureomaculatus. The sequence goes on from CM032446.1 coordinate 203,591,990, forward strand.
TACAAAGAAAACATGGTTAAAGATCTTATAGAGAAAAACAAAGGATTAAAAGTTTTTAGAAGAGCACACGCCCGCAAAAGTTAGATAATTAAATTGAAGGACCAAGAAGGAAACATAATCAATAACAAGAAAAAGATCCAGAACAGAATTACAACTTTCTATCAAGATCTCTACAGTTCAAAAGTCCAAAATGTCGTAGTTGAAAAGGACAATTCATCAACAGACAAAAGAGTAATTAATGTCAACTCAGAAGAAATTCCTGACATAGAAATGGATGAAGTTAAAAAAGCCTTACAACAGATGAAAAGTGGAAGGGCGGCTGGAGAGGATGATATTATACCTGAAATGCTAAAATGCGGAGGTAAAGCCCTAATAAATGAATTAAAAGATCTTTTTAATGAATGCCTCAAATGTGGAAATATACCAGAAGACCCCCCCCCCCCCCCCCCCCCGAAAATCTAGAAAACTATCGGCCAATTAGTTTACTTCCCCAAGTTTACAAGCTGTTCTCACGTATCATAACAAACAGACTGGAACACAAAATGGAATTATACCAAGCGATAGAACAGGCTGGATTCAGATCAGGCTTCAGTACGATTGAGCACTTGCACACATTGAGAATACTAATCGAGAAGGCCACCGAATATAATATACCAATGTGGTTCACATTTGTAGATTTTCGCAAGGCTTTCGACACAGTGGAAAAATGGGCGCTTATAAGAGCTCTTAGAAATGCTCGTATAGACCACAGATACAGCGAACTGATAGCCAGAATATATTAACGAGCAACACCCAAAATTATGGTAAACCACGAACTGACAAACAAGGTCCCAGTGGACAGAGGAGTAAGGCAGGGCGATGTAATATCGCCTAAGTGATTTACAATGATCTTAGAAGATGTTTTCAAAGACCTGAATTGGGACGAAAATGGCCTTCTGATAGCTGGCGATCGGCTAAACAACCTGAAATTCGCAGATGATATTGTAATTATAGCAAACAATAAGAATGAAATGATCCAGATGATCACAGATCCCACCACCAAACAAGAAAAGTGGGACTTGACATAAATTTCTCCAAGACAAAGTACATGAGTAACGACGACACCAATGATGAAAATATAGTGATTGAACATTCAACAATAGAAAAAGTAAACACGTACATCTATCTGTCCCAAATGATAACGATGGGGAAGGAAAATCAGCAGCTTAAAATAGAAAGAAGGATAAGTATGGGATGGGCAGCATTGAAATATGTACTGAATATGAACATTCCTCAAAGATCAAAAACCCAAATTTATAATCAGTGTATCTTACCAGCTACAACGTATGGAGCCGAGACATAGGTTTTAACTAAAAGAACAATAGAAAAACTACAAGTTCACCAACGAGCAATGGAAAGGAAGATGTTGAGTGTTACTTTGAAGGACAAGAAAACTAATAAATGGATTAGACAACAAACAAAGGTGGATGATATCACCAAACGGAAAACATCTCTGAAATGGAGCTGGGCCGGCCACGTAGCGAGAGCGACGTATAAATGAAGTGGCAAAATCACTAGGTGGAGACCATGGGGTGGAAAGCGAAGCATAGGAAGACCCCAACAGAGATGGAACGACGATCTGAAGAGAATCAGAGAGCTTAACTGGTATCAACAAGCACAACATAGAGAAAAATGGAAAGATTTGGGAGAGGCCTATACCCGACAGTAGGTAGAGAGCGGCTGAAGGAAGAAGAAGAAGATATTTAATTGTTGAATTAATTAAACCATATCCACAGTATGTTTATTGTTCCACAAAGTCCCTAGTTTTATTAATGCAACTGCTTATAGAACAAGCGTCATTCCAGAATTTTATTTTATGCTTACCTTCGCGAACAGAGGGCCGCCTTATCAGATTGAATAGTTCTCTAGTTATTTAAAGCACTCTTGAGTATGTTTTTAAAAAATTTGTGCAGCATCTATTTTACATTTACTTGCTAATTCTGCCTAGTGTATAAATACCAAACGCTAGGTCTCACAAATATTGTCACAATTGGAACATAATAATAGCCTCTTATCAAGTGAACGATGAAACAAGAAGTTGTAATTAAAAAAATAGTTTGTTCAAATAATTAAAACTATGATTTAAACCTTCTAATAGAGAATATGTGTACAAAGTTCTTTTGCTGACATTTAAAAAAAAAACAAAGTATGTCACAGAATAAAAAAAACAAAATCTTGGTGGATTTTGCTAAAGTACAGGGTGAGTCAAGGATAGAGTAAAGTTCATTATCTCATTTGTTTTGGGAATGACGAAAAATTCAATACAGTAGTTTTAGAGAATGTTAAGGTGCACAGTTTAAAAATTTTTTTTGAGTATACAGGGTACTTCAAGAAAGTGTGGCCGATATGACATATGTTTTTTTTAAATGAAACATCCTATTTTCTAGTTTATTTTTTTAAATTTTGACTAAAATTTTATATCTTTTTTATTAATAATGTTATATACCTAAACCTAGTAGTTTTTCCTAATATTTCAATTTAAAAAAAAATACTAGTTTTCAGTTTTGTAAAAAATTGCTAGTAGCGCCATTGTTTCTGAAAGTGGAATACTCATAATTGGTAAGGGCGTTCTATAGAAATAATAAAAAAAGATATATATAAAAAGAAATTTGAGTTAGATGCTAAAATCTCAAATTTTTTTAAATGGCTACCCCTGTATATTATTATTTTTTCTGATAGATTTTACTAAACCCTCCAACTTTATTAAGTATGTCATATACCTATTTCTAATAATGTTCGAATTATTTTGAATTTTTCAATTTTTACCCTTGTTTTTAATACACTCAGGCTATAACATCATAGTTGCCAAAATAAAGCAAAACTGTAGGCATGGTCAAATTTTGACATGTCTATTAAGCAAGTAAAAATAGTTTAATTTGTTGTAGTAAGTGATGTATAAAGGTAATAGTTATGGATTTTCCTAAAAATGAATTAATTGATATGGTTTATATGGTGTACTGGGCGAGGCGGGAAAAATTGTAAGGCTTTACGGAACGACGTACCCTAATAGAGGTATACCATCTAGAAAATCTTTTCAGTGCTTAATGGAACGGTTTGATGGTAGTGGTAGCGTTGAGTATACGAAACGGAAAGTAGTAAACGAGAATGCTACCAATGAGGAAAAATAAATGGAGATTTTACTTCATGTTGAAGATAATCCCCAGGTCAGCAGCCGTCAACTAGCTGACTTATCTGACACATCCCAATCTGCGGCCAATCGCACCACGAGAAAATACAAGTATCATCCCTTTCATATGGAACTACACTAATAATTTTCAAGACCGTGATTTTGAACGACGAGTAAACTTTTGTACCACCATGAATGGAGGAATAAAGGCCGATCCAAATTTTTTATCCAAAATAATGTTTTCTGATGAAGCTACTTTTCGAAGTAATAGAGCGGTTAACAACCATAACATGCATTATTATTCAACAGTTAATCCATTTTGGGTCCGGAAAGTTCAAAACCAAAACCATTGGGAAGTTCGGGAATTTTTAAACGATCGTTACCCATAAAAATGCATCAGTAGGGATGAATTCATTCAGTGGTCCCCTCGATCATGTGACTTAACACCTTTAGACTTCTTTTTGTGGGACTACATTAAAGATCATGTTTATGTGAATCCTCCTACACCACCAGTAGAAATGGAAAATAGGACACGGGATGCGAGCAGGACAATAACGCCCTTTATGCTAAGGAAAGTGAAGGAAAATATATTAAAACGACTAAACATGTCATTCAAGTAGACGGGCATATTTTTGAACATTTATTACGTCGTAATAATTAATCATTAGATAAGTTAAACTATATTAAAATTATTATTAACTATTTGTTTATGTTTTCACAATAGCGTAAGTGTATTAAAAACAAGGGTAAAATTGAAAAACTCAAAATAAATCGAAAACTAATAGAAATATATATATGACATACTTAATAAAAGTTGGAGGGTTTTGTAAAATCTATCAAAAAAATAATAATATACAGGGTGGCGACTTAAAAAATTTACGATTTTTCAATTTAAAATAGTCAAAATGTATAAATTTATTTTGAACACCCTGTGGCATCTAACTCAAGTTTCTTTACATATATCTTTTTTTTTTCATCTCTATAGAATGCTCGTACCCATTATGAATATTCCACCTTCAGAAACAATGGCGCTACTGGCAATTTTTTTACAAATCTGAAAAACTAGTATTTTTTTCAAAAAAATGAAATACTAGAAAAAGGTTTAGGTATATAACATTATTAATAAATAAGTTATAAAATTTTCCGCAGAATTTAAAAATAAATTAGAAAATATGATGTTATATCGGCCACACTTTGTTGAAGTACCCTGTATACTCAAAAATAATTTTAAATTGTTCACCTTGATATTTCCTAAAACCATTTTTTAACATTTTTTCGTCGTTCCCGAAACAAATGAGATAATGAACTTTACTTTATCGTTGACTCACCTTGTACACGTAATTGTGAATTATGATATTCTATAACTTTTTCCATTAAAATATTCTAGAACCATCTTGGGGGTAGGTAGTATCAACTGTGAGTTTTTCTTTAAAGGGAAGTACCTATTAATACTGACGTCTTGAACAAAACAAAATTTCAGAAAAGAAACGGCATTTCAGTATTTAGCCTTTTCCTAATTATACGCCCATATATACATTTCAAATTTCAGTTTTAAATTTCAAAAAAAAAATAATCAAATTTTAAATTTCAAAAAAATTTCAATTTTAAATTTCACTTTTAAATCGAAAAGGGAGTGTCCCAGGGTGATACGCTCTTTCCTAAGCTTTTCATAACACTTCTAGAAAGTATGTTACAATTCATAAACTGGAAAAAAATTAGGTTAAATCGTCTTTGTTTTTCCGACGACATTGTCTTAATAACAGACAATACGCAAGGAGTACAAACTATGCTGCACATGCTTCAAGAAGCTTCAGGAAGGGTTTAAAGATCAACCTCTCCAAGACTTAGTTTATGAAAAATCTTGTATTAAAAACGACACTATTAACCCGAATAACGTGGAGATCGAGCAAGTATACCGATATAAAGACCTTCGATGTGAAAGATTTGGACGAGACAACCAAACACATGAAATTCAGCGGAAAATAGGTCTCTCCTGCATGACATATGGCAAACTAGGCTATATATTTAAATATAATCTTTCGAAGTGTTTAAAAAGAAAAATTTTTGACAGTTGCGGTACTCTCACATTGACAAAGAAAAATATCAACAAAATGTATGTCATGCAAAGAAAATTGGAGAGGTCAATGTTAGGCGTTACTTTTAGAGATCACTTCCCAAATCACATTATGAAGAAGAAACGGGGGTACAAGACGCAGTCAAATTCATTCTACATCTTAAATGGAACTGTTGCTAGATTTATGGATGGACGGTGGACAAAAAAAATATAGAGCGGCGACCAAGATCCGAAGCCTCCTGAAGTTGAGGTAGACCAAGAGAGTGGCTAGAAACTGGGTACAAGTGGCCCAGAACAGAAAAAGGGGGCGAGACTTCAGGGAGGCTTCCATCCAGCAGTGGAGAGTATAAACTGATGATGAGGATGATGATATACACTTCTCCCTGTGGCAAAACGGAGACAAAAAAAAATAAAAAAATATGGTAAAAACGAAAAAAACGAGTGACTAGACAATTTGGTAGAATTGGTGATGAAAATGGAACTTTAAAATTTATAGAAAACAAGTCGTTGAACAAGAAACTGGTAGAAGACTGATTTAAATTCAAGTTGAACCCTACAAAACAAAAAAAGGCAATTTTGCCATTTGAATGGATTTTTAGTGGTTTGAAATAATGAAAATATCTAACTTGGTAAAAAAAAAACCTTTTTTTCATTGTTGAAAATTTCAGGATGAAATTAGAACCAAAAATAAGTTAATAGTGAAAACATTGAAACTTACCAAATGGCAACACGGGCGTTATTGCATTTCTCCAAACAACTACTACCTATGTACGTGGCCAAGCCAAATATACTTGAATCAATTAATAAATAAAGTATACCGACCTGCCGGGATTGGAACCCGAGACCTTCTACACCGCAACCAAATTTCTAAACCACGGACGGCAACCTTGGCTTGTTTTTTGAAATCGTTATTTTTTGTATACAAGTATAATCTGACAAACGAAAATATCATAGATTAATAAGTTTAATGAAGAAATACCCTTTTTTAATTAATTTAGAACTGTATTAACTACCTTAAATTGAGGTTTCGTTATATTACGGGAACACTATACACAGATAGTACTTTTACAAAAGGCATATATATATATATATATATATATATATATATATATATATATATAAATAAATATAATATATATATATATATATATATATATATATATATATATATATATATATATATATTATATTAAAAATAGGTATATGACAAATAATTTAATAGTGAAAACACTGGAACCTACCAAATGATTTTTCCACTTTGAACCATAAAACAAAATTATCCTTGGTGATGTGAATGGTACAAAAAAAGGTTACCAAAGAAAAGAGCTGACAGTTCTTTACATGATGATCTTTACATGAGAAATGAAGAATTCGACATGAAAGCTAAATATGAAACAAATTAACCGAAAAAAACATTTGTAAAGCTAGCTCGAACCGTGTAAGTATACGAGGTTTGATAAAAAAAATAAGCAGAATTTTCGTTTTTCTGTTGATTTACCGTCTATTTTAATTCTGTCCAAGTTAAAATAGTTTCCACAAGGTACAATACACTTGGGCCAGCGATTTTTCCAACCCTTAAAGCACTTTTAGATCTTATTTTGTGGTATGGCGTTTAGCTTCTCCTTTGGCAATTCTGTCTTTATCAGAACAGTGCTTGGCGAGGAATTCAATGACTTTTATCCCCCTTATTCACTTGATTTGCCACCCTGCCACCCTGCGACTTCGGGTATTTTCCTCCTGTGAAAATGAGATTGAAAGATCGCCGTTTCGAGACGGTAGAAGAGCTACAACGTGAACCGAAGGCTCTCTCCGAAAAAACACTTTTTTTAATTATTTTTAACCTACTACTAGCAAAATTTTTAAAATGTTATTACCAATTTGCGTCTATTGCCAAACATTACCTTTTGTTATTTGTAAAAAAATTTTACGCATAGGAAAAAAAATATATGTAAGATCTTGATTTATAGAATAAACATGTCAAAAAAGTATGCCTTGTGATTAATTTTCATCAACCTTGGATTTGCCGATATTTCCTTTGATTTTTCTTATTTAGAAGAAAAGTAGGCAGAGGTGAAAAATGAAATTTAATTTTTTCATCAATCATTTTAACATTTTTATATTTCCGAACATTAGATAACTGAAAAAAAAAAAAATTAAGAGTGAGTTTATGATTTCTTATTACAATGATAAATGTATCCCATTTTATTTTATCTGTAAATAATATTAACAAACACTAATATTATTATCATATTATTTTTAACAAAATTATAGTTATTTCTCAATAATTTTGTGCCGCCTAATTCACTAAGACCGTTTAAATTTAACATTGATCTAATATGGCAATTAGAAGTTTAAATTGAAAAGCCAACTAAAGCTATGAAGCTGGGCAACACAGGATTAGAAAAATCGTGTCTATTTATAATTAATCCTATATAAAGGAAAATTACTTTAGAATTTTAAAAACTATTAACTGCTTTGCCTATTTCAAGGTTATGTTCCTCGTTTTTACTTTAATTTTTAGTATTCCGTATGAAACACTTATAAGATGACTTCGGTGTCCGTCTATCTGTCTGTCTATCTGTCACACCCGATTTTCTCCAAAACTATACTAATATAGGAATTGATGGCCTCATTAGAGCCAAGTAGTATTGAAACTTAAATTTTCAGTTGAGGGATTAGTTTTGGGGGGTAAAGTCGGAAGTGAAAAAAACATTTACCAGGTCATCGAGTGGGGTGTCAAATGAAACCTTGTAAAAAGAACAGTTCAAAAATATATATAATGTAATACTTGCGCACACTTCTCTTTGCATTATTTCTAATAAAACGAGGAAAAAATCGCATTCCTCCCCTTATCTCGAAAAATACTGATCAAAAAATTTTTTAAAAATTCTGGAATATCTACAGGGTGTAGATTGAACGAAAATTTTGCGATTGCATTAAGATTAATAATTTATCTGGTATATAAAAAAAAACAGAAATTTCAGGGTCATCAGTTTTCAGTGAAGATCGGAAAAAAACTTTGTTGAAAACTCATTTGGGATGTGTTTTGTGAAGTCACTGATCATTTTATACTTCCGTAACAAAAATTTGTATTTTAAAAGCAATCAACGAACGAAACCCTTATTGCGTAAATCCAACTTGCACCTGACTGGTTATTTTTCTAAAAAATTGGTAAACCTAACTTAAGACGTCGAAGGAAAATATATAAAAGTAATTACATTCTCAAACCCGAAATGAGCCTTGGATTAGGTTAGTTTTCCTGTCGGCTATTTTAGTAGCCTATACGAGTATAAATATAATATAATATAATAAATATAAATAATAACCTATTTTTGAATTTTATACGTCTTTTAATCGATCATAACTTGACTTTACTTGGTCGTGTATGGCTGCATGTGATCTAAATTTGTTCATAATTGTCAGTTCAGGATATCTATGCAATTTATACCTCAAAAAAAAAAAAAAAGGTGCGCAACAAAAAGTAACAATTAAATATAAAATTTGGCCTATTTGTGCATCTCATACGTCTTTAAACTGCTCATAACTAAAGTTTACGTTAACGAGCATGGTCTTATATGTAAGATTGTTTAAAATTGTTAGTTCTGAATATCTCTGTAATTTATACGTCAAAAAAATAAGGTGCATAACAAAAAGTAACAAATACAAAATTTGGCCTATTTTTGGCCTTTCTTTTAATTGCTCATAAGTTGACTTTATTTGGTAATCCATGGTTGCACGTGCTCTAAATTTGTTCATAATTGTCAGTCCAGAATATCTATGCAATTTATACCTGAAAAAAATAAAATAAGCGTGCAACGTAAAGTAACCAACGATTTGGCCTCTTTGTGCATTTTAAACGTCTTTTAATTGAGGTTACTTGGTCTTCCGTGATCTAAGTTTGTAAGTAATTGTCAGTTCTACATATCTATACAAATGAAACTTTAAAAAAGTAATGTCTTCAACGTATAATTATGTTTTTATCCTGTAAAATATACAATTCACTGATGTTACCAATAAAATCGATTTTAGCATCCTATAAACCTTAATATTTTTGGAACAAAATCTTTACACCTAATAGAAGCTGGTAGCACCGCCAAAATAATTTTTTTTTATGGTCCGTCTAATATATATATATATATATATATATATATATATATATATATATATATATATATATATATATAAAATTTGTCTTCCTTTTTTGAACCTTATTATTTTTATTTAGGTACGATAATGAAACGATTATTTATTTTTTTCCTCCTTTTTAGTTGACGTTTCGCCCAATTTTTTTAGGCATTTTCAAAGCCTCATATTTTACATTTCTTGAAAGCGTACCCGTCAGTCTGCTACTCAGTCCCCGTCAGTAACATACTGACTAGTACACTTTCAGAAAAGGTAAAATATAAGGCTTTAAAAATGCCCAAAAAATTGGGCGAAATGTCAACTAAGAAGGAAAAAAAAAATCATTTCATTACCGAACCTAAATACCCAATAACAGAAAAATTACGTAATTTATATATATATATATATATATATATATATATATATATATATATATAGATACATATATATATGTATATATATATATATATATATATATATATATATATATATATATATATATATATATTATATATGTAGTATATTGGCGTACTACTCGTCAACGTTATCCAAGTGCCGAAACACACAGGCCAAATATACTTGAATCAATTAATAAATAAAGTATACCGACCTGCCGGGATTGGAACCCGAGACCTTCTGCACCGTAACCAAATTACTAAGCCAAGGGCCGCAACATTGGCGTGTTTTTGAAATCGTTATTTTTTGTATATAAGTATAGTCTAATATGACAAACGAAAATATCAGAGATTAGTAAGTTTAATGAAGAAGTACCCTTGTTTAAATTAATTTAGAACTGTATTAACTACCTTAAATTTATGTTTCGTTATATTACGGGAACACTACACACAGATAGCACTTTCGCAAAAAGGCATGTATACATATATATATATATATATATATATATATATATATATATATATATATATATATATATATATATATATACAGTCGACACTCTATATAGTGAAAGACCAAAATGTTGACCGAAATTTCACTATAGAAAGTTTTTCACTATATAAAGAAAAAATTCGTATATATTGCTATGTATGTATGTCTTGAAAAAAAAAATTGCACTATAAAGAATTTTTCAGTATATAGAGTTTCACTATAAACAGTGTCGACTGTATATATATATATATATATATATATATATATATATATATATATATATATATATATATATATATATATATAAACATCTCGTTAAAGTTTATTCATATGGTAAGTATTTTCCCTTTTAAAAAAAAAGGTGCTCTTTATCCTTCTTCTTACAGTGGTTTTAGCATTTCTGTTTGTAAGAAGACGGTTATTTTAGATTACACTTCAAGTTTCAGCAAGTAGTTGTTGTGTTTTAAGTTCAAACGGACGAAGACATGGATGGACGGCCAGAAGAGGTAAAAATAAAATTTATCACAAAAAAAATTTTAAATGTGTTAAGGGACTAGCGATTTCCAATGCAAATGAAAAAACACTAAAAAACTTACTCCCTTTTTTCTCTCTAAACTAAAACTGTGATGCGGTACATTGATAAAGCTTGAGAAAAAAAAAAACGTCGTCCGTGACAAGAAAAAGCTTTTCCAGATGAAGCAAAAATACTCTGTTTTTAAAGCGTAACTTTTCCAAGAGTCTTTTTTTATTCTGCGAATATATTTTTTTAACCGAATAACAGCTTTATAGAAAAGTATATATAAAATTTTATAGTATAGAGCTGCTATATTTTTATTTTAGTTTTAAGCTTCTATTATCCTTTTCATAGCTACAAAGTAGAGGAAAAAAGCTACTGACACAAAGCACAAACAATACGGCGAGGATATTGTGTATGTTTGGCTCTATATCCCTGAAATGTGTTGGGAGTCACTAAAGGTGTTATATACGAATAGGATTTGATTATCACGTATCAACACGTTGACAATAAAAGCGGAGAAAGAACTTAAAAGAGGATTAAATTATACACATATTAAACAATAAATATCTTTTAAACGTCCTTGAGTACTTGTTGCTTGAGGAACGTTAATGGATTCAATGACGACTTGTAATGCCTTCATTTAAGAGCAAGCTTTTACTCCGGATCACAAAACTACACTATTTATAGTTAAATTGTGTTTTTATTCCATTGGAACGAACCAAATCATAGACAAACCTACGTTTTCCGGTCGAGTAAGTAGTACAGAGAACCCGGAGGAATGTGTCCTGGGTTATTTGGACTATTTTTATATTTTACTAGCCGTGCCCGCAGGTCCCCTCGTGTGGACTGGATGCACTATTATCGTCACTGCTTATTCCTTATCTTACCTAACCTAATAAAATATTTCCTATAACCTGGATAGAGAATATTTGTATGAATTAAAGAAAAAACACGTAAGTCAGATAAGTTGTTCCCGAGTGATAAGTGTACTAACGGACAGACAGACAGACAGCATTTTATATATATTATGTTCTTTGCTACATGATATTTTTTGTGGCTCTAGCACACATGCTACAGGGAAGTCCCTAAAGTGCTCCTGGAGAGACATGTATGCGGAAAAAGCGGTTCACGTTGTTCTTGAATTGCTGTAAATTGTACTCGGTGGGAAATACAGCCTTGAGCAAATTATTCCAAAGGGATGATGTTCTCCATATAAAAGACTGCTTGAAAAGCGTTGTACGCGGAGTAACAAGCTGAACTTCATACGGATGTGAAGTGTTAGCGCGACGTGTATTTCTAACATGCACCACACTGGGAGGAATTAAGCGGGCTACATCCTTCGAATCTTTGTTCCATATTTAATGGTTTAGACAGCGTACTGCAAGAGAGCGCGCTAGCGGCAAACTTTTTTCCGACTTGATTCACTCTTATCGTCACTGCTTATTCCTTATGTTACCTAACGTAATAACATATATCCTATTACCTGGCCAGAGAAGATATGTATGAATTAAAAAAAAAACACGTAAATTCGATAAGTGGTTTTCGAGTGATAAGCGCATTAACGAAGACACAGACAGACAGACAAAGAGACGTTGCATTTTATATATATTATGGATAGTTTCAATACTCGTATGCTTCTAATAATTTCCTCTCACATAAATTTTTTTATAAACCTTAAATTATCTAATGTGACTGTATAATTATGTTCAAGAGAATGTTCAGTAATACTTGATTTTTCCAATCTAGAATACTTCAAATGAGTTCAGTGTTCTTTAAATTCTGATTGAATCAACCTTCTTGTTTGCCCAACATACTTCTTGTTATAAACATTACAATGTATCTCAATTATTCCACTACTTTCACGTTCCTAGATCTTATCCCTCGGACTTCCTAAGATATTTTTTAAGTTGTCTGATAACTTATAGACGTGAAACCTACATTACTAAATACCTTACTAAGTCATCTGACACAATTTGGATTATATAGTATTGAAACATATCTCGTCTTATTACACTGGTCAACACAAGTCTTGTTTCCTTTATTTTTTTTTCTGTTATTGGGTATTTCTATGGCCCTGACTATGAAAAAAATACTGGGAGATTGATAACAGCTTTACCTTTTGAAATATACAGTTTTATTATTTTGCCAAAAAAATACAAAAAAATAATATATTATGTTAACAAAATTTCTATTGAACACTAGCAAATGATCCTTTCTAAGATTTCCTTGAATGAACGACTTTAGGTAGATCTCGTTGCAAACTCTAGCAGTAGTCTGCCATCATATGTGAGTCCCACCGCCCCTGATAACGCTCTTTCATTGTCCGAAGATCCTGATGAAATCTTTCACCCTGCTCCCTGCTCCCCTGCTCCTCACCACACCCAGATTTTGTGGAAATCGGTCTAAATGCGAGTGCAGGAAGTGGATTTTTGTGCTCATGTTGCACCCTAGCTCTTGCAAGTTCGATAGCATGCACTCAACAAGCTCGACATGGTCGTCAGATTTCTTTTTGCCTAGGAAGCTACTCATAACCAAAACAAATGAATTCCAAGCTTTGGATTCGACTTTCAGTCATTGATTTGACAAAATTAGGATCTTTCACGAGTTGCCTAATCTGTGGCCCATCAAAAATACCAGCTTTCAATTTTTCTGAACTTAATCCTGGAAACTTGCGTGAAAGAAAATTAAAACATTCGCCACTTTTGTCAAGCGCCTTCACAAACTGTTTCATTATGCCGAGTTTAATATGAAGTGGTGGAAGTATGATGCGGTCTCGGCTAACTAAAGGCACGTTTATAACATTTTTTGTACCAACTTTTAGCTCTTCCCGCACTGGCCAAACTTTTTGTGACCAATGATGTTGTTTGTCACGACTATCCCAGAGACACATGAAACAAGGGAACTTTGTGTACCCCCCTTGTTGTCCTAAAAGAAAGTTAACCATTTTCAGATCAACACAAATGACCCATTTGTGGTCTTAATACTTAATTTTTTCCATAACCTTAGAAACATTTACGTATTCTTCTTTTAAAGTCGTCGAATGTGCAATAGGTATAGATCCGTATTTGTTACCGTTATGAAGCAAAACACACTTTAAACTTCTTTAGATGCTGTCTATGAAAAGACGCCAATCACTAGGTTGGTACTGTTTTAATCCCATCTGCTGCAAAATACCACCAACATCGTTACAAAAAACTAAATCCTTCTCTTGAGAAAAATACGCTGACAGATTTTTTTCTGGGGTACGATAAAATGTAATGTTGGTTTCCGGAGTAAGCAAATTTTTTTCTTTTAAACGAGATGCTAAAATTTCACAAGCTTCTTTTGGTAAGTTCAGATCTCTTACAAAGTCATTTAGTTCTTTCTGATTAAATGGTTGAGGTTCTGAAAGGCTACATTTCTAGTCTGAATCAGAGTCTTCACTGGATGTATTTCGTTCGGGTTCACAGAGATTTGGATCATCAGAAGATTTGGATGTGCTGGGTTGTACCTCTTGTGATTTTAATTGAGGTCGTTGAGCAGAAGATAAGTTAGGATATGACCACTTACTTCGATTTCCAGGGTTAATTCCGTTTATTTTCACAACGCAGAAGTAGCAATCGTCATGATGGTTTCGAGGTTCTCGCCAAATCATGGGTGTTACGAACATTATTGCATCTCTTTTTCCACTGGACCATAACCGTGGACATACCACACATTTCTGGCATACAATATGAGGAACCCATGGCTTGTCCTGATTACACAATTTTATTTTAAAGTATTGATGATACGCAGTTTTCACAAAGTCCGATATAGGTTTTCGATATTTTGCAAATATATATTCACCACAAATATAGCAAAAACAATCGGGATTAAGCACACAACATCTTCTTGGCGAAGCCATATCTAAAACAACAAAATATATTTTAGTGTCCAATAAAAAAACGAAAATCTAAGTAAAAATAGTAAATGAGGGTAGTTAGCTATAACTCAAAAACAAAAGCTGTTAGAGAAAAATTGTTGCCATATTTAAAAAATACGCGTCAATTTGAGATAGAAACAAAAAAAAATCACAAGAAACAAGCAATTTTCTTTTTTTTTGTTGACCAGTGTTATTCATACGAGTAAAACAGGTGGAATTATGAATATTTAACCTCTACTAGTCGTGTAAACTGCGAATAAACATACAGAAGAAGAAGATACCAAAAAACACGATCCAAGAAAAAATCAACATAGAGTCCATTAGAGATCCAACGACAAAAGCACTGTATCAGATTCGACTAACACAAAAAAATCGAAACAAACAACATTAAAGAAAATGACGACACAGAGAACTACTGGGAAAAAATAAAGACAAATATTACTGATGCAGCTGTTGAGGCGTTGGCCTAAGAAAAGTAGGAGTAAATAAGAACCTTTGAAACAAACAATGGTATACACCGGAAGTGAAAGTACTGGCTAAGGAGATATAGGAACAACAAAACAGAAGAAAAGAACCATTACACCCAAACAAGAAACAGAGTCAACGCAGAAATTAGAGAAATAAAACGAAACTTTTGGGAAGGATTCACCTCCGAAATGGAACATGACCTATACGGAGCACAAAAGAAAGGAGAATGATAAGAAGGAAGAATCTCGAGGTCGTACACACAAATACAACAAATCGATGAGACCCGCTGGAAAATCTACTTTGAGCAGTTGTACGCAGATGCACCCGAAAGAGAAGACGAGGATTAGGAGGAAGACGAGAAAATCGAAGAACCCTTAGAGATACCAGGTGAAATGACGATAGAACACGTAAAAAAGATTAAAAACAGGAAAGCACCCGGGCTAGATAACATACCAAATGAGCTAATGAAATATGGAGGGCAACAATTAAAGGCAGAACTTACAAAGCTATTCATATTATCAACCAAAGAAGTCACTAATGAATGGAGAAAAAGCATAATCATTACTAAATTCAAGAGAGGAGACAAGAAATTAGTAGAAAACTATAGAGGTATAACTCTGTTAAGCTCAACCATGAAGCTCTTTACAAAGATCATAGAAGCAATAATAAGTGAGCATGTAAACATATCGGAAGAACAACAAGGCTTCAGAAAAAATAGGTCAACCGCAGATGCCATCTTCACAGTCAGACAAGTAGTGGAGAAGGCCATAGAATACGGAAAACCCGCATTTATGTGCTTTATAGCCTCACTAAAGCATTTGACAGAATAAGGCTAAAACACGTAATTGATATCCTAAAAAGAAAACATGTGCCAAAAACATGATAGACATCATAAAACAACTAAACCACAATACAGGCACTCACATCTTAGCTAATCAAAGACTGACAGAGGAAATACAAACGCCAACCGGAATCTGACAGGGGGACTCTTTAAGCCCGCAACTGTTCAACTTAATATTCGACGAGATAATAACCCATATCAGAGACATGGAGGAAGGATATTCACTTACAACGGGTAAAATCAACATTGTCTGTTATGCAGACGACGCTGTGATCGTGGCAGAGAACGAAGACGACTTACAACGGCTTCTGCACTCATTCTACACTAAAGCTAAAGCCCTCAACATGCAGGTATTCACCACAAAAACTAAAACCCTCGTTATATCTAAAGAGCCAATAAGATGCAAACTTGTTCTGGAAAACAAAACAATAGAACAAGTCATGCCATTTAACTACCTAGGCATACAAATCACCTCATGCAAAAATAGAACAAATGAAGTGAAGGACCAAGTAAACAAAGCCAGCCGAAATATCAGGCGCACTTCGAGACATCATCTGGAACAATGCCTTTATGAATAAAAAGGCAAAAGTAAGAATATACAAAACATGTGTCAGACCCACACTAACATACGCTATGGAAACAAGAGCAGACAATAAAAGAACAAAAAGCATTCTTCGAACAACAGAGATGAAAATACTGAGAAACATTTCAGGATACACACTAAGACATAGGAAAAGAAACACAGACATAAGTCATGAATGCGAAATAAAAGACATAATCAGATGGGGACGTAAACGCAGAAGAGCTTGGAGAGATCACGTGGAGAGAATGACTGGGGAGAGACTAGCGAGAATCGCGCGAGATGGTAAACCACGGACACGACGAGCATCTCCAAAGAGATGGCTCGAATCATGAACATCAACATCTCAAGAAAACTGATGAGTTGGAAACCACAGACCTGAGGCCTACAGTATGTGCAAGAAGAAGAAGAAGAACCTCTACTTATATTTATTTATCAACTTGTTTATTAAGTTATTGTTACAAGCTCTTATTCTAGCTATATTTTTAATACGATTTACTTCATTTTTAAATGTGACTTGGTTTAACGCCAAAGCGACTAAAATGAACCAAAAATACAACAACTTTATGTTGTGTAAAATGAAATGAATATATCTATATGCTACGGGATATTTCCTGTTGATGTCAAATTCTAACATCATTATTTTTAATAACTAAATTATCTAGGATTAGTAATTGTCCGTTGTTCTCAAATTCACATATAAATTTTATAAAGTTTATATGAGTTATTTAATTTAGAAACAAAATCGTCTACAACTACTGCAATATTTGACACTAAGCAACCCAGTATAGAATCGGTGCTTTTCATTTTCCTGTCCCTAACATATCTCTATAAAGTTATACCAGAGCTAACATGTCGAGAAGGTAATGGCAAACCACCGGTAATATCATGCCTAGTAAAGCCCTCTCACTTTGGCTGTTTGGCACAGGCATTATTGTAAGTTCCCTTTGTATGTAGAAACACTTAAAAAGGCACCAACTACAGGCAATGACGAGGGGGTCACCTACGTCCGTATCGGATACGGCATTTCAAGAAGAAGAACTAATCTGAACTGAGTATAGCTTTGCATTGAAAAAAATTTTAAATGTAAGAAATTTATGTTAAAAGGGGTTACATACGCTGCAAAAAGAATGTATTTAAAAATAACCGGTCAAGTGCAAGTTGAACTTGCACCATTAGTGTTCCGTACGTTGAGTGCTTTTAAAATAAAAAATGTTGTTACGGTGGTATAAAATGATTAATAACTTCACAAAACACACCCCAAATGAGTTATCAACAAAGTTTGTTTCCAATCTTTATTGAAAATTGATGACCTTGAATTTTTTTTTTTTTTTTTTTATATACCAGAAAAATTATTAAAGGTAATGCACTCGTGATAATTTTCGTTCAATCTACACCCCCCTGGAGAATATTCCAGAATTTTTTCAAAATTTTTTGATCAGTACTTTTTCGAGATAAGGTGGGGGACAGCGATTTTTTCGCGATTTTTTAAAAATAATACAAAGAAAAGTGTGCGTAAGTAACATTATATGTATATTTTTTACTCGTGTTTTCACAAGCTTTCATTTTCCATTCCGACTTCACCCCTCAAAACTAATCTCTTAAGTCAAAATTTGCCTTTCAAAACTACACGGCTTTGATGAGGCCATCAATTCTTATATTATTACCAAATTTCAACTTTCTATGATAAATAGTTTCGGAGAAAATCGGGTGTGACAGACGGAGAGACACCGAAGTCATCTTATAAGTGTTCCGCACGGAACACGAAAAAAAAATATTTTAAAGGTTTTTAAGTGAATAATATAAAAGAATGTCAATTTTTTTATTATACTTTAAATTATAAGATTTTCTTTTTAAATATGTTTTAATCGGGTTAAACTGATCCCTGATAAAAACTATGGTACCTAAAAAATTAATCTTATAAAATAATGTAGCAGTTAAAAATTGTCGAAGGGTTATTTTTAGTGTTCCGCGGAACACTTATAAGATCACTTTGGTGTCCGTCCGTCCGTCTGTCTGTCACATCCGATTTTCTCCGAAACTATTTGACATAGAAAGTTGAAGTTTGGCACTAGTATAGGAATTCATGGTCTCATCAGAGCCGTGTAGTTTTGAAAGTTAAATTTTGACTTAAGGGGTTAGTTTTGGGGAGTAAAATCGGAAGTGAAAAAAAAATTACTAGGTCATCGAGTGGGGTATCAAATAAAAGCTTGTAAAAAGATGAGTTCAAAAATATATATAATATAATACTTTCGCACAATCCTATTATTTTTAAAAAAGTGCGAAAAATCGGTGTTCCTCCCTTATCTCGAAAAGGATTGATCAAAAAATTTTGAAAAAATTCTGGAATATACTCTATAAGATGTAGATTGAACCAAAATTATCACGAGTGCATTACCTTTAATAATTTATCTGGTAAATAAAAAAAAGAAACAAAAATTTTAAGGTCATCAATTTTCAGAAAAGATTGAAAAAAAACTTTGTTCAAAACTCATTGATCATTTTATACTTCCATAATTTTTTTTTTATTTTAAAAGCTATCAACGTACGGAACACTAAATGCACAAATCCAACTTGCATTTGACCGGTTATTTCAAAAATAAATAACCGGTCAAGTGCAAGTTGAACTTGCACAATTACTGTTCCGTACGTTGATTGCTTTTAAAATAAAAATGATGGTACGGTGGTATAAAATGATCGATGACTTCACAAAAGACACTCCCAATGAGTTTTCAACAAAGTTTGTTTCCAGTCTTTCCTGAAGATTGATGACCTTGAAATTTTTTGGTTTTTTTTATATACCAGATAAATTATTAAAGGTAATGCACTCGTGATAATTTTCGTTCAATCTACACCCCGTGAAGAATATTCCAGAATTTTTTCAAATGTTTTTGATCAGTACTTTTCGAGATAAGGTGGGGGGACAGCGATTTTTCGCGATTTTTTAAAATAATACAAAGAAAAGTGTGCGCAAAGATTACATTATATATATACTTTTTACTCGTTGTTTCACAAGCTTTTATTTGACACCACACTCAATGACCTACTAAAAAAATTTTTTTTCACTTCCGATTTCACCCCTCAAAACTAACCCCTTACGTCAAAATTGACTTTCAAAACTACACGGCTTTGGTGAGGCCATCAATTCCTATATATTCAACTTTCTATGACAAATAGTTTCGGAGAAAATCGGGTGTGACAGACAGACAGACGGACAGACAGACACCGAAGTCATCTTATAAGAGTTCCGTACGGAACACTAAAAATGTTACAAACTTTACTATGCAATTTTTGACCAAAAAATTTATGTTCAAAATTTATAAACAATTGTCTATTAGAAAAATTTAAAAAAACGTCTCGACATTTTGTAGAACAGTAATTAATAAGATTTAAAAAAAAAAAAGTTGAAAAATATTAAAAATTGACTGAGTAATATTGCAGACAGTGTTTGTAGTGCTAGTTTCATATGAAATTTTATTTATCGAACATTCGTAACGTTGGAAATATTAAAAAAAGAGATAGAAACCTGCTAGACACAATTTTAATTTAGAAACTCCTATTGACCCATCAAATTCTCATAACGAGTGTGCTTTACGATGAAATGAATGAAAAAAAAAATTGCCTTAGCTTATACAGTGTGTACCAAAGAGTTTTATACAAATGAACAAAAAGTTTATCTTAAATATTACAAAAAAAGTTATTCTTGATAAAAAGTTCTGCATCGCATGAAAATCCATAATCAAGCATCAAAAATTTAAAATATTTGATGATATACGGGGATAATAAAAAATATTGATTTATAATTTTCAAAATAAAATAATATTAGCACAGCACAAGCAGATAAAAAGGTTATCAAATTTTTAACAAAAATATGATACAATCAAAATAAGTGCACTAGTTTTAAATTAAATTCGTTTTCCTTTATTCAATAAATAATCCGACAATTACTGACGTGTTTTACTGGAGTTTTTTTTTTGAGTTTTTAACTAGGAAGGCCACAAATCTAAACGCGAGCATAGTTTTTTAGTTCCTATTAACATTTTCAATTAATATTTTGCTCTGTACTTAAATTTAAACACACTTTACTCTTCATTACAAATCATTATTCTTTATTTTCTCTGTATAACATCAAATATTTTAAACTTTTGATGCTTGACTACGGATTTCCATGAAATGCAGAATAATTTTTTTTGTAATATGTAAGATACACTTTTTCTCTACTTGTATAAAACTTCTTGGGACACACTGTAGAAGACGAATACTAACCTAACCTTGCAATTTTTCCGTATTAATACTACGCATAATTGAGATAAAGGACAGGACAAAGGCGTGTGAAAAATAAGCGTTATGAATCTGGCGCTAGGTCACATTTAATGCTATAACTTTGTAATGGAATGAGGTTTTCTTAATTTTTTTTTTTTAATAATTTTTAGAAGTATAGAGAATAATAATCAGTAAAAAAAATCGAATTTTGTGTATGTAACCCCTTAATGATTTTAAATAAAGATTAAGGGGGAATTGGATACCAAGAAATAAAGTAGACACATATTTAATTACTTAGGTTTTCTCATTTGCCCAAATATTTGTGGACCCTTCTAATAGCTTTTCATGAATTATCCACACTTCTCCTTTTACCAAATTACGGTCTAAATTCGATTCACTTTCTACAATAAATAGAGCATATCATTTTTTTTTCCAAAGGCCTTTTGACCTTTTATCAGAATTTCCTAAATGTGTAACATGTATAGCTTGGGTAGTCGGATATATTTCCTAACCCGAAAACATTTTTTATATTGTTCTGAGGAGAAATCGTCCGAAAATGTTTAATATGTCACATCAAGAGAGAGAGCTCTTTAATATATTATACTTTTATATTATTGAGTTGACAAAAGGTAATGTGCTATGCCCAATCTACTTAAAAAACTAGTAGGTAATAATCAATATACATAGTACTCCCATAATTAACACGTAGGCTAAAAAAGTTTTTGGTCTAGCTAGTTAAAACACAATAAAACGACTTAATTACTTTGTTAAATGTCACTAAATATATTTGTAAAGATTTTACAATTGCATTATCGCGATTTCGTAGTACAACTACATTGTCAAACGCTTAACTAAGACTAAAACAGATTTTTGGTATTTTTATGTTCATATGATGAACCGATGTGGGTCTATTATATGTTAAAATAGTTGGAATAGAACAGAATTTGCTACGTCTAATTGACTATTCAGTAAATTTATATTATGGTCCTTTGAATGTCTGTAAATTTCTATGGATTCTAAGAAATTGAGTTTTGACATTTTAGGTGTCATATGGAGTATTTGTAAACAATTGATATTGGGAAAAGTATGGCCTGTTTCTAAGAAATGTCTATCAAAGTGTGATTTTTCATTTTTTAGCCTATAAGAGGCATTGTGTTCTGCGAATCTTGTTTTGAAATTCCGTGCCGTTTGGCCTACGTAACAGCTATTGCACTCTTGGCAATTAAGTTTATAAACTCCTGATTTATTGTATTTATTAGTTTTATCTTTGGCATTGAAAAATATATTGGATAATTTTTGAGCGGGTTTTTAAAGCTATTCTTGTTTGTTCGGTCGTGAGAACTTGGGATATTTTATCCGAGATGGGACCAAAATATGTCAGAGGTATGAATGTTTTCTTTTCTCGGTATTCTACCGAGGAAAGAAAGAATAAATAACAAAGAAAAAATATCCCAAGCTCTCACGACCGAAAAAAAAAGAATAGCTTTAAAACCCGCTCAAAAACTATCCAATATATTTTTCAGTGCCAAAGATAAAACTAATAAATACAATAAATCAGGAGTTTATAAACTTAATTGTCAAGAGTGAAATAGCTGTTACGTAGGTCAAACGGGACGGAATTTCAAAACAAGATTCGCAGAAACATAATGCCTCTTATAGGCTAAAAAATGAAAAATCACACTTTGTTATACATTTCTTAGAGACAGGCCATACTTTTCCCAATATCAATTGTTTATATATACTCCATATGGTACCTAAAGGGTCAAAACTCAATTTCTTAGAATCCATAGAAATTTACAGACATTCAAAGGACCGTACTATAAATTTACTGAATAGTCATTTAGACGTAGCAAATTCTGTTCTGTTCCAACTGTTTTAACATATAATAGACCCACATCTGTTCATCATATAAACATAAAAATACCAAAAATCTGTTTTAGTCTTAGTTAAGCGTTTGACAATGTAGTTGTACTACGAAATCGAGATAACGCAATTGTAAAATCTTTACAAATATAGTTAGTGACAGTTAACAAAGTAATTAAGTAGTTTTATTGTTAAAATGTACTGTCACAAAGTAACGGACCAATAAATCAACTCTACTTAAAATACATTTTTCTTGCAAAATTCGACCTTAATCATCAATATAGTCGCCTTCAAGAGCGATACTATCAGTCCAACGTTTTTCTAACATCTCTATACCTTTCTTGTAGAAGTATTTGTCTTTACCTGCAAAATAGGCCTCAGTTTCGGCGATAACTCCTTCATTGGAGCCAAATTTCTTTCTCGCGAGCATTTTTTTGAGACCCGCGAATAGATAATAGTCGCTGGGGGCCAAATCTGGAGAATAAGGTGGATCAGAAAGCAATTCGAACTTCAATTCATACAATTTTGCCCTAGTAAACATTGACTTGTGACACGGTGCATTGTTTTGATGTCTTGTTCATTTGGAGCCATTTCTTTGCGATTTCTGTCTTCAAACGCTCCAAAATACAGAGGCCGAAACTTTCCCAGCTTTCGGTCGCTTCTAGCGACTTTCATCGGCTGCTGTCCACTCAGCTGACTGCTGATTTGATTCCGGTGTGTAGTGGTGGCGCCATGTTTCATCCATTGTCACATATCGCAAAAAAATCCTTTTTATTGCGCTTAAACAGCGCTCAGAATCATCAACACGTTATTGTTTTTGGTCCAGTGTGAGCAAACGCGGTACCCATTTCGAACAGAGCTTTCTCATGCCCAAATGTTTATGTAAAATATAACCAACACGTTCTTTTGATATCTCTAGGGTGTCAGCTACCTTACGCAATTTAACTTTACGGTCATCCAAAACAATTTTATAGATTTTTCTATGTTTTCCGGTGTAACAACCTCATTTGGCCGTCTAGAGCGTTTAGCATCATTTGTGTCTGTACGACCGCGTTTAAATTCAGCATACCGGTAAATCATGAGTAATTTTCCAGGGACAGAGCCCCATAACATTTATCAAGCCATTGCTTTGCTTGTAGAATATTTTTTTCCATCAAAAAACAGTGTTTAATCAGCAGACGAAATTCGATTTTTTCCATTGTTTTGAAAATATCAAAAGTAGCGTCATTAAAACCAGTGTAACTTAGAAACTAATCGTCGAAATTTCATGAAATTTTGACACGTTTCATTTGAAGGTTGGTACTTCCTAAAGATATGGATTTTTTTAAAAAGGGCGACATCTATGTGTCAGACCAAAAACTTTTCAGCCTACGTATTACTGTTACAATGAAAACATTGTATAAACATTTAATTTCCGTGAAAATTAAAACAAAATATTACAGAATTAATTTATATATTCATAATGACAAAACTTATTTAACATTTACTCAAAATGTCCTCCTCTTGCTCTTACACAAGCCCTCAAACGATTAGGTCATTCGTCTATGGCAGCATACACTTGATCCGACGGAAAATTGTCCATTGCTTTTGTTAAAGCTCGTTTTGAAGAGTCAAGTCTTGGATGTCTTTTAGAGCAAACTATACCCTCTAAGAGGGATCATAGTTTATAATCTAAAGGATTTAGATCAAGACTTGCAGAAGGACAATCTTCTGTAGTAATAATTGAAGGTACATTTTGTTGACGTCATGCTTGTGTAGTTTTGGCTTTGTGTCCTGATAAAGAATCTTACTCGAAGACCCAATGCTTATTTTTGAAAAGAGTTTGTTTAGTCAATTTCACAACTTTCTCTAAAGTAGTGTCTTGATATATTTTAGCCGAAGTTTTCCACCTTTTTCACGAAAATAAATACTGGTAAACTCATCAAAGCTGACTCCCCACCGAACTATAATTGATGCTAGATGATAACCCCTCTGAATTTTTGGATAATACTAAATTCTATCATTTTACTTATTGAAAGATTGTTCCACAGATAATATTTTTTCGTCGGTAAACAAAATTTTTCTGTGTTTGTCATTAGCGTATTCCTTTAATAAACTTTTCGATCTTTGCCACGATTCTGGCTTTAAATCTTCCGTTAGTAAATGACTAGTGTGTCTGTTATAAGCGCCAAGACTTAGGTGTTCTTTAAAAATACGAGTCAGAATTTTTGGAAAGTTTCATCTCACGAGATAAAGTTTTTTCGTTTGTGGAGAGGATTTCGGTCAATTTGCGCTTCTACAGCTTTAACAGTTTGTAACGTTAGAACTATCCTTTGTCTTCTGAAACGTCGCCTGTTTTTAATTTTACATAAAAATAGGACGTAGATTATTTTTAGATTTACCGTAACTTAAAAAAATATTTAAAATAAATTGGCTGGTTTAACTCCTTCCGTTGTAGTGGGAAACATGCTTCCAACCTCATTTATGATTAAATTAATGTTTCTATATATCGTTAAAAACTTAAAAATTTTGAATGGTTGCAGCTTCTACTTGATGGAAATTTATTATAAATATATAATAAAAGACTGTTTTTAGTCAATTTCCACTGGTTTATTTAAATTGCGATGACGCGTTTCGCTGTCGATGCAGCTTCTTCATATCTACATTTTACACTGTCAAGTTAGGCTTAATGTTCACAATTTTATATAATTTCTTAATTATAATATTACACCTAATTAAATTACATTGATAGGATTGGAAAACCCACACAGATTTGGAATTAGGATAATAAATTCAATAATTGTGAATTGTTTAAATCTACCTGGTCGTTGAGTGACGTACCTGTAGTCCTTAGTCGATTTATTTGCTTTTTTCGTGTTCTGTAATTCTTTGTATAAATGTACGTCCAGTTTGTCCTATGTATGTTTTATGACATGACCCACATGTTAATTGATAAACCCCTGATTTATTGTCTTTATTGCTTTGTGGTTTGTAGTTTTTGAGATATTTCCCTATAGTATTGTTAGTCTTGCAAGCTATGTTGATATTTTTTTGATTTAAAAATTTTCCCAGTTTTTCTGTTGGTTTGCCGAAATAGGTTAAGCATTTAAATGTGGTTTTTCTGTCCTTAAAACGTGGGTATATTTCTAAGATTGCTTTGTTTCTAAGTTTTTTCGTAATGATGTTATCGATTAAAGTAACCGAATAACCGTTGTTAACAACTACTTGTTTTATGTAGTTTAATTCTTTAGTAAAATTGTCCTCTGATAAGGGATATTAGTTAATCTATGTATAAAGCTATGATAAGCCGCGAGTTTATGATGGTTAGGGTGGTGAGAACTATTGTGAATTGTGGTATCTGTATGACAAGGTTTGTGATATATTGTAAATTCATGCTTTTTCATGGTTTTACTGATTGTTAAGTCTAGGAAGTTGATTTTCCCTTCGACTTCTTCTTCCATTGTAAAACTGATATTTCTATGTAAAGAATTAATGTACTGTAAAAAGTGAGTTAATTGTCTGTCCGTACCTGTAAAGCATACAATTATATTGTCTACGTATCGATACAATTATTACTAGTGTTATAATGGTTGTTAAATATCATTGTTTCAATACTGTCCATGAAAATTTCGGCAACTAATGGACTTAATGGACTCCCCATAATTAACCCTTCTTTACTATTGTAGAATTTATTGTTAAATGAAAAATAATTTTGTCTTAGGCAAGTTCTTAATAAATTAATTATGTCCAAAAATGACAGTGCAAAATGTAGATCTGAAGAAGCTGCATCGACAGCGAAACGCATCATTGCAATTTAAATAAACCAGTGGAAATTGACTAAAAACAGTCTTTTATTATATACTTTAAAATTGATTATTAAAGGGTTTCTCGGAGTGTTGATTAAGAATCCGATGATAGATTTGAAAAATTCGAAATGGCGGATCCAATATGACTGCCAGAGTAGTAATTCATTTAATTTCTTTGATTAATTTAGAATTCTTGTGGTTTCAATTTTTTTTTTTTATGGGTCTAGCACACGTGCTACAGGGAAGTCCCTAAAGCGCTACAGGAGCGACATGTGTGCGGAGAAAGCGATTCACGTTGTTTTTAAATCGCTGTAAATTGTACTCGGTGGGAAACACAGTCCTGGGCAAATTATTCCAAAGGGATGATGTTCTCCATATAAATGACTGCTTGAAAAGCGTTGTACGCGGAGTAACAAGCTGAACCTCATACGGATGTGAAGTATTAGCGTGACGTGTACTTCTAACATGCACCGCTCTGGGAGGAATTAAGCGGGCCACATCCTTCGAACACTTTCCATGAAAATACTTGTAGAATAGGCTCAAGTCGCCAACCGTTCTTCGATGTTCCAGCGAATCAAGGCCACCTGTCAATTTCGGGTCTCCAATCAGACGAACAGCTCTTCTCTGAATAGAATCCAACAAATGCAGTGTATGTTTGGGAGCGGGGCCCCAAACATGGGAGCAGTATTCCGTAGTTGGTCGAATTTGAGCTTTGTAAAGAATTAACAGTTGTTGTGAAGTGTAAAGCTTTCTGGTTCTAAATAATATTCCCAACTTCTGAGAGGCTCTCCTTGCTATGCCTGCAACATATTCATGCCAGGACATATTTGCTCCCAAATTTACGCCCAACAATTTGAGTGACGATGTTAGGGGAATGGAGTGCCCCGACATAACTATGTCGGGTTCAGCAACGTTATAACTTTTTTAGAAAACTGCCGCCTGGGTTTTTGTAGCATTAAATTCCACTTGGTTACTGTCACCCCAAGATAGATTTTCTTCCAGGTCTTTGTTAAGTTGACTGACTTCCTGCTGTCTGCGGATATTCGTCTGAGTAGCCGATGTCCGAGCGTTCAAAGTGAATGAAGAGATAAGTGTACTGTCATCTGCAAAACTGTAGATTGGATTCTCGGTCTTTTCCAGCAGATCGTTAATATAAATGAGAAAGAGAGTAGGAGACAGTATGGAGCCTTGGGGTACACCGGCGTTGATAGTGAAGGTGTTAGAAAGAAATCCTTCGACTGCCATTCGCAAAGAACGCTCTCTGAGGAAACATGAGAGCCACAAACCGAACTTTCCAGACATACCATAAGAACGTAGCTTAGCCAACAGCCCATCGTGCCAAACACGGTCGAATGCCTTGGATATGTCAAGAGCAACCGCTCGAGATTCTCCAAAGTGTTCAATTGCGTTGTTCCAAACATGTGTTGCATAAGTCAGGAGATCTCCTGTTGATCTATTTTTACGAAAGCCATATTGGTGATCGCTAATAATGTTGAATCCTTCAAGATATTTTAGAAGATGCTGATTGATAGCCTTTTCCATGACTTTCGATATTATTGAAAGCAATGCGATTGGTCGGTAGTTATTTGGCAAGGTCTTCTTGCCTTTTTTAGGTATTGGCTGAACTGTGGCACATTTCCAGCAGGAAGGAAATATTCCCTTTCTGTAAGATAGGTTGAAAAGTCTACAGAAAACTGGTGTTAGTTCCCTCGCACAGTTTTTGAGAACTATGGCAGGTATTCCGTCAGCGCCAGAAAGCCTTTTTGGTGTCTAGCTTCATCAAAATACGTTTTATGATACGCTGCCTGAAGACAATATCGGGCATCCTTCACTGCACTATGGGAATATTAGGTGGTGTTTTTCCTTGGAAATCGACAGTAGACTGTGAAGCAAAGAGTTCAGCCAACAAGTTTGCTTTCTCAACAGGTGTCTTTGCAATAGAATTATCTGGCCGTGTGAGTGGTGGTATGGTGGATTTGGTGAAATTTTGACTAACTGCCTTAGCGACTGACCAAAAGGACTTGAATTGTTGGGACAAGAGAGAAGTTTGTTTCTAATCCGTTGATTGTGTGCCTCCTTGGTTTCGTCGATAATTTCTTTGCATCTGTTCCTGGCACGAATAAAGGGGTTACGATTGATAGTGTTAGGATTTTCACGCCAATGTCGATATGCAAGATGTTTAGAAGCAACAGCTTCTTTGCATTTTCTTTTCGGTTAAACCAAGGCTTGCCGTTGGAAGGGCATTTCTTCGAAAAAGGGATGTAAGCCTCCATACCGGCCAAAATAACATCGGAAACCTCCTTGGCGCAGTCAGATGGGTCATCGGATCGAAAACAAACGTCTAACCAAGGGGAAGTTCGAAAATAATCCATGAGATCTTCCCATTTAGCAGATTTGTAGTGCCAAATCTTGCGCGGTTTAGGCGCGTCTCTGTCATTTATTGGTAGCATACTCGATGTCGATAATAGTTTATGGTCGGAAGAACCTAATGGCGGATTTACGCTGACCGTGTAAATCTCCGGATTGGTGGTTAAAAACAGATCAAGAAGACTGGCGAACTCCCCGTCTCGATCAGGGATCCGTGTTGGTTCGTCAATAAGCTGAGTTAAGCCACAGCTGATTGAAAATGATTCGGCTTCACGACCTTGTTCATCGGTAGTATTGGAATATTTAAGCCAGTTGATGTTGTGGACATTAAAGTCGCCCAGGATGGCAATTTCGGCATTTGGATAGTTAATTTGTAAATGATCGATGGTGTCTGCAAGAGAAGCGAAAAGTGCTCTAAAGTTAGTATCGCTTGGTGGTCGATACAGGATACAGATGAACCTTGTGTTTTCTTTATACCTGTTTTCTTTATACCTGGATATTTAAATGAATTATAACTACTTAAGGCTTAGACTTTTATCTTTCATTTCCCAATTTTAAATATATTTTTTTTATTTTAAGTTTAAGTTATATGATTAATAATAAGCAGAAATACGTTATCATGAACACTTTTTTAAGAGCAAAATTACAAAAAAAGGGAAAGTTTTTTTAAAAGTTCTTAATGATTTTTTAATATCAAGTATACTTTTAACTGGAAACTAAAAAAAATTGTCCGACTTTTTGTGACCATTTCGTACTGTTTTTTCGACCGTAAAATTGCCGACGGCACACTACAGAAAGCAAATTTTCATATTTTAAAAATTCAGTTTTTAAATAACACAGACCATGTGGGTATTTTTAATTATTCTTATATTGAAGCTTAAGGTATAATAATAATATATGCACAAGGTTTTTTTTTTAATACTATATTTTATTAAGTATTTGTAATTTACGGTATGCCCTTAAAATTATGGAAACAAAAATTTTGTTTTAAGTTTTACAAATTAAAAAGCAACAAAAATAAAAACTATTAGTATCATCGGAAAGCTGAAAAGTCTCCTCTTCTGTCGTTTAATTGTATTTTTACACTCTGAAAAGAAGTAATATCGATTAACCTTTGAGACTTTCAAATTTACCTGTTCGGTATGCTACACTTTTTGAATTACCTATCCAAATTTTTAATAAATTCTCACGCTAATAAAAAATCTGGAAAAAAAAATCTGTTTTCTGTTTTTTTTGTGGCGTTTCCCGTTCTTTCACGTGGTACTATTAGTTTTTCGATATATTTTTTATTCTTCGAGATATTATCGTGAAACCGAATTTTTGATTTTATTTTGGATTTTGTGGGCTTAGTGTGCAGGGTGGTCCACATTGGACACTTTTAAAGGTTTATCTAAAGGAGATAGGCGAAAAACTGATGTCAGTGCCTGAAGCTCAATTTTTATGATAAACTCAATGGTGAAAATCGCATATCGATATCTAGTACCACTTCAGATATACAGGGTGTTTTTTCAAAAATCTGCATTTTGGAAAAATGTTTGTAATTCTTTTTCTATTTAAAATTTTTGAATTCTTTAAAAACAATTCTCAAAGCACTTTTTCACGTGGATTTCAACAGTTAAGTTACATTTTTTTACAACTAATATTTTAGTAGTTATTAACGCAAAAATATATTTTTTAAATGGGATACCTCGTATATTTTTCCTTATCCGAATAGAGCTTTAAATTACCATTCTAAAAATATAGTACACTTTATATTTTGCTTAAATCTACTTCAAAATATAAAGGTTTTCAGTTTTTACGCCAGTTTTAAATGCACATTTCGTGAAGTAGGCTTTGGACGGAGCGGCAATATCAATTGTTTACTGATAGCAATCAAATCGTAAAAAAAATTCCCAGAAGTTACTCTAAGAGTCATAACTACAATGAAATTTACTAAATACTATAGTACTTTAAACTATATAGAAAATAAAACAAAACAACAATAAAACAATTTATTCCGAGTAGAGCAAACTAAAACAAAACAATTTTCTATAAGAGATTTTTGAAATGTCGACCAGTTTCATTTACACATAGGCGGCACCTTTTCTGAACACTTCTTACCGAGTTGATTAGTTCAAGAGGAGTGAGAGCTGCAAAACTTTGTATCACTGCGACTTCTAACTCTTGCCTGGTGTTTGTCGGCAATTTAAAAATTAGGTCTTTCAATCTTCCCCAGAGATAGAAGTTCATGGGTCTTAATTCCCGTGACCTTGCCGGCCAACGGTTCGTACCTTGGTTGGCTATCCAGTTATTGTCGAAACTGGCCGATAAAAAATTACTGATAACTGCAGCGTTATGAGGGGGTGCCCAGCAGTGTTGAAAAAATATATTTCTAATGTCCATTAACGGCAGTTCATCAACAAGAGGTTCTTTTTGCTGCCTAAAAATTTCTAAATATCTCTGAAAGGTGAGTGTTCCTTCGTAAATAAATAGACCTATAACCCTGCTTCTAAAAATTCCTACCCACACATTAAATCCAAATCTGCCTTGATTTCTTTACTCCACAACTAAATGAGGATTTTCTTGCGCCTACGTATAAGAATCGTAACGTTTAAAAATACCTGCATTGCTTACATAAGCTTCGTCTGTCCAAATGCAATTTAATGTAAAATTCGAAACATGGTTACAATTCTCCAGAAAACCATTGGCAAAAATCCATACGCCGGTGAAAATCTCCGTCTCTAAAGTGATGAACTTTTCTTGTCCTATATGGCCTAAATTTTAACTTCTTCGAAGTACGATTTACGTTAGTTCTTGGTAGACCAGTGGATTCTTTTAACTGTCGGGTTGAAATGTTGGGATTATTTCCGATAGTTCCTAAAACTACTATTTCTTCTAACTCCTTATCCCTGTTTGATGCATGATTTCTGGGTCGTTTCTTTTCAAACTAGCCACTATTAACTAGGTTATGTCGCAATCCAGCGAATATATCCTTGAAGGGTTGACGCCTCCCTGGATACCGTTCGTAGGACAAATTACTTCCGAATATTCTCTGGTTTGTATAAAACACACTATCATATCCCATTTTTCGTAATTTTCAAACTTCATTGCGATTTATTTGACAATTCAATAACTGATCCTGAAGTAAAATTTGACAACTACGAGTAAACAATTGAAGTAAACCATATGGTCGCTCCGTCCAAAGCATACTTCACAAAATGTGCATTTAAAACTCGCGTAAAAACTGAAAACCTTTATATTTTGAAGTAGATTTAAGCAAAATATAAACTGTGCTATATTTTTAGAATGGTAATTTACAGCTCTATTCAGATAAGGAGAAATATACAGAGTATCCAATTTAAAAAATATATTTTTGTGTTAGTAACTATTAAAATATTAGTTCTAAAAAAATGCAACTTACACTGTTGAAATCCACTTGAAAAAAATGCTTTGAGAATGTTTTAACAGAAATCAAAAATTTTCAGTAGGAAAAGAATTACAAACATTGTTCCAAAATGCAGATTTTTGAAAAACACCCTGTATATCTGAAACTGGTACTAGATATCGATAAGCGGTTTTCACCATTGAGATTACCATAAAAATTAAGCCTCAGATACTGACATCAGTTTTCGTCTATCTCCTTTAAAAGTATCCAATTTGGACCACCCTGTACATCAAACTGTAGCAAACTTTTTTTTATCGTATTCTACTCATACGTCCAAAAAATTACCTGTGTGCCAAAATGCAGCCTGTTCATATTTAATGAGAGCTCAAAACCCTTGGTTGGTGTCATGAGATTTCATCAACGCCAACAATCACACACCTTCATGCAAAAGAGATAATACAAACGTATTGAGCGAAGTTGTTCATATATAACAGTATTAACAACGTTTAATTTAAATAATACACCACCTAAACATTCTTAAGTATTGCTAACATTTTTTTTATTAAAACTACTTAGACTTTCCATTAACTTTGTCGGACCGATAAAAAGGAATTTTATGAATTTCTGTCACGTTGCTTTACTAAAAGCATCGTCGGTATTATGTCCATTTGCCTC
This sequence comes from Pachyrhynchus sulphureomaculatus, assembly GCA_019049505.1. Lineage (NCBI taxonomy): Eukaryota > Metazoa > Arthropoda > Insecta > Coleoptera > Curculionidae > Pachyrhynchus > Pachyrhynchus sulphureomaculatus. The sequence continues at coordinate 203,624,864 of CM032446.1, forward strand.
AAATAAATAGAGTGTATCAATTTTTAGCCAAGGGCTTTCTGACCTTTTATATTCGAACCCTAAGTGCGTAACATGTGTAACTTACATAAAATTGAATGATATGTTTGAACCTACAATCTTTCCTTTCCCTTTATGCTATATGTTTTCAATTCAGCCGAATGTCGTACATGAGTAATTTTTTATCGATAGCAAACTAACACTTGTTTTTTTTTATGAACATAGCACACGTACTTTAGGAAAATCCCTGAAGTGCTACAGGAGCGACGTGTGTGTGGAAAAAAACGGTTCAGGGTGAAACATAGTACTGGGTAAATCATTCCAAAGGGATAAGGTTCTCCATATAAAAGACTCCTTGAAAAGGGTCGTACGAGGAGTAACAACCTTCAATCTCATACGGATGATAAGCATTAGCCCGACGTGTGTTCCTAGCATGTACTACTCTTGAAGAAATTAAGAAGGCTGCATCCATCGAACACTTTCCATAAAAGTACTTATACCTAGTACTACCATAAATACTATTACAATAAAAGCATTGCCTAAATATTTCATTTCTATGAAAATTAAAACAAATTATTATAAAATGAATTCATATATTCATAATGACAAAATTCATATAACATTTACTCAAAATGTCCCCTCCTTGCTTTTACACACGCCTTCAAACGATGAGGCCATTCGTCTATGGCAGCAAGAACTTGATCCAACGGAAAATCGTTGACTGTTTTTGTTAAAGCTCCTTTGAAGGAGTCAAGATTGCCATGTCTTTTAGAACAAATCACCATCTAAGAGGGACCATAGTTTATAATCTAAAGGATTTAGATCAGGACTTGCAGAAGGCTAATCTTCTGTAGTAATAAATGAATGCACATTTTGTTGAAGCCATGCTTGTGTTGTTTTAGCTTCGTGTTCTGGTGCTGGAAGACCCAATGCTTATTTTTGAAAAGAGTATGGTTTATGGGTTTCACAACATTCTCTAAAATAGTATCTTGATATATTTTAGCCGAAGTTTTCACACCACTTTCACAAAAATGAATACTGGTAACCCCATCAAAGCTCCCTACCAAACCATAACTGATGCTGGATGATGACCCCTCTGAACTTTTGGAACAAGTGTAAACGCTTCCTTAGAAAATCTGGCATAAATCCCATCATTTTGCTTATCGAAAGATGTTTTTCATTAGCGTAGTCCTTCAAGAAACTTTCAGATTTCTGCCACCCTTGTAGCCTTAAATCTTTCGTTAGAAAATGACCAGTGTGTCTCTTATAAGCGCCAAGACTTTTTTAATAATACAAGACAGAATTTTTCCAAATTTTTATCTCACGAGATAAAATTTTTTGTTTGGAGAGAGGATTTCGGTCAACTCGCGCCTTTACAGCTTTAGCGGCTTGTGGCGTCCAAACTGTCCTTGGTCTTTCTAAGCGTTGCTTCTCTTTTATGTCTCCCGTCTCAGTAAATAATTTTACCGCCCGGTGAACAAACACACGACTTATTTTTAAGGTCTTAAAAATGTCGCTTTTTTTCCATACCGCACTTAAAGCTATAACAGCAATCCTGTTTTCTCGACGACCCCACTGCATTGTTTAAAATGTTCAAATTGTAAATATGTTTACATATATACCAAAAAAGTGTTAATGTTTATAGAGGGCGTACGTGAAAATTTGTAACAGTATTTATGGGAGTACTACGTAAAATTAACTTAATTAACTTAACTTCGATACTTCAAAGAATAAAGACTGCTGGTGAGTTCTGGATCTCCAATCAGGCAAATAGTTCTTTTCTGAATAGAATTCAACAAATGCAGGGTATGTTTGGGAGCAGAGCATCAAAATGAGAGCAGCATTCCCTCATTGGTGGATTTGAGCTTCGTACATGATTAAAAGTTATCGTGGCGTGTAAAGCTTTCTAGTTTGAAACAGCTTTTGAGACGCTCTCTTTACTATACATGCAACACGTTCATATTAAGACATATTTCAGTGACTATGCTAGAGGAATGGAGTCTTTCGAAATTAACTATGTCAGGTTTCGCAACATTAACTCTTTTATAAAAAACTTTCACCTAGATTTTTGTAGCGTTAAATTCTACTTGGTTACTATCACCCCAAGGTAGAATTTCTTTCAGGCCTTTGTTAAGTTGAACGAACTTTCTGCTCCTGCTGATATTTGCATGAGTTTGCAAGAGTCATCATCAAACACGGTTAAATGCCTTGGCTATATCAAGCGCAACCGCTCGTTCTCCAAAACGTTAAATTGCGTTATTCCAATCATATATGACATAAGTTAGAAGTTCTCCTGTTGATCTTTATTTACGAACGCCATATTGGTCGCTCATAATATTGAATCGTTGTAGGTATTTTAGAAAATGCTGATTGATAGCCTGTTCCACAACTGTGGATATTATTGAAAGCAGTGCGACCAGTCGGTAGTTGTTTAGCAAGTTGCCTTTTTTTACACTCTGAAAACAAGTGATATCGATTAACCGTCGAGACTTTCAAATTTACCTATTCGGTTCGCAGTACTTTTTGAATCACCTATATTTTTAATAAATTCTCACGCTAATAAAAAAATCTGGAAAAAAAATCTGTATTCTGGTTTTTTGTAGCATTTCCCGCTCTTTCACTTGGTACTATTAGTTTTTCGATATCTTTTTTATTCTTCGAGATATTATCGTAAAACTGAAATTTTGATTTTATTTTGGATTTTGTGGGCTTAGTGTACATCAAAGTGTAGCAAACCTTTTTTTATCGTATTCTACTCGTACGTCCAAAAAACTACCTGTGTGCCAAAATGCCGCCTGTTAACATTTAATGAGAGCTCAAAACCCCTAGCTGGTATCATGAGGTTTCATCAACACCAACAATCACAAACCTTCATGCACAAGGGATAATACAGACGTATTGATCGAAGTTGTTCATATATAACAGTATTAACAACGTTTAATTTAAATAATACACCACCTAAACAATCTTAAGTATTACTAACATTTTTTTTATTAAAACTACTTAGGCTTTCCATTAACGTTGTCGAATCGATCAAAAGGAATTTTATAAATTTCTGTCACGTTGCTTTACTAAAAGCATCGTCGGTATTATGTCCATTTGCCTCATATAAATAGAGTGTATCAATTTTTAGCCAAGGGCTTTCTGACCTTTTATATTCGAGCCCTAAGTGCGTAACATGTGTAAACTTACATAAAATTGAATGATATGTTTGAACCTACAATCTTTCCTTTCCCTTTATGCTATATGTTGTCAATTCAGCCGAATGTCGTACATGACTAATTTTTTATCAATAGCAAACTAACACTTGTTTTTTTTTTATGGACATAGCATACGTACTTCAGGAAAATCCCTGAAGTGCTACAGGAGCGACGTGTGTGTGGAAAAAAAACGATTCACGTTGGCCTTGAATTACTGTAAACCATTAAGGTTCTCCATATGAAAGACTCCTTGAAAAGGGTTGTACGAGGAGTAACAACCTTCAATCTCATACGGAAGATAAGCATTAGCTCGACGTTTGTTCCTAGCATGTACCGCTCTTGAAGAAATTAAGAAGGCTGCATCCATCGAACACTTTTCATAAAAGTACTTATACCTAGTACTACCATAAATACTGTTACATAATATGAATTTATATATTCATAATGACAAAATTAATATAACATTTACTCAAAATGTCCCCTCCTTGCTTTTACACAAGCCCTTAAACGATTAGGCCATTCGTCTATGGCAGCAAGCACTTAATCCAACGGAGAGTTAAGATTGGCATGTCTTTTAGAGCAAATCATACCGTCTAAGAGGGACCATAGTTTATAATCTTAAGGATTTAGGTCAGGACTTGCAGAAGGCCAATCTTCTGTAGTAATAAATGAAGGCACATTTTGTTAAAGCCATGCTTGTGTTGTTTTAGCTTCGTGTTCTGGTGCACAAGCTTGCTGGAAGACCTAATGCTTATTTTTGAAAAGAGTATGGTTTATGGGTTTCACAACGTTCTCTAAAATAGTATCTTGATATATTTTAGCCGAAGTTTTTACACCGTTTTCACAAAAATGAATACTGGTAACCTCATCAAAGCTGACTCCCTTCCAAACCACAACTGATGCTGGATGATGACCCCTCTGAACTTTTGGAACAAGGGTAGACACTTCCTTAGATCATCATTTTGCTTATCGAAAGATGTTTGTCATTAGCGTATTCCTTTAAGAAACTTTTAGATTTTTGCCACCCTTGTCACCTTAAATCTTTCGTTAGAAAATGACCAGTGTGTCTCTTATAAGCGCCAAGTCTTTTTTAATAATACAAGACAGAATTTTTCCAAATTTTTATCTCACGAGATAAAATTTTTTATTTGCTGAGAGGATTTCGGTCAACTCGCGCCTTTACAGCTTTAGCAGTTTGTGGCGTCCGAACTGTCCTTGGTCTTCCTAAGCGTTGCCCCTCTTTGATGTCTCCCATCTCAGTAAATAATTTTACCGCCCGGTGAACAAACACACGACTTATTTTTAAGGTCTTAAAAATGTCGCTTTTTTTCCATACCGCACTTAAAGCTATAACAGCAATCCTATTTTCTCGATCATCCCACTACATTGTTTAAATATTTCAAATTGTAAATATGTTTACATATACACCAAAAAAGTGTTAATGTTTATATATGGCGTACGTGTAAATTTGTTACAGTATTTATGGGAGTACTAGGTAAAATAAACTTAAGTAGCCAACTGTTCTTCAATACTCCAAAGAACAAAGACTGCTGGTGAGTTTTGGATCTCCATCAGGCAAATAGTTCTTTTCTGAATTCAACAAAGACGGGGTATGTTTAGGATCAGAGCACCAAAATGAGAGCAGTATTCCCTCATTGGTGGAATTTGAGCTTCGTACAGGATTAAAAGTTATCGTGGAGTGTAAAGCTTTCTTGTTCGAAACAGCTTTTGAGAAGCTCTTTTTACTATACATGCAACACGTTCATATTAAGACATATTTCAGTGACTATGCTGGAGGAATGGAGTCTTTCGACATAACTCTGTCAGGTTTTGCAACGTTAACTCTTTTAGAAAAAAACTTCCACTTAGGTTTTTGTAGCGTTAAATTCTACTTGGTTACTATCTCCCCAAGGTAGAATTTCTTTCAGGTCTTTGTTAAGTTGAACGAACTTCCTGCTCCTGCGGATATTTGCATGAATTTGCAAGAGTCATCATCAAACACGGTTAAATGCCTCAGCTATATCAAGCGCAACCGCTCGGTCTCCAAAACGTTGAATTGCGTTATTCCAATAATATACGACATAAGTTAGAAGTTCTCCTGTTGATCTTTATTTTCGAACGCTATATTGGTCGCTCATAATATTGAATCGTTGTAGATATTTTAGAAGATGCTGATTGATAGCCTTTTCCACCACTTTGGATATTATTGAAAGCAGTGCGACCAGTCGGGGGTATCGGCTGAACAGTAACGCAGTTCCAGCAGGAAAGAAATATTCCTTTTCTGTAAAAGTTGAAAAATTTAAATAAAACACTTGAGCGTTTTTTAAGTACTATAGCAGGTATTCTATCAGCGCATGCGTTGGCATAAATAGTTTTGGAATAATGTTTTTTATTTCAAGTCTAGTCATATCAATTAGTTTAGATCCACTAAAAGACGAATAAATCTTAGATTGTCAGAAAGGCCATTTTTATTTATTCAATTATACCACTAGTACCATCAGAGAGACGTATGTTATGGTATAGACCAAAACTCTATGGCTTTAGGACATGACCAGTCAGCTTTTTCGACAATATTTTTATTCTTAGATAATGTTAAAAGGCGCCCATGAGTTTTGGATCTGCAAGTCAACATCCTGTGGCCTATTGAGTCCTTCTTCGTCCTGCAAACATTGAATTCCAAAGTGATTACTCTTTGCGCCAGTATTGAGATTAGTATTTTCAGTTTTCTTCTCTTGATCCTAGCTCGGTTGTGAGTCGTGACTGGACGAAACGTGTCCGATACAGATTGACAGATGAGAGAATAGTGATTAACTACTGATATATAGACTTTGTGCAATTTTAGTAGTTGATATTGACCCGAAATGATAGGCTCTGTACATAGTCCTAGGGGTGTTACTTTTCCTACACACAATTTGGCATAAAAAAATTGTAAATGTCCTCTTTATTTTTTGTGTACTCTATGAAATGACTTGAGTAGTGTTCCTGAGATTCAAAAGGGGTCTCCAGTGTTCTTCCTGTAATAAGAACAGAAATAACGCTTTGGAATTCACAAACTCTAACATTTTTATTAACTAAAAATACTTTATATATCAAATAGTTGCAAGCAGTATTTATAGACATAAAAAAATCTCTGATCCTGTTTATAATCCACTAAGTACTTCTTTTTTTTTCTTAAAAACAGCCCCTGGAATCAATCTGTCTCCCTCTCTCCTTGGAACCTAGCTACGCTACTGGTAGGAGCAATTTTTTAAGTTTCAAACGTCCTTCATGGAATGTCAATATCAAATCATGAAAGTAAATTAAATGGAAATGTGTTATTTGGTTGCTCTGCTTAAACTAGAGAAAAAATAACGCTAGCTGTGTAACAAAAAGTTTAATCGGGAATAGAGGCAAGCTTTTTAGAGATTCATTCGAACGGATCTGATTTAGTTACTAGGTTTACAGAACCGGCTTTTAGGCCCTAGTATCGTAGAGATTTTTACCAGATAAATTGATGGGGTAGATCTGCCGTTCGGTTTTTCGAATGAGTGTGGAGTAAGGCAGGGTTGTGTCTTGTCTCCACTATTGTTTAATATACGAGTATACTCTCAGCAAATCTTCAGAGAGGTACTGGAAGACGCTGATGAAGGGATACTGCTTAAAGGGAAGAAAATAAATAATATTTGTTATGCTGACGATATGATAGTTATGGCTGATAACTTAAAGGGTCTATAACATTTCATGACAAAAATAAACGAAGTCAGTAAACAATATGGCCTCGAACTTAATATCAACAAAACAAAGTAATCACCAAGTTTTCGGTTCCTGCTACCTTGTTGATGGGTAACAATCAACAAATGCAAAGAACTCCACAATACTCACATCTAGGTACCCTGACCAGCTGGATCACTTGCAGGAAGTTCGTTGCCGTATCCAAAATTCTAGAGCAGTGTTCCTCAAAATGACATCACTTTTCAAAAGCTCAGCAATAAAATTAAGCACAAAAATAAGACTCCTCTTCAGTGTTCTTCTTTACGATGTGGAATCTTGGACGCTGACTAAAACCACTTCTAAGAAACTAGACGCATTTGAATTATCGCAAAATTTTGAAAATTTCTTATACTGACAATATTACCAACGCCTTACATCGCATGAACAAGAAACTGGAAATTATGAAAACTGTCAAAATAGGAAAATTGGAATATTTAGGACACATAATGAGAAATTTTTACAGATATGGATTAATAGAGCAAATATTCCAAGGAAAAGTTTTTGGAAAAATAGACCAGGACGCAGATGTATCTAACGGCTGAACAATCTGCGAAATTGATTCTCAGAAGTAATAAAATATATATCTATAACCTGTTCCATATTTGATGGTTTAGCATGTTTAAAAAAAAAGCACGTAAATCGGATAAATGGATCTCCAATGATAAGCGCACAAACGGACAAACAGACAGAGACGTTGCATTGTATATACAGTCCCTGGCCAAATTATTGGATGCACTGATTTTTTTTAGTAATTTTATGTTTCTTAAGAGTTTTTATGCAATAATGGTATATTTAAACTACAATATTATTGATTTTTATTTAAAAGAATTGTTGTAGACTACATATTTGTATTTATTTTTTAACATATGGCATCACTGTGTTGACAAAGTGATACATGAACGTAAAGAAGTACAAACCTGTATCAGTCGCGATCGGAATCGAGTCAGGTACGGACATGTTTCTGTGGTTTTATGGACTGTGATTGTTTGTTTAACAGTTTTATACTACTCAGTTATTAGTTTATTTTGTATGCAGTGTTTTAAAAAAAGTAATTGGACTATTTTCATTATGGGTAGAAAAGGCGATCTTTCACCACGTAAAAAAGCTGAAGTGAAGGCCCTTGTGATTGCGAAAACATTTACAAACCGAGAAATATCACGAAGATTGGAGGTTTCTGAAGCTAGTGTACGACGCATAAAAAAGAAAATTGAGTCAGGGAAGGAATTAAGCCCGAAAAGAAAGAAAAGATGCGGTAGAAAAACCAATTTTCACTCCACGGTCAGAGAGATGTTTGAAGAAAATTTGTGTAGAAAACAGATTTGCTACCACAAAGGTAATAAAAATCACAACTCCAGGATGCTAGCGTAAATGCTTCTGAGCGCACTGTTCGAAGAAAATTGAAAGAATTAGATTTTAAGGCCTGTCGCCCCGCTAGGAAGCCCAAGTTAACAGCTGCAATGAAAGCAAAGCGCCTGAAGTGGGCCAAACAATGGCAAGACAAAGATGTGGACTTCTGGAGATCGGTAAGATACAGCAATTTAATCAATAATTGGTACATTATTATAATTTTCAGTTAAATAAAGCAAATAAACATGGAAGTTTATATATTTTTCCTATTTTTGACAGGTCTGCTTCAGTGACGAAAGCACATTCGAAATTTTGCAGAATAAAGCTCAGTATGTGCGTCGTCGTCATGGAGAAAAGTTTCATCCTGATTGTGTCGTCCCGACGGTTAAACATCCCACCAAAGTGATGATTTGGTCAGTCATCAGCGGCAAGGGCACTGGACGTCTGTCTGTACGTCGTCAAAGGAATAATGAGGCAAGATCAGTACAAAGAAGTATTACAAAATCGGTTGATTCCGCAGCTCAGAGAATGGTTTCCAAATGGGGAACCTTTCACTTTCATGCAAGTTGGAGCTCCCTGCCACACTGCTCGGTCTGTTAAAGTTTTTTGGCAGAAAAAAATATCCCTCTGTTGGATTGGCCCCATTGAAAATGTGTGGGAGCTGATGAAAAGAGAAGTGGCTAAAGATGTGATTACTAACAAAACCCAGCTCCTAGAAAAGATTATTCATCTGTGGAATCATCATCCTCAAATGCAGGAGACAGTACAATCTTGCATTGATAGCATGCCGCGCAGAATTAAAGCTTTGATAGCGGCTAAAGGTGGCTCAACTAAATATTGACTTTTACTAACATTAATTTCACTTTTCTTTAAAACTTAATAAACTTATGCTTTTCTAAATTAATGCTGTTTTATTTATGTCAAATAAATAGGTAATTGATTGGATAATATAAAAATAAAAAACAAATCAATTTAAAATAATAAAACGGTACAATATCACTCGGTAATTAATATTTTACATGAAATCTTGCAGTGCGTCTAATAATTTGGCCAGGGACTGTATATTATAGATATCCTTTGTTACATGATATTGTCCCGTGCTAGCGGGAAACTTTTTTCCGATTTGATTCACTATTATCGTCACTGCTTATTCCTCATGTTACCTAACGTAATAAAATATAGCCTATAACCTGGCCAGAGAACATATGTATGTTTTAAAAAAAAAGCACGTAAATCGGATAAGTGGTTCTCCAGTGATAAGCGCACTAACGGACAGACAGAAGACAGACAGAGAGACGTTGCATTTTATATATATTATAGATATAGATTATTATTATTATATAACCTGGCCAAAATATATTTATGTATGAATTTAAAAAAAAAGACACGTTCTCGCCTCATAAACGCACTAATGAAGAGACAGACAGAGAGACATTGCATTTTATATATATTATAGAATATAGATATTATCTGCTATATAATATTGTTCCATATTTAATGGCTTAGGCTGTGAATTGCAAGCGGACGCGCTAGCAGTAAACTTTTTACCGACTTCATTCACTATTATCGTCACTGCTCATTCCTTATGCTACTTATCGTAATAAAATATAGCCTATAACCTGGCCAGAGAACATATGTATGTTTAAAAAAAAAGTACGTAAATCGGATAAGGGGTTCTCCAGTGATAAGAGCACTAACGGACAAACAGACAGACAGAGATTCGTATCTCTCGCATTTTATATATATTATAGATGTAATAAAATATATATCTATAACCTGGTCAGAGAACATATGTATGTATGAATTTAAAAAATCGCGTAAATTGGATAAGTGGTTCTCGAGGGATAAGCGCGCTAACGGACAGACAGACAGACAGAGATACGATGCATTTTATATATATTATAGATGTAATAGAATATATATCTATAACCTGTTCCATATTTGATGGTTTAGCATGTTTAAAAAAAAAACACGTAAATCGGATAAGTGGTTCTCGCGTGATAAACGCACTAATGGACAGACAGACAAACAGAGAGACATTATATTTTATATATATTATAGATTATAGACCTTCTCTGCTACATAATATTGTGCCATATTTAATGGTTTAGGTTGTGTATTGCAAGGGAACGCGCTAACGGCAAACTTTTTTCCGACTTCAGTCACTATTATTGTCACTGCTCATTCCTTATGCTACCTATCGTAATAAAATATAGCCTATAAGCTGGCCAGAGAACATATTTATGTTTAAAAAAAAAAAAGTACGTAAATCGGGTAAGTGGTTCTCCAGTGATAAGCGCACTAACGGACAGACAGACAGACAGAGAGACGTTGCATTAATTATAGAAAGCCGATATCTGTCTTTATGGTGTTATAGTGAAAAAGAAGGAGAAAAAAATGCTTTTTCAAACTTTGCCGAGGTTTGCTATGCCACTTTGATAACAACACAAATTGATAATTTCATTTGTTAAGTAGTAGTAGGTAGGAAGGTATTTTAAGCATAAAACTGTTTTTTTCGACAAACAAAAAGCTAGACATACGGGAATATCCTTTTCATGTAACTCTATTTTTTCTGAAAGCGAAATCGTGAAACCCACACTTTGAAATTTCAGAAGTTAGGACTCCGACGCGCGAATCCGTCAGCCAATGTGCATCCGCTTAAGAGCTGACTGAGCATCCTTCACGCTTCCTCCCGTCTTTTTACGGTTAAGCGTGAAGACTAGAAGACTAGAACTCGTAACTTGGTGCAGAAAGATGTGCTCTCAGTTAAGGATGAAGCAGAGATGGAGAGAGAAAGAGTACAATACAATGTTAATATTCTTTAGTCAGACAAATCATTAATATATTTTTTTTTTCAATTCAGTGTTCGTTGTCCCTCTGTTGGGTTTTTATTGGCTAGGATAGGATTTAGCTTATTTGTTTCAGATAGTTTAAAGCATGGAATGAGCATCTGTAAACAAGATTGATTCGTTAATTTTAAAAATATTTGCGATAGGATGGGGAAAATTGTCAAAATTCTTAGTTTCAGCTATAATGTGTGAAAAAAAAAAAAATAACACGCAGTACAGAATTAGATTCCCATTTTGTGACGTAGGAATTACAGCTTGAAGACCCTGCCTCCAACTATTTCCGGCAAATCACGAACACTACAAATCTCAAAATCGTTTTTAGATATTTGTATTTTTATTATTTGTTAGTGTTTATAATTCCTAAGTTCAAGTGTAGGTATTGCACTACAAATGAGCCACTCTGTCGTACCATAGTTTCTGGCTCAGAGCTTTCAGACTGTGCGATACGGTTCACTGTTGAGTCGCCAACGGCCCCTCCCTATCCGAAAGAAATAAAAACCACCGTCGTTTCAATTTGTTAAATAAAATTTCAATTTTCAAAAACCGTGAATTACCCTACGGCTAAAATTGCTTCCGCAGAATTGCGGTGTATGGACAGAAACGACCAATTTTCTTGGCAGATTTCAATTTTTGTCGGTGCTGAAATTTTTACCCGGTTTCGTACATGTCGGTCGTCGACTGGTGTGTGGGCTGGAAAATACTAGTAGTAATTTTATTAAATTTTTATAAAAAAGGATATTCTTTGTTCACTTAACTATAAGAAACCGGGCCAGAATTTCATATCAAAACCAATAGTATATGTGTATTACTAAGCCGCATCTTTTTTTTAAATTATACTTTATAAAAACAGAGTATTTTTGAAGTGGTACATTTTTTGCCAGTTTGTACATCCAGTATTAGTATAAATATCTTATAAGTGGTGGGGTCTACCGCTATAAAATCTTTTTTCAGACTAACGCTTTAATCTGAAGTAGTTACTTTTAAGCGTCGTAACTCCCGTCACCCTCAAAATAGTCACCTTGTGTACGAATTCATCGGTCCTACCGTTTTTTTTTTCGACTGTTTTTGGAAGATCGATGCTGTTACTAACCCATGCGCTACCTGCGATTCGCGTTGTATCTCCTCTACTACCTTGAAGCGGATATCCTTTACCTTCAACTTTATATGGTATACACACATGTACGTTTAACAGGTTTTTTTAGTCCAGTCAATTTAAATATTAATAACGTGGTAATTTACAACTCAGATTATTCATTTTTAATTCGTGTATTATTGCTTCTTTTTATTAAACTTCCCACTATCCACCTCATTCATTTAAAAGGTTTAAGTGTAATAAGGATTTAATTTGGCATTTAGGTGTTTAAATCGATAAGAGTAAGCCAACTAAAGTTAAACTACATCACCTCTCTTTCCACACTAGCTAGTACCAGGTGATTCTAAGAAACAAATAGTCACCGTACAACACTACAAAACAAAAATCATCCAAGGAGCCATCGAAATTAAGAAAAATAACATCTGAAAACAAAACAGATGATGTCCTCCATATTCCAGCAGCATGGAAATGCGTAATACCACAAAGAACCAACGTATCGTCAACCAAAATTCCACTGAACATTATAAAGCCCTTGCAAGTCCGCACAGAGAGGGCAGTACCGACTAATCAGTGCTACAACCTCCGATTCAGGCAGTATATAAGTGGTACCATGAATTAAACACCTAGACATTAAAAATCTCAGTATATAAAAGGAGTAAAGGGTTTCCGTAGCTCACAAGGAGTTTTAGTGGGTATGCCAACCCTTCAGGTTGGAGAGCCCCACGTAACTGGAGCACTTTGAGGCACCCTTATGGTGACGCGGACTGCTCCAGAATCTATAAGGCGGATTTCTCCCTGTACAAAAAAAAAAAACGAAGACAACCACTAACTACGTCGTCTATGGTAATACGCACAACTCTTAATCTCTTAGTCTACATTCAACCACCGACCAATAAGCATCGGTAATGTCAAATGAGATTTTGGTGACTAACAAGTCAAAAACAACACTAATCAACAGATGTACTTCTGGGCCCACAAGGAAAGACATTTTTCCATCCGTGAATCTCGTGAATATATATATATATATATATATATATATATATATATATATATATATATATATATATATATATATATATAATTCAATAGAGGTATTCACGGATGGTGGAATGTAATACATTTGCAAGACGTTTCGCCAAAATCTCATTTGACATTTTCAAGTGCTCTTGCTGTTCCTCGATACTGTGATCTTGCCGCTCGAAGCTAACTGAGAAACCGATGTGCGGTCGGCGTCTACGCAGATTGTCGGGGGGGTCGGACGTCTTCGTCCGAGCATCGGTGTTTGCCGGCTGGGTGGTAATTACGGGTTTCCGCGCTGTGCCGACTGTTGCTTGCTTTGGTTATTTCTTGGTTTAGCTAGTATACTCTTCCATGTAGTGGAGATATTCACCGCATCATCTCGCTTATTTAGCTGTCCATTCTTTTCGATTTCCAAGGCTTCTCTGACTATGCGTGTTTTATAATGGGAAATTGGCTATTTGATTAGATCGAATCGAGCTGCATCCGGATATTGTTAGACAGGGACAGTTGGACATTTGTTCTTAGAACTTATCTCAAGTCGCTGGGATTAGTCAGATGCTGTCGCTTCTTTGAGTTTAAAGATAAAGGTTCAGCTTACTCAAATTACTAAACTATTTTAATATCGATCTTTTTAATAAATGTATAGGCGAGAATGGGACCAATTTCTTGACCAACTGCAATCCATTTAACATACTGTGAAAGTATTTTGGTTGTCGGAGGTGGGTCCGTTTTACAATCAACATCTTGGAACAGAGAAATAAAAAATAGAAAACATGTCCATTAATTAATTAACAAATTCCGTGAACACGATGATTTAAAAAAAAAAACAAAGAGATTATAAAAAAGCTTGCCAAAAACCTGTAATTTATATTCATTTACGGTTTTACCATACAATTTACACAAAATTAATGAATCATTTTAATTTGTCACATTGAAAACATTTTTCTGTAGTAATTTCCTGCTATTTTTTTCCTGCCAAAGTATAAATTACCAGATAACTATTCAACGGGACACACGAAACTCAGATTATCACGAAAACGACATAAGTAAGTAGCTTTTGTCGTGTCTAACCAAAATCATTTTGTGCCAAAAAAAGAGAAAAAAGCAGTGTTTTATGGGTTAGATAAAATTGTATGTTGTTTAATTCATAAACAAGAAAATGCAATACAATAGTCTGTTTTTGAATAGAAGACGGAAATTGAAAAAGAAAATGTTATGGGAGGACTATATCTATTGTGTGACAGCCTACCTTCATTAATATATTTTTTTTCGTTTACGTGTGACTTTCGTTGCCAAGATTAGCATTGTATTCATGAAAAGAATTAAACTTTCAGATTTTTGCATAGGAAACGATAGCTTTTCGAAATGAGGTTTCAATTTAAAATTTTTTAACTCTTGGGAGTGGACCGTGTCAAATTGCGGGAAATTTTTTTTTCTTCCATGCATTATTAATTATATCTAGCAATATTGTTTTTCCTTTCTTCCCCATGTGTTTAATCAATTCAGACGTTATCTTATCGCTGCCTGAGACTTTCCCATTTTTTAGTTTTCTTATAACTTTCTCCATTTCTTCCATTTTATCTCCGAATTCTTTCCATGACTGTTCTTTTGCTTCTCTTACCAACTTTTTAACTCTTTCCCTTTTTCCTTTATATAGTTCATATTGTTCGGGTGTTTTTGTTTTGAGATATTTTTTCCATTCCTTCTTCTTCGCAGTAATTTCTTCTTGGATATTACTATTCCCCCAAGCTGTTTGCTTGCACACTGCGCATACTTTCGTAGCACCGTCCAGGATTATATTCTTGAAGATGCTCCATTTCTCTTTGAAATTTGCATATTTTATATTTCTGTATTCTTTTTCGAATTTTCCATTAGTTATTTGCCGGTATTTGATCATAATTTCTTCATTTCTTAGTTTATATGTCCTTATTGATTTGTATTTTCTTATTTCATCTTTTGGCAACCTTTCTTTGATTATCCCTACTAGTAGGTAATGATCACTGTATATTTCGGCTCCATTTCTTATTCTTACGTTTTTCACATATTTTCTTTTGCTTCTTTGTACCAGTATATAGTCTATAATTGACTTCTCTTGTTTTGTATGTTGAACCCTTGTGTACTTATGTATGTCTCTGTGTTGGAAAAATGTGTTTGTTATGATGAGATCACGTATTTGGCGATAGTCTAGCATCCTTTCTCCATTATTATTTCTATATTCTTCCCTGTGCTGTCCTATTGATGTTTTTTTTTGTATTGTTTCTTCTGCCTGCTATAGCATTAAAGTCCCCGGCAATATATAGCCTTCCTCTGGCTTCTTCCGTTATTGTACTCAATTATTTCCAAAATTTGTCCTTTTGTTCTGCCTTTTCATTTGCACCTGGCGCATATAGCGCTATCACTGTGATTATCTCTCCTTTGCCATTCTTCAATTCTACTATGAGTACTCTTTCGGCTACTGCTTCCTAATGTATTATTTGTTTGTTTATTCTTCTGTGTATTATGCATCCAACCCCGGTCGCTGCTCTTTGGCTCTGTTGCTCTCCACTGTATATTAATGTATGTTCATTATTCAAATTTATTCTTCCTTGTCCCTTTCTCTTTATATATATCTATATATATATATATATATATATATATTATATATATATATATATATATATATATATCTCGCGGCTTATTTACAGCTGCTGTGGCCGTTTTTACCGCATCCTATTTTCCAAGGCTTCCTATGTCTAAAGGTTTCTTCCTCCAAATCTCGTTTTTGCATACCTTTTGCTATCTCTGATTTGTATCTTTTTCTTGGTCTTCCTCTTTTTTGTTATGGAAATTTACTTAATCTATACTTGAAAAAGTCAAATTCAGTAAAGTCCAACAAATCAATTGAAGTAAAAATCCGGCAAAAGCAAGGCCTCGCATCTTTGCTAAGACACGATCACACATTAAAGCTAGCTTCAAAAAAAACTGGCTGATTGGATAGCATACAAAATGGTCAAATGTGTAGTATTGTCATACTTTTTCAATTTAAAAAGTTCACTGGTTTTCTTAATATCATTAAAAGTAATAAAGTGCACAATTTTAGCTAATATAAAAGAAAGTAACTAACATTATATTCATAAGAAACAGCTGAATATTTTCCAAATTTGTCTTTTACTAAGTGCGCAATTTTAGCTAATATAAAAGAAAGTACCTAACATTGTCTTCATAAGAAATAGCTGGATATTTTCCAAATTTGTCTTTTACCAAGCTATATATAATCACACATATTACTATAAGCCTAGTTCTATCCAATGCTGGGATGCCGGCCTTCCCTCTGAATTTCCATCTTAATCTATTTGGAGCTATTTCATCCATCCCATGCCCACAACCCTCTGTATATCATCCCGCCATCTTGTTTTGGGACGTCCTCCGCTCCTTTTCGGTTTTAGTGGTCTCCATTCCAATATTCGCTTGTTCCATCGAAGTTTTATCCCGATCACTTCGTGTGCTTTCTGGTTTCAAGATAGTTTTTTTTATATAGGCTTTATCAGTGTTCAAGTTTCAGCGCCATATGTTATAACAGGTGCCCTGATCCTAAACTTTGGCCTTTAAATTATTTGGGATAGCTTTGTCTTTGAATATATAACTTAATTTCCCGAATGCGCACCATCCAAGCCTGATTCTTCTTGAAATTTCATCCGAGACACTGACTCTCGTCGTAATATTTGTTTGCTCCAGATACATATAATTCTTAACAATCTCAAGAGCTGTTCCTTCTAAATTTATAACTATGTTGTTATTACTGTTACTTAATATTTTTGTCTTACTCTTATTCATCTTAAGACCAACTGTCCTTGAGTGGTAAGTTAACTCATTTATCATTTCTTGTAACCCATGTGGATAACTACTGATGACTACAATATAATATTGTCTGCGAACCTTAAATGTCTCATATACACACCATCTATCGTTAGGCCCTTCCTTGTCCAATCTAGTTATCGAAATTCATCTTCTAGAGCTGTAATAAATAGCTTAGTTAGCAGAGATTGTATCTCCTTGTCTTACACCTCTTCCTGTACGTATTTATTCTGTACTAGGTTTTATGTACATCTTTGCATTTTCATGTATATCTTTGATTAGGGTAGTGTATCTAGAACCAATTCTACAGTTGTTCAAGCCGTTAATGATTACCCACATTTCGACAGAATCAAAAGCCTTCTCATAATCTATGAAGGATATGTAGAGTTCGAAATTGCATTCATTTCTCGTCTCTAGGATATTTTCTCATTATCTGTAAGTGGTAGCATGTGCTATAGCCGGATTTAAAATCAGCCTGTTCGCATGATTGGTAGGAATCTAACTTATTTTTTAATCTACTGGAGATGATTTTAGTCAAAAGTTTATAAATGTGAGATAGCAAGCTAATCGGGCGGTACATCATACGTAACCTGTTATTCAAGTTAATAAACATAAGTGACAACACCGGTACGCACCATCACCAGGTTATAACACCAGATTAGGGTATCAGCAGCTGCCAAAAACGGTAATTATTTTTGCATAAGACAAGGTAGGAATTCTGTTCAGTATTTTCTGATTGTTCTTATCACACTAATTGAGGTTTCTAATGGAGTATTGATTTGGCGGTAAACGATATTATACTATATGTCTACTATTTTTTTTATGTCTACAGGGAAAGGACTTATAGAAGTTAAATACACCCCGCCCCACTTGGCTCTCCATGGATAAAGCGACACGATTCTCTTTTAAATACAAAAAATATATAGGTTTAATTAATATAAATTATCTTCACATCAAAATTAATAACTTGTCATATCATTTTATCAAAGTTCTGAAACTTTCGTACCCTTTTAGGCTCCTTCCAACATGAAACCGAATTTTCTGCCTTGTTTAAGCCAAAACTTTCTTTAAGTTCCTCAATAAATACTTACCTTAATAAATGTCACATTTTATGATCATTAATCTAAAACAGAAAAGTAAAGAAACAAATATAAACATAAACCCGAGGAACAATTTCCATAAATTAATTAATATAAACCAACACAAGCTGCCCATAAAGTTGAACTAAACGCGATAAAAATTGTAATAAATTTTTCAGTACATTCGGAATTATGTTTAGGGAATTATGTCCGAGTAGTAGCATGTCTTGACTAGATCCCAAAAAAACATGTTTTTTTTAGAAGTGGTATATTTGCTCGAGAAGATTTTTCAAGGAAGTGGTGGAAAGGACTAAATGATGAATAAGTAAAGACCATTTGTCAAAATTTCACTAAATCTACTATACCACCACACACACGGCCAGGCAGTACCACTGCAACAACACCAGCTGAGAAAGCCAACTTGTTACCTAAACTCTTCGCTTCATATTCTACCATCTATTTCCAAGGAAAAACACCCTTCACTATTCCCAATGTGTAGTCAAGGAAGGCTGATATTGTCTTCGGAGAGCGTGAAGCAAAACGTATTTTATTGAAGCTAGACTCCAAAAAGCTTCTGTATACTTTGTAACATATCCGACAGAGAGGGAATATTTTCCTCGTACTGAAATTACGTCACAGTTCAGTCGATACTCAAAAAAAAACGCAAGAAGACCTTGCCAAAAAACTACCGACCAGTTGCAATGGTTTCAATAATGTAGAAAGTTATGGAAAAGGCTATTAATCAGCATCTTTCAAAATATGAGGATGGATTGAAGAGTTCGCGGCCTAGTCAAGAAAACAAAATAAAATACGTACAAAAATATTTTTATTTTTCGACGTAATCTCCATCTAGCTCTATGTACTTCTTCCACCTGCTTTCCAAAGCTTCCACATCTGTTTGAAAAAAAAAGATTCCTCAAGGTCTTCAAAAACACTGGTAAACGGCAGCTTCGACTTCTCAATTTGATGAAAATTTCTGGCCACCGAGGTGGTTTTGTAGGTTTGAAAACAGATGAAAGTCCGAAGGTGCCAAATCAGGAAAATATGCCGGGTGGGGCAGCAATTCGAAACCACAATCACGAATTTGAGCTATAAACTCAACAGACGTGTGAACGCGAGCGTTGTCCTGATCGAACAAAACTTTCTTTCTCAGTAATCCTGGGCGTTTCCCTTTAATTTCTTGATGTGAAGGACGAAAAGGGGTGCAATAGTAAGTCGAGTTTATTGTTTCGCCTTTCGGAGGGTAGTCCGCTATAATAATACCTTTAGCATCCCAAAAAACTGACGCCATTACTTTTCCAGCCGACAGAATTGCCTTCCCTTTCTTTGGAGTCGGTTCACCAGATTTTTTCCATTGCTTGGATTGTTATTTTGACTTTGGAGTATAATGGTGAACCCAGGTTTCGCCCATTGTCACAAACCTGTTAAGAAAATCTTGCAGATCAGCCTTAAATATCTCCAAATAGTCGAGAGAAATCGGGAATCGAATTCGTTTTTGTTCAACTGAAAGCAATCTGAAGACCCACCTAGCGGAAACCTTAGAAAATCCGAGTTCGTTGGAAATGATGTTTTGTGTTCGTTCATACGAGATGCCTATAGTGTCTGCAATCTCCATGATAGTTAATCTATGGTCTTTCACTTTGCCAATGTTTTCTTCAGTCGTAGACGTCGTGGGCCGGCCGGAGCGAGGATCATCTTCGATGCTCTCTCGTCCATCTTTAAATTCTGCAACCCATTTTTTCACAGTGGTATATGACGGAGCAGATTCCCCTAGTGTTGTTTTCATATCATCGTGGATCTCATTTGGTGTTAATCTTTTTTTAAACAAGTACTTTATGACCGCTCGTTGTTAAATTTTTTCCATTTTTCCCAAAACGCTGCACTTGGTCTCACTAAACTCGTTCTAACCTAAAAATCAGAAATTCTACAGCAACAAAATTTTACACTGTGAACCCAAAAAAGTATGAACTTATTGAGGGTACTATAATAAAATTATTATAATTATTTTTTAGTGAGGTCGTGAACTTTTCTACCCAAGCTCGTATCCTAGAAAGATTCAATATTATTAGCAACTATCAATATAGCTTTCGTAATCAAAGATCAACAAGAAATATTCTAACTTATGTCACACATGTTTGGAACAACGCAATTAAACATTTAGGAGAATCTCGAGCGGCTACATTCGATATGTCCACGGCATCTGACAGTGTTTGGCATGATGAATTGTTGGTTAAGCTTCGCTCTTATGATATATCTGAGCAGTTGTGTTTCTGGTTCTCGTGTTTTTTCAGAGAGCATTCTTTATAAGTGGCGGTGGACGGGTTTTTTTCCAATACCTTCAGTATAAACGCTGGGGTGCCCTAAAGCTCCATACTGTCTCCTACTCTCTTTTTCCTTTACATTAACGATCTGCTGGAAGGGACCAGGAATTTAATTTACAGTTTTGCATAGTACGCCTATTTCTTCGATTACTTTAAATGCTATTCATGCAAATATCCGTAGACAGCAGAAAGTCGTTCAACTTAAAAAAGACCTCGAAGAAATTCTATCTCGGAGTATGAGGAATCAAGTAAAATTTAACGCTACAAAAGCTAAGGCGAAAATTTTCTCTAAAAAAAATGGATATTGTAGAAACCGGCATAGATATGTCGTGATATTTCATCCCTATAGCATCGTAATTCAATTTGTTAGCGTCAAATTGGAAGTAAATATGTCTTGGCATGAACATGTTGCAAGCATAGCAAGGAGAGAATCTTAAAAACTGTTAATTCTGCACACATCTCCCTGATACCGGGCGCCCTCTGGGAGTAAGTAGCCTTGCTGTGGCATCCAGGCTATGCCGCAGTCGACCTTTCTTTCCTAGGATATTAGTGGGAACACTAAGTCGAATAATAATAATTATAATAGTGATAATGGCAGGGTGTTGAGGAGGCGGACCCCTGTCGTACAAACAGCTACAGCACCACCGCAACAACTACCACAGACGATCCAAACAACCGCCTCAGCCGAAACTACTCCCGATAGTTTTACCAGATCTGACATTGTAGGTGACGGAAATTGCCTTTTTCGTGCAGTTAGCTTACACTTATATGGCCACCAAAACCATCACGAAAGACTCCGAGAGGTTGCTCTAAGATATATACAACAAAGCTGGCCGGAACTTTAGACCTTTTCATTAATTGAAGACGACAATATGAAAGACTTCAATAACTACTATAACTATATGAGGAAAAATGGCACCTATGGAACGAGCCTAGAGATACTTGCCCTCTCGGAAATCCAAAATAGCAATTTTCATATCTTCTCAAAACAACGAAGAACAAAAGATACAAAAATAACTTTTAGGGACAGACCAACAATAAAAAGCACAGAAAAACACACCAAAACTATTTATCTTCTACTAACAGGCAACCCAATGTCGGGACACTTTGAGCTTCTGACACCACAAAACACTAAAAACATCCCAAACAACAGTAGACCGATAAAAGATGCATCGGGCGAGCAACGTAATGGTCGAGGACGTCGCGGGAAATGGCAGTTCGACCAAAAGGATGAAAATGAGCAACCGAAAATATGACCTGCCAAGAGTGTTGTGCCAGCGAGTAAGCCGACACCCACCAAGGCGGGAAAATCAAAGCAACACATGAGTTGCACCACAAGAATCAATGAACACACCATGCGTTGCTATAATAAAATCACAAGGCCCGACAAAGAAATCACTGAGAAGAGAATCACTCGCCGCCTGGACCCAACACCATCAATCCCAAGCGAAACACCAACAGCGCAAAACCAGGATTCAAATGGCAAATAAGAATAGAAAACAAAATTAACAACATCAGAAGAGTTCTAGGACACTTTACCCAGTTTATGAACGGGAACGCGTCCAAACGTGTCACACAGGGTGTACACAAGATCAAATCCAAGTTTCCCAACAGAACACTGCCAGAAATCCTTGATACTTTGAAACAAAAACTATCCGTATATGCCTCAAGACTCCGTAGATACAAAGAATCAAACGAGAGGAAAGACACCAACAACCTCTTCCGAAGAAGCGAAAAACAGCTCTACCGAAAAACTATTTACTACAAACAGACAGCAGTGGCTGAACCACCAAACAAACAAGAACAGACAGATTATTGGAAAAGTATCTGGTCAGAACCCAAACTACACAATAATAACACTTCCTGGATCAAAGCCGAAGAAGACAAACATAAACATGTGACAGCACAAGAAAATTCTACATTAACTACTGAGGGACCAAATAGCATGATGAGGCACCTGGATACAAAAAATTCCGGAGAAAAATAGCCGTTCGTTTCGATCTACGGGTGGGGGATAGTTCAGGGGCGTCGACATGCAGAGATCATAATTTTAAAATAGATTTTTGCAACATACGAGGTTTAAAAACTCGAACATAAATTCAGTGCACCAAAACCTGCAATCAAATAAACTTCATGTAATCGCTCTCTGTGAAACCAAGGTCAGTTCATCGACCAGCACAGTCAACTATCTTTATCCTCGGCACGTACTTTTATTTCCGATTTAGGCGTAACTTTGGAATCTGTCTTTTTGTCAGAAGCGTCCTCACGTGCCAACGATAAGAGGCTCTGGAGCCCCCAAACTTTGATGTTATATGGTTAAAAAATAAGGACTCAACAAACCACAAGGTTCATCTGTATCCTCTATCGACCACCAAGTGATACCAACTTTAGAACACTTTTCGCTTCTCTTGCAGAGACCAGCGATGATTTACAAACTAACTGTCCAAGTGCCGAAATTGCCATCCTGGGCGACTTTAATGTTCACAATATCAACTGGCTTAAACATTCAAATACTACCGACGAACAAGGTAGTGAAGCTGAATCATTTTTAATCAGTTCAAAAATATATATAATGTAATAGTTGCGCACACTTTTCTTTGTATTATTTTTTGAAAAAAAAATCGCTGTCTCCCCCTTATCTCAAAAAATGCTGATTAAAAATTTTTGAAAAAACTCTGAAGTATTCTCCACAGGGTGTAGATTAAACAAAAATTATCACGAATGCATTAACTTTAATAATTTATCTGGTATATAAAAAAAAACAAAAATTTCAAAGTCATCACTTTTCAACAAAGATCGGTAACAAACTTTGCTGAAAACTCATTTGGGGTGTGTTTTGTGAAGTGATTGGCCATTTTATACCTCGGTAACAAAATTTTTTATTTTAAAAGCAATCAACGTACGGAACACTAATTGCTCAAGTCCAACTAGCATTTGGCCGGTTAATTTTTTAGGTAAGCCCATTTTGACATAGTTCAGGTTAGTTCATGTATATTTAGATCCAAGATAAGTTTTTACTAGTAGAGATGGAATTTTTTTTTAATATATAGATAGTTCGATATGTAATTTTTTTAATTACCTCCCGGTAATCAGGTTTTTTGTATGATAATTATCAATATTTTGATATTTATCGATGTATCGCTAGTTGACGGTGTATCGATAAGTATCAATAGTTATCGCTATATCGACAATTTTCGATCGATATCGGTAAGTTAAAATTAGCGATAGGTAAGTTGTCATCGACTATTGGTAGGTAAAATCCATCCCTATTACACGAAAGTAGAGTACAGTAACTTTTTGCACATGATAGAGTTGCAATTTACTACACTATTTTCTATTTATCTTTACCCCATTTATCGAAATTTGATTGATTTGGAGGGAAGTGATTTCATAATTGGAGTGGTTTGTCTCTCCTTAGGCACAAAATATTTTTGATTTTGTCGCTTGAAATTTTATCTTCACGATATTTTGCATGCATAAATAATTAGTCTGGACATTTGATATTTACCGATAAGAGTTGATATCAAAATGGAGTTTGTAATTAATAAATAATAACTTTTATTTAATAGATTAGACCCTTGGATTAATAAAATTTAGCAATTCTTCTCAGAATTTATAATTTGGTTGAGGAATTTATTCGGGTTCAAGTTAGTTAAATAACTTCAGAGTTTTATTTTAAACAAAAAACGAATTTTTGTTTTGCGTAGGATGGAGGCTTCAAGGGTATTAAACTTCTTAAACTTCGTAAAAGACTTACCCCTGAAGTGACATTTCGAATTAGAAAATTTAAATTAATTGTAAATTAAAATAATTGAAGATATAAACAAATTTCTAACATGAAAAATGAAAGGATTATTTATTTTTTACACTGTTGGTTTCAGATGATTCCTAAAAGCCAAACAATTAAATTACTGAATGGCAAATAATTAAAATTAACGATGCTTTATCGTCTATTTATTTATTTTTTTTTTATTTTTATTACATACAGAGTTGTCGAAAAAGTATTGAATCTTATAAAGGTAAAATTAAAGCAATTATTTACTATATTTTAAAAGAATTTTATTGAACTAAGTATGTTTCGTTTAGTCGATGACCTTGTACCTTTTTTTGGCAACATCATAATCCCGTTCCTGTAGGACAGGGGTGCTCAAACTTGAACTGCTGGCGATCTACCTCAATATTGTTAGACTACAATCGATCGACTCTGAGAGGCTGCAAGTAAGTGTGATGCAGGATTGTCGTCTACGTAGTGTGTATCGTGGCATAGATATTAGTTTTCCGCCACAATATGCATTTTTTTAGTCAAGGTAAGTGTAGGTCTGCTCTAAAAAGTCAATGAAAAAACTCATAATTATTCAAAATTGCAAGTTTATTGGTTCTTACAAAACAAATGAGTTGTAGTGTCTAAACTTAACTAAAGAGTGACTTTGGATGTTGAAGCGTGGCACTGCATGTCCTCAGCATACTTTTCATAGGATGGTACGTAATTACCGAGTGCTAATTGCAAGTATGATGACATATGTTCGTCCGTTAGTCGATTGCGATATTTTGACTTAATTATCTTCATTTCAGAAAATGCAGACTCGCACAAGTAAGTTGACCCAAACATTGCCGTCAGTTGAAGGGCGATTCGCCTTAGATTCGGATATTTATCTTCAGATATAAAACACCAGAATTTTGTATCAGATGCTGTGGCTTTGAGATGTATATCTTATATAATCTGCACTAACTCATTTTCAACAGAACATGAGTCCATGTTAAACTGACTTGCTATTTCAGTAGCTAATCCCTCAATGTTTTTACATGAAAAAGGATAACTCATAAATGATGCGCTATTTGCCAATTTACTGAAATCATAAAAACGTATTTCGAATTGGCCCAAAATATTTGATAATTCTGCCTCATAAATATCATAATTCAACTGAGGAATCCTTGCTTTCAAAGACGGAAAATTTTTCAGATCCTTTCTTTTCAGTTGATCTATCATAATTTGCAATTTACTTTTGAATGCGTTTATTGCGTTAATCATCTCAATAATAGTTTTTCCTTTACCTTGAAGCTACAAATTAATGGTGTTTAAATGCATTGTGATGTCTGTCAAAAATGCCAAATCAGTCAGCCATTTTCCGTTTTTCAGCATCTGAGTGTCATCACCTCTTTCGTCCAGAAAAGCTGTTATTTCGGGCAATAAGTCTTGAAACCTTTCTAGGAATTTTCCGCGACTCAACCACCTGACGTCCATGTGAAGAACTAAATCAGTGTGTTTAGCTGACTCACTATCTTCCAACTACAATTTAAAGAGCCGTCGTTGCAAGCTACGTGCACGGATAGAATTCACAATTTTTATTGCAATGCCCATAATCTCCTCCATGTTTAGACCTTTTGAACACAAAACTTGTTCATGTATAATGCAATGGAAGGAAAAAAATGAAGAGAAATCATCATTAGCTCGACACAATGCCACAAAACCGTTTTCGTTTCCAGTCATTGCTGGTGCTCCATCGGTTGTAATGCACACTAGTTTATATATTGGTAGCTTGTAGTTTGTTACAAAATTGAAAAAAACGTTATATATATCTTCGCCACGGGTCTTTCCTTTCAGAGGAATCATTGTCAAAAACTCTTCCTTAGCCGACATGTCATTGAATACCATTCGAATAAAAATACACAGCTGGGCAGTGTCTGTCATATCGGTGGATTCGTCGAACTTTAAAGAAAAGTATGTACATTCCATGATATCATGTTTTAGTTTATCTGCCATGTCCTGACTCATGACTTCAACACGCCTTGTGACAGTCGGACGAGATAACTGAAGTTCTCTAATAGCAGACATAATCTCTGTTTTATTTTTAAAATCTCCAAATAAAGTCTCACCCGCTTCAATAAATGCTTCCTTCACAACCAATCCATCATCAAATGGTTTCTTGTGTTTCGCCAATATATGAGATATTTTAAATGATGCGATCCTTGCAGCTTTTGATTGTTTGGCTGGTCTTGTGAACATGGTTTGTTCTTTTTTCAAACAAGTTATCAAATCACGTACTTTTTCGTTTTCTTAATTCACTCTATGACGGAAAATCCTTTTCATAGTTTTATGATGCCTCTCTAAGTTCCCACGCTTAGGTTTTGCAACTGACGTACGGCAAATGAGACAAATGCACTTATCCTTTAACATACAAAAGAAAAATTCTTTCTCCCAATCGTTATTAAAATGATAAGTTTTACTTTTCTTCGCCGCACTCATTTTGGACTATTTATTAATAAACTTTGTATAGATGTATCGCCTTCAAGTTACAACTCAGACTGACTCCTATTCCTGCAGGCGCAACATTTATATCGGCGCGAACGAAGTCTCGAATGTTCCCGTCAAACACGCCTCCCGAAGTTTCTAGAAAAATCGGCGGGAATCAAAAAACGCGGCTTTTCTTTGACAAGTATCGCGCGTTCCGTTGATAAAGCCGCCTTTTGCCGCTAGCAGGGGGTTATTACGATAAAAGAAAGTGATGAGGGGGTTATTCTGGCCTAATTGTGGATCGAATAAATTTTAGTAGTTTATTCATTACATTTTGTTTTAGTTACCTAAAACAAAATCTGTGAATAGTTCTATATCGGAATTTTTTTCTCGAGATCGACTCAAAAAGCACTCGCGATCGACTTGTCGATCGCGATCGACCGTTTGAGCACCCCTGCTGTAGGAGTTAATGGGCTTCTGGAAAAAAAAAACTGTGGAGTAGTTTTTCACAAGCCTGTTTTCGGACTAACTTAACACCATTCAGAGAGTTCTAGAGAGTTCTGCAGAGACCAAAAAAAATGGTAGTCTGGCGGTGTAACAGTTATACGGTGGATGCATTAGAATTCCCAGCCAATCTCTCTCAATTTTTGCCGAGTCATCGTAGATATGTGTGGTCTCGCGTGGTCATGGGGGAAGACTTTGACGTTGATTAGTTCTGGCTGATTTTTCTCAATCATTTGCCTTAATTTTATGAACCTTCATAAATTTTTCGTTTTTTTTTTATCTCGAATCAAAATCTGTCAGAATTTTTAGTTTATCTTCCATATGATAAAATTGCAAAAATATGCTCAAAATCCCAAAAACGGGCCAATTCTCCTATTTTTGAGGTTGTTATCAAAATGTTTCAGCGGTTGCAAAATTTTTTTTCCTAATGTATTCGTCGAGACTAGTATTTTTTTTTTTTTTTTTTTTAAAAGTGGCAGTATCCGATGATTCACCTCAAAATTGTACTCTGACTGGAGTATATAATCTAGTAGGATTATTAATTCTATTCCTCTGCGAGAAAAATTCAGGATCACCAGATTTGTCAGCAGCAGAAAGATCGTTCCCCCGCCTTAAGATAATCGATCCGTGTTATTCCCTGCGCACCCGAAAAAATACTGGCCAAAACCTTTCCACCTGATGTTTATATTTTTCGACGCTTCGGTCGGCTTTTATGCGTTCTAGCCACTCTGCGGACTGCCTGTTGGACTCAGGCGTGTAAAAATGCATGTATGTTTCGTCCATTGTGCGCAGCATCCATGGGGCATATAGTTTGTTCATATGCAATTATTCATGCAAAATATGCCTCACGCGTTCTGTGGATATCTTCACGATGTCAGCTATCTTTCGCACTTTCACTTTGTGGTCATTTCGAATAATAGGGTGGGGTTTTTTTTATGTTTTTTCGAGTGACTACCTCATTTAGATGTCCGGAACGTGGTGTTTGTACGGCCGTAATTACGTTCACTAAACCATCGACATATAGTTGCTTTCGACGGAGCAGATGTGCCATAACACTTCTCAAGCCATTTTTATGTTCTGGCTGTATTTTTTTCCCATCAAAAGGTAATGTTTAATCAAAACACGAAATTCTTTTTGCACCATCGTTTTGAGGTAGCGTCACTCAAACAGCTGTAACTGGCAAACTAACAAACAAAATGTCATGAGATTTTACACGAATCTTCTAAAATATGACACTAACTGAAAATTATATGGTTTCTTGATTGTGCTGCTATCTCTCGAATAGTCTCGGGACTTTTTACCCGATGTTAGTACAATACGATAAAAAAATGATGGAGTGCAATAGTAACAGGAAATGTTTTCATACTACCAATAATTAAAACTATTTTAAAAACAACTATAGATAATTTTACTTATTCTGAATGAATCGGTAATTTTGTACGAAAAGGTTTACAAGTCTAGTTCTCGAAATTACTTAAACTCGATAACCTCTGTTCCAAAACTGCCTAAGGTTGTCGCACATCGAATTTGAAGGTTATCATTATATTTGTTTTTAGTGTATAAAGACCTAGTAAAAATTCACATACAGTCTATTAAGTAAGAACGTGTACGCGACAATTCATTTTTGGTAGATGCGATTCTCGGGTTTTAACAAAAAAAATCTGCAGAGGAAACCTTTGTATACGACGCATTTTAGTAAAGGTATCAGTCGACTCTGAAACTGTGGAAATCGCGTAAAATCCAAAATGAGTCATTTTTTTGCGCATCGGTTCGAGGCAATCTTTCTTTGTTCTCATCCAAAGGTGCTTAAAATGACACATTTCGCGGCCACTAACTATATTAAAAAGTCGGTATCATAAGTGAAGAAGTGGATAAATTATTTTAGCGAGACGAAAAATCTCGACGATTTGCCAAAACGTGGCTAGGCAAGCAAGGTCACCCCGTAAGTCGAAAAACGAATCGTGTCCGGGTTTTCAAGGGATCTGAAATTGACGCTGCGTCAAGGAGCGACAAAATTAAGAAAATCAGGTTTGAATGTGTTTCATGAGACCATTCGACAATGTCTTCGTGCCCATCATGTTAAATTCCAAAGCACGTTGAAGAAACCTTTGCTGGGTGAAAATCACGTCGCGGAACTGCTCGCTTGGGTTCACGATAAGAAACTAGAGTAGCCCTCACAATCGCTGGACGCCAACCCTATTGAAAACCTAGTCCCTTGTAAAGAGAAAGCTCAGGAGAGGCTCTGAGGACTTTGACTCAGTTGTTTAGTGAGATTCGAAAAATTTGCAGAGTATGCAGAACATCTCGTCGACAGCATACCTCGAAGATACCAGGTGATAATTGATGCAGGAGGCTTGTAACCTTTTTTAATATCGCCCGCACGTTGAGGCGCAATTTTTTTTGTGGCCCCATTTTTTCTTTCTTTTTATTTCTTATAATTTTTGACAATGGATTGGCTAGATATTAATAAATATATAATAAAAGACTGTTTTTAGTCAATTTCCACTGGTTTATTTAAATTGCTATGACGCGTTTCGCTGTCGATGCAGCTTCTTCAGATCTACATTTTACACTGTCAAGTTAGGTTTAATATTCACAGTTTTATATAATTTCTTAATTATAATATTAGGAGAATAAATTCAATAATGGTGAATTGTTTAAATCTACCTGGTAGTTGAGTAAAGTACCTGTAGTCCTTAATCGATTTATTTGCATTGTCTCTAAAAGGTTTAGTTTTAAACCTTTTTATTGGGTGTGTAAAATTTTGAAATTCTTGTTAAATGTGTGATTTTCTGTTAAAAGATGATTAGCATATGTTGAATTAGATTTTCTATGGATGAAACTTTTTTCATGTTCTGTAATTCTTTGTCTAAATGTACGTCCAGTTTGTCGATGTATGTTTTAGGACATGACCCACATGTTAATTGATAAACCCCTGATTTATTGTCTTTATTGATTTGTGGTTTGTAGTTTTTAAGATATTTGCCTATAGTATTGTTAGTCTTGTAAATTATGTTGATATTTTTTTGATTTAAAAATTTCCCCAGTTTTTCCGTTGGTTTGCCGAAATAGGTTAAGCATTTAAAAAAGGTATTTCTGTCCTTAAAACGTGAGTATATTTCTGAGATTGCCTTGTTTCTAAGTTTTTTCTTAACGATACTATTGATTAAAGTAACCGAATAACCGTTGTTAACGGCTACTTGTTTTATGTAGTTTAATTCTTTAGTAAAATTTTCTTCTGATAAGGGGATATTAGTTAGTCTATGTATAAAACTATGATAAGCGGCAAGTTTATGATGGTTAGGGTGGTGAGAAACTATTGTGAATTGTGGTATCTGTATGACAAGGTTTGTGATATATTGCAAATTCATGTTTTTTTCATGGCTTTACTGATTGTTAAGGACAGAAATACCATTTTTAAAAATGCTTAACCTATTTCGGCAAACCAACGGAAAAACTGGGGAAATTTTTAAATCAAAAAAATATCAACATAGCTTACAAGACTAACAATACTAAAGGGAAATATCTTAAAAACTACAAACCACAAATCAATAAAGACAATAAATCAGGGGTTTATCAATTAACATGTGGGTCATGTTCTAAAACATACATCGGACAAACTGGACGTACATTTAGACAAAAAATTACAGAACACGAAAAAAATTTCATCCATAGAAAATCTAATTCATCATATGCTAATCATCTTTTAACAGAAAATCACACATTTAACAAGAATTTCAAAATTTTACACACCCAATAAAAAGGTTTAAAACTAAACCTTTTAGAGACAATGCAAATAAATCGATTAAGGACTACAGGTACTTTACTCAACTACCAGGTAGATTTAAACAATTCACCATTATTGAATTTATTCTCCTAACTCCAAATCTGTGTGGATTTTCCAATACTATCAATGTAATTTAATTAAGTGTAATATTATAATTAAGAAATTATATAAAACTGTGAATATTAAACCTAACTTGACAGTGTAAAATGTAGATCTGAAGAAGCTGCATCGACAGCGAAACGCGTCATCGCAATTTAAATAAACCAGTGGAAATTGACTAAAAAACAGTCTTTTATTATATATTTATAATGAATTTTCATCAAGTAGAAGCTACAACAATCCAAAATTAGATATTAATATTAAAAGAACTAAAGAAATTAAACATACACTAGCTCAGTTTTTCTTGGTAGACTAATATGGGTAAGAGATAATTTTTGTACGTCTTTTGAAAATAGTCTCTATAGTTGTTTAAAATTTTTGGTTGTACGGATTTTGGGCACCACTCATTTTGAAATAAAAGGATCTACCTTCAGCTAAAAAATGAAAAAATACTGAAGGATTATGTAGCTGTTAAAAATAATTTTGATATGGTACAACCGTTGTGTAATAAAAAGTAAAATAGGTGATTCAGTGAAACACTAGCCTTAAGTAAGGAAAAAAGGTTTATTAATGACAAAATTAAAAGTTCTAACTTTGCTACGTTACCATTACTCTTATTACAAAAAAAACCCTAGCCTAATAGGTGGTATTATTAAATAGAGTCTTTAAATCAGGATTTTTAATTAAAACTTTGTGAAACACGATGTTGAAGGTTCGTGAGGTTCAGTTCACGAGTTACCAGTTCGATGCGATGTAAAACGCACTTGTCGACGGTAAATTAGGTCTACGAATTGATATACTGATGACTTACGGTTTTTTATAAGTCTTTGGCCTGTATTGGTGAGCTATTCATAACACTGATGTCTCAACCTTGGCTACCTCAGTTCCCTTTGGGCTACTGGGAATAAACAGGATACTTCAAGGAAAAAAGGCCGTCAACTTGTACACTAAAACCGTTTTCACACTACTACATCACTAATATATAAATACGGCAACTTGATAAAAAAAGCCTACTGGGCGGCTTTCTTAAAAAAAATCCCTGACTTTGGCTTCACAAAATATCTGCCCTACTTCATCTCGGCTGGGAAAAAAGACCTCTGGCGACGGCTACATGATGGAAAAAGCCTCTTGCGGCTACATGATGGAAAGAGCCTCTTGCGGCTACATGGTGGAAAGAGTCAAGATCCATGTCTCCGGACCCTTAAATATTTTTCTCCCTTCCGTAAAAATCACGTCTTCAATATGGCTACTTCCCGGATACAAATATCTAGCCAATCGATGCATGAGAAACGAATTAAATAAAACCCGTAGATAACCCGCAGTGCACACTGTAATATAAACGGCTTAAAAATTCGAGTGAACTACACTGCTTAAAAGTTAGTAAACACTGCAATAAATATAAAAATGGAGAAAAATTATAAATTATAGGGAGAAAAGCAGTGACGTAACCTGATCTTAAAATCTAGGAAAAAATGAATGTTACAGGCTATTGGTCAACTTACCGAGGTAATCGGGCCATTATTAGTACATTAAAGAATACATTGATGGCAAAGAAGGTCCTCGAAACACATTTTTTCAAGAATACGAACGGTCACGTTCTTATTAGACAGATTGCAACTATTGAAAAGACATTTTGCCAGAAGAAGACTATTTTTCCTATCAACTATCACTGTTAAAAGCTTTAAATATTTTTTAGTCAAGATCCAATTTGCGGCAAAAAATGTAAAATTAAAGGAGGATAATTTCTCCGGTAAACAAAATAAATATTTATTTATTTACAGGCACACAATTCATAAAGTTCTTGTTAAACTAAAATTTATGATAACAATATAAACAATACCAATTTCTCATTATTGTACGGGTAATTATTATCTGTTTTGTTTAATTTGTATAAACAAATTTCTGGGTCATTTAATTTGTATGCTCCAACAATACTGCTAAAATGTAAAACGAATAAACATTAAAACAGAAGATATATTGAGTTGCATACGGTTAAATAAATATTTATATAAATAATCGTGCGTGAACAAGTTGCAGGTACTTACTTTACTTTCCGTATCCAGAAACATTACAAATTTTCCTTCCAGAATTCTGCAGCCTTTACGACTTTGTCATTGGCCTTCTTTAAATCTTCTTGTGTACCGACGTCATCCATATTGGGACAAATGAGCAAGTGCTCTGGCGTTTGAGTTTGTCCGCAGATATCGGTGTTCTTATAACCCCACCTCTTCATAGTACTTCTACATTCGGATACCCCTGCACGGGGTCGATTCATAGTGCTTGTATGGTAGCAGCTTGCAATTTCTTCTTTAATTTAAAGGTCTGGACTTTCAATTAACTTTTGCCACAAAGCTACGTTCTTTAGTGGTGATCTCCACTGGTCTGACTCGCTGCATAACGTTTCGTCTGGATTTGAGTCTGAAGGATATGGTCATGCAGGGTATGCTTATATCATCTACTTGTTTTTTTTTTCTTTTCGTTTCCCCAGCCACTTTGCGCCTAATGTTAGAGGGAGCTATTCCAGCTATAGGGTAGATTTTCTGTGTTGGTTTTGGTTTCAGGCAGCCGGTAACTAGGCGAACTGGTTCATTGGGGGCAGTATTAACTTTTTTGTGTGAACTGATGATTCCTACACAGGGGTTACGTATTCTCCCCGCTACAAAACAAGGCAGATGCTGTCGAGCGCAGAACTTCCGATTGTGCGCCATAAGTGGAACCTGTCAATCTGTGAATTATTACGTTCCTTGGGCTGATTTTTCATTACAGTTATTGGTAATGTTGTTTAAAAGTCAGCCATTTTTTTAATTTCTACTTTTTTTCCACGCGAGCGACACGTAAACTCGTCTGTTCTGCAGCATAATGTTAGTAAGTTGGTAGTTCTTGATGGTATGGTATATTTTCTGCCATAATTTTTTGTAGGTGACTGTGTCGTATGCGCTTGGAAGATATATGAATGCTGCTCTCGTTATCAGAATCGCCTCAAATCTGTCCTCTCTATGCTTGTAAGATTTAAAACTTGATCGCATTACGACTTCCCCGGTCTAAAACCAGGAATGAGCTTCTCACCAACAGCTATTTTAATTCGTTCAAGCATCATTCTCTCAAACGCTTTATAAAGGTAGCATAATAATGACACTCTGAAACTTTTAGGCTTTTCCTGACTTCAGTACCGCAACCATCTGCGCCTTCCTCCAGAGCTTTGGAAGTTGCAACGTCTCAATGTAGTCTTTCATCACTTTCACAAGTCACTCAAGGGCTAATGGACCAAAGTGCTTTATTGGCTCCATTTACATATCGTCTGGTCCCACTGCTTTATTGACTTTGAGGTATTCTATTGCTGCTTTTAGTTGTTCAACAGTAAATGGAGCATCAAAGTAGCTCGTTTCTTTACCCCTGTGCCTAACGATATTTAATCTGGGTGTCCTCTGTTTAATCTTTTCGTTCGCAAGCATTTAAGGGGATATTTGATTGGGTGTTACCTATGATAAGTCTGTAGGTGGTGAAGTTGGGTCATTTCCTAAGTTTTTAACTAATTTACAAACTCGCCTGCTATTTTGTTTCACGTCTAGATCCTCACTTTTCTCTTCTTCCCTCAGCTCATAAGCTCCTCTCCGATGGTTATAGTGTCCTCCGAGAAGGGATCTTCATCATACTTGGTCTGATATTCTTCTAGCAGTGTTTTGTTGTTAAAATTGAGTCCGGCAACGAACTTGGTACGACACCCTCAAGGTATATGTCAACATGATAACCTCATCTTGACAACAAAATCGTAATAACTACCAGGTCCAACTTTAGCTCCTCACGATCCAACTCTTCTCTAAAAAGGCCCCATATTGCCTTTTTGAAGTTAAATCTTAGTTTAAATGTTTTAGAAACATTCAGTTCTCTTGCAGTAGATATTATGGGTCTATGTTGAGTCTTTGGGATAGAGTTTAGTTTTTGCTACCTGCTAAGCTCTTTGTTCACTCACGAAGATATTGTCTGTGTTAAAACCTCTTCGCCATCTTCCACTATTGAAGGACGATGGCAGCTTTGGGTCATGCGTTAGTTTAAGTCCTTCCCTATAGGCCCAGTTCTCCCAGTCTTCACCGCTCTCTGCTGTTGTAGCACTAATGTTAATTTATCAGTTAGTAAAAAGATATATTGCTCACTATACCTTTTAAAAAAAGGATTGAGAACGGCAACACAAATTTGTACGTAAGTAACAATATATAACTATATATGGTTAGACAAAAAAGATCATTCGAAGAATTAATTTTTGGGCTTATTTCTTAAGTTAATAACGATCTAGAAATAAAAAACAGGATATCCATCGACACTATAATAAGCATTAGTTATATTTATAGGTACTCAGTTATTATACAGTTATTGTGTGTAAACATATTTACAATTTGAATTCTTTAAACAATGCAGTGGGGTGATCAAAAAAATAGGATTGCTGTTAGAGCTTTATTTAAGTGCGGTATGGAAAAGAGAAATGTTTAAGACCTTAAAACCGCTTAAAATAAGTCCTATGTTTACCAGGCCATAATATTATTTACTGAGACGGGAGATATAAAAGACAGGCAACGTTCAGGAAGACCAGGGACAGTTCGAACGCCACACGCTTTTAAAGCTGTAAAAGCGCGAATTGACCGAAATCCACAAACGATTTTATGTCGTGACATGAAAATTTTGAAAAATTCTATGTCTCGTATTATTAAAGAAGAACTAAGATTCCTTTTTGAACTGGCTGCAAATAAGAAAAAAAATGTCTTATTCAGATACTGATATCTAAAATTTTATCAAAATCAAAAAATTAAAATTTTTCATTTTTTATGTTCACCATTATAAATTTTTGGATGATTTATTTTTATTTATTTTTTTATTATTTCATAATAAACGAAAGCTTTAGTTAGTTTATCAGTGTTATCACATTTAGTTAAGTATATTTCTTTAATTTAAATCTTCATTTTTTGCAAACAGAGGTGTATTTATTTTTTATCAAACAAACCTAAAATGTTTGAATAGTTCATTAACAGTGCAAAAGTATATAAATACCTGGAGAGAGCTTGCTTATATCCATTTTAAGAGTAAGTAAAAAGTAAGAAAATATAATGGGATAAAATAATAAATCATACTGAGTCACTTCACTTCACTTCAGTTGTCACTTGAACGATCGCGAATGATCACCTGATATGCTACGCGCCGGTATTTACGTGCACATGGAATATTTTAGAGTAGAGGCGAACAGTTACATATTCCAAGTACGCCATTCGCCACTAGTAAATTTCGTCGGTCAATGTCAATGACATATAGGTTAGACAACCCATCATTTCAGTATTAGGATAAAATATTTGTAACATACATTGTACATTTTGTTTGGACTCAAGTTATTGCTACATTGTCAAATCTAAACAAATAAATTTTTTAAGCAGTTGTATAAAGGCTTAAAATATGAATTATTACCTAATGGCACCTAACGAAATGGTTGCCTCTTTAGTACATGCTATTATTATTAATAAGACTTTTTATGAAATCCTAGATTATTTCGAATCTCTGACGTTTATAACTTCTTTATTTCAACAACTACTTGACTCCAAAAACAATGAAGACAACATATGATGTGGTATACTACCTTTTTATAATACCCTCCTACTAAAACAGAAGGAAAACAGATGTTCCTGAAATTGTTTACCGGTTTCCTAAAGACTATTTGTACATTGAAACTATGAAAGTCTCAAAGACACTTCTAAAAAGGAACTATATAATCCAGCCAACGTCAAATATGTTTTTATTACCTTGAAATTCGAGCATTTTGCATAGCGATTAACCACCCTAACCCATAAATCATAAATTGTAAGTATGCTACATTCAGAAAAACAGTTAGCAGGACATAAAAAAACTTAGCACTTAGCAGCGACTATAAAAGCTGATTACCTTTCCGAAATAAATCAAGAAAATCATTTTTATATATTCAGTCGACAGGTTTTATGACATGTGTTTTTTTTACTGTGCTTGTTAACGTTAACAGATTATGGTATTTCATTTTTATATTGTTCCAACTATATATAATTACCTCGTTACTGACATATACAAATTATAGGACAATCTATATTTTTATTATGGAAATTTAACATATATAATTTTTCCGCAAGCACTTTATATTACGTCTGTTATTATGTTTAACTTCAAATTCACATATGGAGCCAAGAAATAAATTAATGGTCTATAAACATATCACTAGACCTCTACTAATGTATGCTGCATCAGTTTGGTGGTACATCGAACACACAGACATACATACTGCAGCGAATGTAGAACAAAATACTAAGACGCGTGATATCGAACGA
Organism: Pachyrhynchus sulphureomaculatus; assembly: GCA_019049505.1. NCBI lineage: Eukaryota > Metazoa > Arthropoda > Insecta > Coleoptera > Curculionidae > Pachyrhynchus > Pachyrhynchus sulphureomaculatus. The sequence goes on from CM032446.1 coordinate 203,662,308, forward strand.
CAGATACATAAGAATTAGAGACTTACATAACATGACAAATATGCAAATACAGTCGACACTGTTTATAGTGAAACTCTATATAGTGAAAAACTCTTTATAGTGCAATTTTTTCAAGACCTAGAATATTTTAATGAAATTTCATGTATGAAGCTCTGCATATAGTGAATCTGTAAAATAGTAACACTCTATATAATAAAATTTTTACCGGAATTTTATGTATAAATTTTTATGCATTTATTGAGGGGGATTCCCATTTTTATCTAACATTAGCACGAATTCCATTTTTATGACGCATTCTTTTGAAAAGGTTCTTAACGCGTTTATAACGCCTAATGGTTGGCAATAAATCAGATAGATCTCTGTGAGAAACCCGGGGAATAACCCATTTTATAGAAGCCTAGTAATTCGCAAATTCAGGTTCAGTTTCTTTTTGTTTAAGAATCAAGTAAGATGTCCAAGCGAGTATGTTTAAGTTTAGCTGAGAAAATTAAAGTTTTGGAGAAAGTTGATAAAGGCTGCAAAAAAATTGATGTTGCTGCAAAATTTGGTGTTTCTCCAAGTTGCGTCTCTCTGATAATAAAAAGAGTCGCGACAGTATCATCAAGAAACCTAGTGTTCCAAGCGGTCGAAAACGAGTACGAGTGAGTACTTACGAGGATGTAAATGAAGCAGTTTTACGATAGTTTCAAGTGGCCCGTACGCATCAAAACGTACCAATATCGAGAAATTTAATAAAGCAAAAGGCTCTACAATTTGCTAAAGAATTTAACTGCGTTAATTTTCAAGCTAGTAAAGGGTGCTGGAGTGCTTGGAAGACTCGCAATTCAATTGTTTTCAAGATGGTGTCTGGCGAGAGTGCAAGCGTTAGTCAGGAGGACTGTGACATTTGGACTGAAACTGTTTTAAAAAGTGCATTGAAAAAGTACGAGCCAAAAAACGTTTTCAATTGTGATGAAACCAGTTTGTTTTTTAAATGTTTGCCAAATAAAACTTTTGCTTTTAAAAGTGATAAATGTTTTAGTGTTAAAACAAGTAAAGAAAGGGCGACACTTATGGTTGGAGCAAACATGGATGGCTCAGAGAAACTGAAATTACTGTTCATAGGTAAAAGCAAAAATCCCCGTTGTTTAAAAGGAGTTAAATCTCTGGAGTTAGATTATGCCAATAATTAAAAGGCATGGATGACTTCTGAGATTTCCGAAAGATGGATCAAAGAACTGAACACGACAATGAAAAGCCAAAAGCGAAAGATTGTGATGTTTATATACAATTGTCCTGCACATCCAGTTACTGTAAGTAAAAAATTAAGGAATATTGAATTGATCTTTTTTCCACCAAACATGACCTCCAAATTGCAACCTATGGACCAGGGTATTATAAAAAACATAAAACATCATTACCGAAAAAGAATTGTTCACAAAATTGTTAATGCGATTGATAACAACCTTCCAGTCCAAAAATTGATTACCCTTAAAGAGTGTATAACCGAAGTCGCTAAAGTATGGAGTGAAAATGTTTCTCAAAAAACTATCAAAAACTGCTTTTCTAAAGCAAGTTTTACTGAAAAAATTGACGAATGGGAAGAAGAAGACGAAATGGATCTCGCTACCTTAAAAAGGCAATGGGGTATTCTACAAAAAACTGCTACCGTCGACGCATATTTTTTACTTGAAGATTTCTTAGAAATCGACAATGATGTTGGCACAACAGATCTCCCAACTGACCAAGACATAATTGACGATATAAAAAGTATAGAAGATCATGAAGAAGAAACTGAAACCGGGGAATGTCCTGCTAAATTTAATGAAATTGAAATAAGAAATGCATTTGACATTGTGCGAACTACTCTCAGGGGCCAGGAAAGTGTACCTAATCAAAAATCTTTATGCATTTGAATAAATGCGAGAATTTTGTTGAGCAACAATTATTTTTCAAAAGTAACGTTCAAAAGAAAATAACTGATTATTTTTCCTAGTAAGTATGTACGTAGTATGTACATATGTATTAACAGATTTTGTATTGTTCTTTTTATTTCGTATGTAGTACATACATACATAAAGTCCATACGTTATATCTTTACACGTGCGTCATAGTTTTCAGGCAATATCCGAGACGACTATTATATTTTTTGTCTCTTTTTACCAATACCTACGATTTATTGGTGAAAAGAGACAAATAATATAATAGTCGTCTGTTATATCGCCTGAAAACTATGACGCACGGGTAAAGATATAACGTACGGATTTTATGTATGTATTTAGCCCTGTATATGCTATGTACTATTTAAACTTTCAAATGTTTAATAAAATCTTTTCTAATAATTCAATTTTGCAATTTTTTTTTGTTGCTCGTACCTTATAAAATACAAGTAAATGATTACCAATATAAAATACATACATAGTAATATATACGGATTTTTTCTTTATATAGTGAAATTTCGGTCAACATTTTGGTCTTTCACTACATACAGTGTCGACTGTACTAAGACAATACTTAGACGAAACCCCAGGGATATTTTACAGACTTAAAACACATCGACTCTGATGCTAGACCTGACACAAACCAGAATAGACCATAACCCGACACACAAACCATTGTATCATAGATCATTAATTTACTTCGAAGCTCTATAACTGCCTCGCTACGAGTGAAATTTGGAAGAATTCAGAGAAGCCAAATAAAAAACTTACGTACAGAGATTCGAGGCCAGGCTGATAAAGTTTGTCAAGTGCGCCTAAAACGTGCTGAAAGCACGCCAGGGTACGCTGACCTAAAGCTGGTGAGCATCGGGTACCTGTACGGAAGTACAGTAAACAACTTAAGAATAGACCACAAAGCAAAAAGAGTAGCAATTGGTTGAACATTCGGTAGACATAAACTAACTATTATGTAAAGAATTTAATTCTTGTAAAAATGTAAAAAGTTAATAAAAAAGTATTAAACGAAGTGAAGAATAAAAATCATAAACGTGTAATATATATATATATATATATATATATATATATATATATATATATATATATATATATATATATATATATATTACAATAAAGGTTTTCACGGATGGTGATATGTAATACATTAAAATTCTGGGTTTCAATCCATTCGTCTAACATTTGGCATTTTTAAGTGCTTTTGCTGCTGCTGCTACTCGATACTGTGATTTTGCTGCTGCTGCCGCTCAAAGCTAATAGTTAGGTTAGAGCAGCAGCACCAACAAGATCACAGTTTCGAGTAGCAGTAGCAGCAATATATATATATATATATATATATATATATATATATATATATATATATATATATATGTATATATATATATATATATATATATATATATATATATATATATATATATACATATATATATATATATATATATATATATATAATATATATATATATTATATATATATATATATATATATATATATATATATATATATATATATATATATATACATATATATATATATATATATGTACATATATATATATATATATATATATATATATATATATATATATATATATATATATATACATATATATATATATATATATATATATATATATATATATATATATATATATATATATATATATATACAGATATATATATATATATATATATATATATATATATATATATATATATATATGTATATATATATATATATATATATATATATATATATATATATATATATATATATATATATATATATGTATATGTATATATATATGTATATATATATATATATATATATATATATATATATATATATATATATATATATATATATATATATATATATATATATATATATATATATATATATATATATATATATATATATATATACATATATATACATATATATATATATATATATATATATATATATATATATATATATATATATATATATTATGTTCTTCTTCTTCCTTCAGCCGCTCTCTACCCACTGGCGGGTATAGGCCTTTCTCAAATCTTTCCATTTTGTCTATGTTGTGCTTCTTGATACCAGTTAAGCCTTCCGATTCTTTTCAGATCGTCACTCCATCTCTGTTGGGTCTTCCTATGCTTCGCTTTTCACCCCATGGTCTCCACCTAGTGATCTTGCCATTCCAGTTATACGTCGCTCTCGCTACATGACCGGCCCAGCTCCATTTCAGAGATGTTATCCGTTTGGTGATATTATCCACATTTGTTTGTTTTCTAATCCATTTATTAGTTTTCTTGTTCTTCAGAGTAACACTCAACATCTTCCTTTCCATTGCTCGTTGGTGAACTTGTAGTTTTTCTATTGTTCTTTTAGTTAAAACCCGTGTCTCGGCTCCATACGTTGTAGCTGGTAAGATATATTGATTATAAATTTGGGTTTTTGATCTTTAAGGTATGTTCATATTCAGACAAATTTCAATTTTCCATATGCTGCCCATCCCATATGTATCCATCTTTCTATTTTAAGCTGCTGGTTTTCCTTTCCTATCGTTATTATTTGGCCCAGATAGATGTATATGTTTACTTTTTCTATTGTTGAATGTTCAGTCACTATATTTTCATCATTGGTGTCTTCGTTACTCATGTACTTTGTCTTGAAGAAATTTATGTCAAGTCCCACTTTTCTTGCTTGGTGGTAGAGATCTGTGATCATCTGGATCATTTAATTCTTATTGTTTGCTATAATTACAATGTCATCTGCGAATCTCAGGTTGTTTAGCCGATCGCCAGCTATCAGAAGGCCATTTTCGTCCCAATTCAGTTCTTTGAATACATCTTCTAAGATCATTGTAAATAACTTAGGCGATATTACATCGCCCTGCCTTACCCCTCTGTTCACTGGGACCTTGTGTGTCAGTTCTTGGTTTACCATAACTTTGAGTGTTACTCGTTCATATATTCTGGCTATCAGTGCGCTGTATCTGAGATCTTATATTTCTAAGAACTCTTATAAGCGCCCATTTTTCCACTGTGTCGAAAGCCTTGCAAAAATCTACAAATGTGAGCCACATTGGTATATTATATTCGGTGGCCTTCTCGATTAGTATTCTCAATGTGTGCAAGTGTTCAATCGTACTGTGCCTGTGCTATCGGTTGGTATAATTCCATTTTGTGTTCCAGTCTGTTTGATATGATTCGTGAATATATATATATATATATATATATATATATATATATATATATATATATATATATATTATATATTATATATATATATATATATATATATATATATATATATATATGTATATATATATATATATATATATATATATATATATATATATATATATATATATATATATATATATATATATATATATATACATATATATATATATATATATATATATATATATATATATATATATATATATATATATATATATATATATATATATATATATATGTATATATATATATATACATATATATATATATATATATATATATATATATATATACATATATATATATATATATATATATATATATATATATTATATATATATATATATATATATATATATATACGAGGCTGGTTTGAAAAGTTCGTGCAAAGTCCGAGAGATGGCACCACCGGCGCGTATCGAGGTCATGTTTAGTTAGTAGCATCTCTTGAATGAACGCACACCAAGTTTCAGCCATATTGGTCCATTTCTTTGTGTCTGGCATTCGTGTGAATCAAGGAAGTCGAGTGATTTTCAAGAAATGGACGAAAAAGAATTTCGTGTGGTGATTAAACATTACTTTATGAAAGGCAAAACGCCTCAGGAGACTAAAGAGAAGCTTGATAAACTTTATGATGACTCTGCACCTTCGATTAGAACAGTTTAAAGTGGTTTCAAAATATTCGGACTGGCCATATGGGCACAAGTGACGCTGAACATTCTGGACGGCCTGTGGAGGTTACGACTCCAGAAATCATTGATCAAATCCATGATATGGTGATGGATGACAGAAGAGTTAAGGTGCGTGAGATTGCTAGTGCTGTGGGCATCTCGACTGAACGGGTACATAATATTTTGCATAAACATTTGGACATGAGAAAGCTATCCGCAAGATGGGTGCCGCGATTGCTCACGCTTGACCAAAAACGGAATCGTGTGAAGTGTTGCAAGGATGGTTTGCAGCTGTTCCAGAAGAATCCGGAGGACTTTAAGCGTCGTTTCGTCACTGTGGATGAAACATGGATACATTACTATACTCCTGAGACCAAACAACAATCTAAACAATGGGTTACCAAGGGGGAATGTGCACCAAAAAAGGCGAAGACCGTTCCTTCGGCCGGAAAGGTTATGGCGACTGTCTTTTGGGATTCGCAAGGGATAATCCTCATCGACTATCTGGAAAAGGGTAAAACTATTACAGGTGAATATTATTCACCGTTATTGGACCGTTTGAAAACCGAGCTGCAAGAAAAAAACGCCCGCGATTGGCCCACAAGAAAGTCCTTTTCCATCACGACAACGCACCAGTACACACCTCAGCAGTTGTGGTTGCAAAATTAATGGAAATAGGATTCCAATTCGTTTCACATCCCCCCTATTCTCCAGACTTGGCTCCCTCGGACTCCTATTTGTTCCCCAATTTGAAGAAATGGCTGGCGGGACAAAGATTTTATTCAAACGAGGAGGTGATTGCAGACACTAATGGATATTTTGCAGACTTGGGCAAATCCTATTATTCGGAAGGGATCAACAAACTAGAACATCGTTGGACGAAGTGTATAAGCCTAAAAGGAGACTACGTCGAAAAATAAAAAAGGTTTACCCCAAACACATAAGTAGTTTTTTATTTTTGCACGGACTTTTTAAACCAGCCTCGTATATATATATATATATATATATATATATATATATATATATATATATATATAAAATATATATATATATATATATATATATATATATATATATATATATATATATATATATGTATATATATATATATATATATATATATATATATATATATATATATATATATATGTTTTGACGATTGTTCTCACGGGTGTGAAATGTAGTAATGGTTTTTCGGGTATCCCGTGTGAGCTTGAAGTCCCTTGATGGACGGTTTCGCTGACGTTTCGATGGAATCTCATCCATCTTTTTCAAAGCGTTGATCACTGGTCGGTGTCTTGGCATCGAAACGTCAGCGAAACCGTCCATCACGGGACTTCAAGCTAACACGGGATACCCGAAAAACCATTACTACATATATATATATATATATATATATATATATATATATATACATATATATATATATATATATATATATATATATATATATATATATATATATATATATATAGTCGACTCTCTCTATAGTGAAAGACCAAAAATGTTCACCGAAATTTCACTATAGAAAGTTTTTTACTATATAAAGAGAAAAATATATATATATATATATTATATATATATATATATATATATAAATATATATATATATATATATAGCCTATTCAAGAGGTTACTTCGTATATATCATTTCATACATCCTTTTCAGGAGTTGGAAAATCTAATATTGTGTTTTTATTATGTTCGGTTCTAACGGAAATAAAAGATTTCAGCTGTAATTATCGCTGAAACCTTCCTGTTTTAATTTTTTGAGATTAAAAATCCTACCATAAAGTACTGACTATAACTTTCTTTAAAATATCGACAAGTAATGCATGATTTTTTTAAAATTTAAAATCAACCGTTTTCAACCCTTTTGCTGTCATTACCAAATTTTTTATTTTTAATGTAAATTTTAAGTAAGAATTCTGATAAATTTTGTGTAAAATTTAAAAGCAGTTTGACAAAAAAAATATCCTCTCTGCATACCTTTATTTCGTTTTAAATTTAAATTTAATGTTTTGAAGGGTTTAAACGTTTATTAAGTGTAAATTGTTAAATCAATATTTCCAATATTATTTGAGGGTTATCAGCTTAAACCGCTCAAAATTCATTCCCTTTTGAATTTTGATTATTGTCGCTTGTTACCTGTTATGTATGTTCCGACTGCATCGATTATCATGATTCACCTCAAATATCTGTCCCTCATAAACGCATATGTCATGTCAACAATCCCATTGTGGATGTTCGACCACACTAACAGAGTCGTAATGGTATGAATGTCATGTATGTACTATATATGGTCATCAGCTATAATTTCGTAAAATTTAGGCATTTCGGATAAATCCAAATATAAGAATTTCTAAGAATATTATATATAATCCTTGATAAGAAAAATCAACCAAAAACGTATGCTTAATATTTACATATTAAAAGATTACAAGGTAAAACGTCAAAAAGGTAATGATTTTGACAATATTTTTTCTGTAGAAAACAACACTATTTGTGCAATTGTTCTACCATGTGTGGTTCCAGAGATTCCCGTATATGGAATTGTAAAAAACTCGGTCTTGAGGGTACTCAAGAATTATAGTCAAATTGGAGGTGAAATTGCAATATCAAAAAAAAAAAATAATTTCGTACTTTATGCATTTACCATTACGTATCTTCAGTTTTAGCATATTTGCTATAGAAAGACGACAAAACAAACAGTCGCCGCAAAACGAAGCCAGCTGGTCACCGCCAAATTGTTAAAATGTACCTCTTCGAGTTTCTCGTAGATACCGTACCCACAGAATTTTATGTAATAATAATAAAGAAAAATATGCATGGCATCTTCGAGAACCTTGGCGAGCCAGCCAGCTTCGTTTTGCGGCGACGTTTTGTTCCACGTGTTTGTTTTTATGTAGCGGGAGCTATATTTTCTGTGATTTTAGCGTGCTTACACATAAATCATTTTGTCGCCATTTTGGTGGCTGCTACTGCCGCTGGGAGTCGTCGACCGTGTTACCCCGACACGGTTAATAGAGTAAATATATGTTATAATATTATTCAAATTTATTTAATAATTAATTATTGCGAATTATTTCTAAATGTTATGTTCTTTGAAACCCTAACGTACAATCCTGTGTGTTAGCAAACAATGTCAATAGTTAAGGCATTGAAAAGAAAATAAAGATATGTAGACTTAATGAAAACTTATATTGAGCTCTCTATATTAAGCTTCTCATTTTATAGGCGAGTCGTGAGAATGCACTCTCGCTGCAAGGAGTTGACGCGTACCATCGATCAATTCGCAATTTTAATAGCAGCGCATGTGCTGCTATTAAAATTGAAAATAAGTAATTGTAGAAGTATGTTAAATTAAATTTAATAAGTGTTTCTCATTACTGGATGTTTTACCTCTAATTACCGTATCCTTAAATCGGGGTGTTTTACAAATTGAGACACGAATATATCTGGAACCAAATGTGAGAGAACCATTCTTGAAGGATAAGCTGGATCCTTTACTGGTGCGTAACAATATTACTTTTTGGTTTACTATACCTGCCTATTATCTGGTAGTAGGTATGTTATGTGTTGGTGTAGATAAAAATTTACACCTAGTAACTTATGCGACAAACAAAAACTAAACATTTATTGTACTGTGTTATTTGCCTTTTTTTCTTGTTGTTGTGCCTGGTTTTATAACTTCCAATTTATTGAAATTGGGAAAAACTTATATTTTAAGACAGTGCTTTAACAGCCATCGAAAACAATTGAAGGGTCCAGGGGAAAAAAACACCTTAAGTCCACAAAATCTAATTTCGAGAAAATTGAAATTTAGCGTTCCAAGTCTCTAAAATGCCAGTAAACTGCCGAATTAAGTTTAAAAAATTAATAGATTTGGTTCATAAAAGTGTTTTCTGTGTAATTATTCAAAAAATTTCATGAAAATATATAAACAGGGTCCACAGAGGCATTTTTTGTAAAAAACAGCTGGACTTACGTTGTTTTTTCCCTGTAAGTTGGGTACCTATAAAAAAACTAATAAATTAATGTTTATCACAATTTTTCTTTATTAAAAAACAGAAACTTTACTGTATTACATAAATAATCTAAAAGCTAATTATTTTTTGTATCAACAAAAATAATGTTATTTATTATTTATAACTTTGTTTTATAAGTTTTATTTGTTTTAAAAAAGGCAAGCAAATAAAGTTGCTTATTTATTTAAAAAGTTGAAAAAAAATTATTTATTATTTTAAAAGTTAAAAAAAAATCGCTCATTGATCAATGTCAATAGGAGGATCATCGATATAATCGTCAGCGTCATCATTATCTTCATGATCATCATGTGGCAACTCCATATAAAATTTTTTTGATTGCGGCCGTTCTACAAATTTGGATAGGTGGAGTAAGTCCCTATATTTGGCCTTCTTAATGGGTACTTTTTCAGTGTATAAGCTCTTCAGTTCAATATTTTTTTCGGATTCAGAATTACTACTATTCTCTTTCTTTCCCTTCGGATTTCGAACGGCTTTTCTTTTCTTTACAATGGGCTTATTTTCATAAGGGCCGAAATAGGTGGACTTGTAAAATATCGCATCTTGATTTTTGTCTTTTAAAACTTGCATCATGCGAATTGGTCTTGTCTGAAATGGACACTTTGGTTTATATAAAGGTGACAAATAATCAGTCCAATTTTGAAAAACAAAATCTTTTCCACAGTCTATAACTTCAAAAGCTGTTGGTTTATCTTGAGATGTACATAAAACCTCTCTCCAGTCGTCTGGGTGCTCAACGTATGATTTTTGGTTAACTAACCCCATATTTTTATCGCACTCTAAGTAAGAATGCCCTCTAATCGGAAATACCACCTTAATGGAATCAAACCTTTCCTTTTTTGTTACTAAAAAGTGAATCATTCTAAACACTGTGTAGTTCTTATTTTGGCCGGCACAGGAGTCACAAAAGATTACTAGTTCTTTGACATCCAAAGGCAAAATTTTGTAAACAAAATGGTATAGCATTGAACATACATCGTCTGCACCTTTTTTAGCCACAGACTCGTCGTACGTATAGAATATAGATCTTGAATTTGACAATATGTGAATGTTGAAGCTGATAAAGTTCAGCTGGCGCCTGTAATATACGTCATTAGTTGTTTATATTAGGGCAAGGTAAATTTTTCTGAAAATCCATTGCAATAGCTTGGATAGCTGAATTCTTTACTGATTTTTTGCGATAATGTCGTTTCAAGGAATAGAAACGATCAGCTTTGGTTAAATGAAGCTTATATTCTTGTTCTTTTTGTGCAGTTAATGACTCGGTCAATCTTAAATCTTCATCACCAGACTTAATCTTTTCTTTCAATACTTTAATTTCACTTTTCAGGACATCACAAGTACTACAAGTGTCTTTCCTTGGATATCCAAAGGAAATATTAAAATTGTTTTCGAAAATCTGTCTAAATGTTTCGTACGAAACTTTGTTTTGGGGAAATTTTTGATCGTACATACACCAGACTTTTTTAATATTCAAGTCATCCGGTAGATATAGCTTTTTAGTGTCTTTCAATGAGTAATGAGATTTTCTTCCCCTCAAATTTTTAATGAAATCATTGACTTGATTTTTGGTACCTTCTAAAAGTTTGTGGGGACGGTTATTGTGTTTACCACGTTTATCTTTGGGCGACTGGCCAGTACAAATCAAACTTTTTTTAATAGTTTTAATTCTTTCTTCTGTAACCCCATGTAACGAAATAAATGCTTTTTGGCAAACTTGTATATCTTGGGTATTATTGTTTTCCCCCTTGTACTAATCTGACACGATAATTAAAAGATGCTGCCTTAGCCATGGCAATATCTTTTTGTCTGGGACGCCTTCGGATTACAGGAAGAGTTGTCATTAGACCGCATAAATATGAGTTTTGATCATTATAGCTTTCTAATTCATTAAATTCACGAATAATTCTCATACGTTCGGCATTAGATATAATATCAAAACAGCGAAATCTTTTACATTCACAGTTAGGGCCAGTTTCGTGAGATGCTACTCTAAGTTTTTTCATAACGTCTGTTATCCTACCTGTTTTTTTTTTCGTTTTTTTGTAGGTCCATGATTTGATTTTAGCTCTTTGTCAGATGAACTATCACAATCACTTATCATAATTTTTAATAATAAAAATGTTTAGTTCAAAAGAAAACTGATTGTAAACACACTAAAACCTTTGCATAAAGAACTTTACTAAAATAAATCAATCAAAACACTGACTGACTGAAGTGACAGAAAGTGTCTGACGCAATACTTTAAAGAATGTCATAAGGCGCCCGCCTTCAATAGATAGCAGCACTAACTCGATTTTGAAATAAAATGGACTTAAGTTGTTTTTCCCCTGGACCCTTCATTTATATGGACTAGGTTTGATATCCATCAATGTTAAATAAACTAGCTGAAAGCTATGGTATTTCTTCAATAGCTAGCAGCACTAACTCGATTTTGAAATAAAATGGACTTAAGTTGTTTTTCCCCTGGACCCTTCAATTACTTTAAGTGTTTGATCCAGTGCCGCTTTATTTTTAGATTGGATTTATATTCATCTCGTGGTGATTATAAAAATTTTCCAAGATCAAATCAAACTTTTCACGAAATTTCCCTAAATATCCTAAATTATTAAAACTTGAGAGACGTAACAGCTGAAATCAATTAACAGAGAATCATTCTGTCCCATTTATTGAATTTTGAGTTTATGGTGAGGTATTATTTATGATATTTTAATTTAACATAAGCGAGAAAAACTAGTCTACGGGTGACGTAATTGTTGCCTTTTTAGGCATCATTTTTCTCGGTGTGCCTGACTTGCACGAGATGCGCGGGCGCGGAGCAAGTCAGGTGGATATCATTGAAATATAGGTGATCGACATGTTTTCGTTACCGAATCGGCACCGAGCACACCGAGAAAAACGATACCGCTCCGACAAATCAGGGGGCGACCTTAGTATATTATTTAAGATAAAAAGTACTAGCGGACAAAACTTTTACGGCCCCTGCCTGTTGTGTACTAGAAATACAAATTTTTAAGTTATCGATGGATTTATCTTTTACTTCATGATAGAACATTATAAATATTAAATATAAAACATTTACCAAGTTAACTCATCAGTTTATTATTTATTTTCTACGTGACTGCAGTTTCGAAAAGTTAATAATTTAATTTAAATAAAAAAAGTGTAAATCCACGAAACTGCAGTCACGGAGAACGTAAATAATAAAGTGATAAATTAACAAGGAAATTGTTTATATTTAATGCATACATTTCCATCAATTGTTCTGGGTGCCTCTCGGTTTGTTGGAAGGATAACTCTGGAACGAAATGCGAGTTTTATGCTTTTATACTACATATTTCTAATTTTTAAACAATATGGTTTCAAGGGAAAGAGATGGGAGTTGATAAATTTTGAATACTTTCAGTCGTGTCAAACGAATTTTTCCTGGTTTTTCGTTACCATAGTAAACACATTTTAAGTATAATAATGAAACATATAACGAATTAAAGTTCGTTATATGTTTCATGATTATGCTTAAAATGTGTCCCCACCATGATAGAAGAAAGTAAAACTAGGTTAAGTTAGCATAAGCCCTAGATTAAGTTAGGTTAGGTCATAATCATGTTAAAAACACTTTTCCTAGGTTAAATTTAGTTTAGGAACACTATTGTAAATACTTAGGTTAACTTAGAATGAGTATACTTTCTCACCATGTTAGAACAACGTTTATTTAATAGAAGTAAATGGCTATGCCTTTCTTGTAAGTCTATAAAGAAAATGAAAATAAAAACGGATTAAAGTGATGGGATTAGGGGTGGTTGATTCGAATATAACATGTTATACGTCTATTGCAGTTCTTGTAGTAGAGCAATTTAAAAATTGGGTTATTTTTTATTATTATTATTTTTATTTTTAACAGTAATTTTGTGTAGAGGTGTTATTTTATTTAAATTTACATATTTCAAAATGTAATATGCCCAGTATTTCTTGCGCAGTGAAGACAAAAATCTATAAAATTACGATATAAGAAGCAACAGTTTGTAACTAAATTTATTGATCGGCTATTCCTTCATATTAGTATACCTAAAGCGAGATGCCTTGCAAAATGGAGGAGGTTCTCATTTCGACGTGTATATATATATATATATATATATATATATATATATATATATATATATATATATATATATATATATATATATTTAATGTTCTCGCATAACTCTGGCAAATATGTAGTGTTCCATACGGAGCACTTATCAGGTCACTTTGGTGACCGTCTTTCAGTCTGTCCGTCTGTCACATCCGATTTTCTCCGAAACTCCAAAAAGGGAATTTATGGTCTAATCAGAGCCGTGTAGTTTTAGTTAAAAGTTAAATTTTGCCTTAATTTTGGAGGTAAGCGGAAAAAAAATTACCAAGTCTTCGAGTGAATGAAAGCTTGTGAAAACACAAGTTCAAAAATATATATAATGTAATACTCGCGAAAATTTTTGATTATCTAATTATGTGTTAATATTATTAGTAAGGTTTATAATTGGTTACATTGACACAAATAATTGGCACTGACTTTTATAGAGAAATAATAATAAATAATAGCTGTTTTTAATATTTGTAGGATTTATTGAAACCGAATTAATAACTGAATTGACAAATTAAAGCAATATCTTATCTAGAGATATTTTACGAGTATTTCAAAAACATTATTTTTTACTTTATATTTCAAAATTTTGTGTGCTGGTTTTTTGAATTCGGTTTTTTTTCATTAAAAAGTCCTTCTACTCCCCTTGGAGTAAGAAAATAAAGTAGTAAGGTTGGTTAAATCTGGTGTACAGTGAAGTCCGTTTATAATGAACTCCAAAAAAAATCACTAAAAAATGGTTCGATATATATGAAGTTCGTTACAAACAGTAAACAAAATCTAATATCATTTTTCCCTACTTTTTTTTATTTAGATTAAGCCCTAATGCTTAGAAAAATGAATAATAATAATTGTTAAATTAAAAGAAAACGTCCAAAAAAACAATAAAACAAGTCACACTAAAGTTATTATTATGTATGTTGGTACATACGAGGCTGGTTTGAAAAGTCCGTGCAAAGTCCGAGAGATGGCACCACCGGCGCGTATCGAGGTCATGTTTAGTTAGTAGCATCTCTTGAATGAACGCACACCAAGTTTCAGCCATATTGGTCTATTTCTTTGTGTTTGGCATTCGTGTGAATCAAGGAAGTCGAGTGATTTTCAAGAAATGGACGAAAAACAATTTCGTGTGGTGATTAAACATTACTTTATGAAAGGCAAAACGCCTCAGGAGACTAAAGAGAAGCTTGATAAACATTATGGTGACTCTGCACCTTCGATTAGAACAGTTTATAAGTGGTTTCAAAATTTTCGGACTGGCCATATGGGCACAAGTGACGCTGAATGTTCTGGACGGCCTGTGGAGGTTACGACTCTAGAAATCATTGATCAAATCCATGATATGGTGATGGATGACAGAAGAGTTAAGGTGCGTGAGATTGCTAGTGCTGTGGGTATCTCGACTGAACGGGTACATAATATTTTGCATAAACATTTGGACATGAGAAAGCTATCCGCAAGATGGGTGCCGCGATTGGTCACGCTTGACCAAAAACGGAATCGTGTGAAGTGTTGCAAGCATGGTTTGCAGCTGTGCCAGAAGAATCCGGAGGACTTTAAGCGTCGTTTCGTCACTGTGGATGAAACATGGATACATTACTATACTCCTGAGACCAAACAACAATCTAAACAATGGGTTACCAAGGGGGAATCTGCACCGAAAAAGGCGAAGACCGTTCCTTCGGCCGGAAAGGTTATGGCGACTGTCTTTTGGGATTCGCAAGGGATAATCCTCATCGACTATCTGGAAAAGGGTAAAACTATTACAGGTGAATATTATTCATCGTTATTGGACCGTTTGAAAACCGAGCTGCAAGAAAAACGCCCGCGATTGGCCCACAAGAAAGTCCTTTTCCATCACGACAACGCACCAGCACACACCTCAGCAGTTGTGGTCGCAAAATTAATGGAAATAGGATTCCAACTCGTTTCACATCCCCCGTATTCTCCAGACTTGGCTCCCTCCGACTACTATTTGTTCCCCAATTTGAAGAAATGGCTGGCGGGACAAAGATTTTATTCAAACGAGGAGGTGATTGCAGACACTAATGGATATTTTGCAGACTTGGACAAATCCTATTACTCGGAAGGGATCAACAAACTAGAACATCGTTGGACGAAGTATATAAGCCTAAAAGGAGACTACGTCGAAAAATAAAAAAGGTTTACCCCAAACACATAAGTAGTTTTTATTTTTGCACGGACTTTTCAAACCAGCCTCGTATACGAGTTAAACGAAAACATTAAAATACGTAGTTAATATATTAAAATCAGTAATTTTCGTTTGTACAATTTTACCTGGAAAAGAAGTAGTGTTTATATAATTGTTAAAGTCACAAAAACTACTTCATATATGTTCAGAGATTCCAAAAAATTGCGAGTTTCAGTCATTTTCTTACTCATTTCTGAAATGGAATCTTTCCAGAAGTCACTGATGTTACAATTTGATCATCAGTTAATATTTCTCTCGTCATTAATTCATTATCAGCACATACATATTCTTCAAAATTAAAGTGATTAAACATCTTTTTAATCTCGATTTCCACTGTACTTTGTTGAATGTCAGCACTGTAAACAAATTCTAGTCAACGGTAGCTCATCATCTACTGACTCTTTGCCAAGCCGTATGGATATTGTTTATGGAGTCCAAGAGAGTAATAGAAAAAATGTTACCTTTATTGATCGTCTCTATTTTCATAAGTAAAATCTTTCTGTATTGACATTTTAAAGAATGTATCATACCTTGATCCATAGGCTGGAGATTTGCACTTGGAGGCATAAAAAAAACCAATTTTATTTGCTGTAGATCAACTTCAGGATGTGCTGGACAATTGTCAATCAAAAGTAATATTTTTCTGTTTGTGAATTTTAATTCTTTGTCCCATTCGATCAGTTCGTTTTTAAAAATTTCTGACTTCATTACTGTTTGATTTGTACTTTATTGGCAAATGTTTGTTTTTAAAACACCTGGGATTGGCGGATTTTGCTATTACCACTAATTTTCTTTTCTCTGTGTCAGACATATTTGCAGTTACCAAAACAGTACTCCTTACTTTTGATAATTTTCCACCAGCACAATTCTCTCCGACAAACTTTAATGTTTTATCAGGCGCCATCTTGTAAAACAAACACGTTTCATCCGCAATATAAATGTCCACATATTCATAACTTTCTCGAATTTTCAGCCATACATTGGCCAATAACTGATCAACAACAGTCATATCCACTCCTGCAGTTTCTCCTACTATCTTACCCCCACTAATATTATGTCGCTTTTTAAATCGTTCAATCCAACTTCTAGAACAGTTAAACTCGGTGTTCTCTATTTTTTTCCTTTCCAATTCATTAGCTTTCTCTTGTAAAGTATAGCCGGTAATAGGAACATGTTCATGTCATTTCTGACTAAACCATTTAAGGAGTTTTTTTATCGACTTGGTCAGGTGTAGATTTTCTTACTTTACAACTAAAGTTTCTTTTGTCATAGATTGATAAGATTTCTTGCCTCTTCTTCCATATGATAGTAGCCGTAGGTTTAGTTAAATTCAACTGTTTTCAAACATGACTTTGTTTAATTCCATTTCCTATTTTCCTCATAATATCGTGTTTGTCTTTTAAAGTAAACGCTTTACATTTTTATGTACTCATTTTAAAAATAAACACTTAAACATTCACTTTGCTACTTTGATAAAATATGCATTAGAACCGCATAACACAACAAGTAAATTGAAAATAATACAGCTCAAACTAGCGACGCGGCGGAAATAAGTAGAATAGTGGTTCCCAGCGAGTTTCGGTGAATTCCCTAGATCACGTCGCGCAACATCGAGCACAGGGAGTGGCAAGTTCGTTATAAACGGACACAAAACATCCAAATTTGGTTCACTTTATCAAGCAAGTTCTTTATAACCGGGTTCGTTATAACCGACAAAAATTTGCATTGGTCTTATGGAAGTTTTTTCGTGCATTATAAAATAGTTCGTTTTAACCGGAAATTCGTTAAAAACGGGTTCGTTATAAGCAGACTTCACTGTAGTTTCAACAGTACTATGTAAATTTTTCGAGTTGTTTGTTGGGGATATACAACAAATTTTATATATATATATATATATAAGAGAGAAGGGGTCGTTCGAGGGAGGTTAGTGGGTTTGCTTTTATACTTCGTTCTCAAGATTTTAGAGGTAATAAATCTAAATATTATGTTATTACTACAACATTTATAATTTTATCGAAAATATCAGGATTAAATTGTAAATTTCTCCTAAACTTATTCACTGCTCAACTTGTTTTATAATTAAAATTAAATTTATTATAGTTATAACTATAATTAAAATTATAAAGTATGCATCCTCTGAAATATGGAATTTTAATGCTTGAAGTTATTTTCTATTCTATTCCATCGTTGTCGAATTTGAGCTTTGTACAGAGTTAACAGTTGTTATGGAGTATAAAACTTTCTAGTTTGAGACAGTATATCCAGCTTTTGAGAACCTCTCTTTGCTATGCGTGCGATATGTTCATGCCAAGACATATTTGCTCTCAAGTTAACGCCCAGCAATTTGAGTGACGATGCTAGAGAAATGGGGTGTCCCGACATAGCTATTTCGAATTCCGCAACTTACCGCCTGGGTTTTTGTAGCATTAAATTCTACTTGTTACTGTCACCCGAAGATTGAGTTTATTCCACTCCTTTTAGGAATTGAACGACTTCTTGCTAGTTGCGCATATTTGCATGAGCTGCAAAGCCAGCGTTCAAAGTGAATGAAGAAAAACTGTCATCTTTAATGCTGTTAACTGGACTTCTGTTCCTTTTCAGCAGCTCGTTAATATAAATGAGAAAGAGATTTGCAGACAATATGGGGCCTTAGGGCACATCGGCGTTGATAGTGAAGGTATTAAAAAGAAATCCATCGACCGCCATTCGTAAAGAACGCTCTCTGCTGTTGCTCTCTTTGGCATTGCCATTTTGTATCCTCTTCTAGCCTTATTTTAGGAAAAACTTTAATTGTGGTAGTTAAGTCAAGATGATTAGCAACATCTCGCTTAAAAAAACAATATCCAATCCAGTATTTCACCATCCATCATAGAACGTCGATGATAATCCTTAATTTTTCAGTGAGCTTATATCTAGTTCGGCATTCGACGTGCTGACAAAAAGTGTCAAAAATCATCGAAGTTCTCTGGAAAACTGCCCATTAAATTGTTCTGAATAATGACAGCCAAATACTCAAGATGACTACACCACTGGATAGTATCTTGATTTCGGGAAAAGTGCCAATCTGGAAACTAATCAATTCATATTTTATATCGGTAGTGAAAAACTAGGCATATTTCTTTAGCAAGGTAGTAACACTTTCTTCAGTTGCTATTTTTTTCTTGATATTAAACGTTACCGTTTGCCTGTTCTTTCAGTCGTCGGATTGACAGTTTATTTTTTCTAGAACTTTTAAAAAGTAGTATGATGTTGCTCGTCATTTCTAGAGGTTTGGCAACTCAATTATTTTTATTGATGTTTTACGAACTTGAAGACTCGAATTTTCAGAAAGGCCAAAAGTCCACTTGACAAAAAGTCTTTGAGGATTTTCCACCTAAATCATGGAAGGTGAGGTTAAAGAAAGAGACTTTTGGTCAGTCTATTTAAAATTTATTCAAAACAATAAAACATCCACCAATCTTATGAAAACTGCTTTGCAATTATGAAATTCTACAAAATATGCTTTGCTCCAATACATAAGGTATTCAAGTGTCGTTATTGATGTCCGTTTTGTGGTGGTTTATGATGATAAATAAAATATTTTACATTTTAGCTTATTTTTAATTTGCAGTATTAATATTATAAACATATCTTTTACTTTAACTACACTCCTGGACAAAATTAATGCAACAATATATTAAATCATACAAATCTCTATAATGAATTAATTTTAATAATTTTTTTATGAACATTGGTTACATTAAAAGTTAGAAAAAACTTATTCGGATACTTTAAAAGTGAATTAGCTACCAAATTTCTCTATAAGATTAGAATTAAAATTATTCTTAAGACCTAATAACAAAATCGTTGAAATTATGTAATAATGAAAAAAATAAACTTGGACACTAGTAGCAAAATTAATGGTGTAACTGGGACACTAGTAGCGTGTGTTGCCTGCTCTACTTCGGATGACAGCGCTTATGTGCCTAGGCATGCTTCTAATTAAATTTTGGATAAAATCTTGAGGAATTTGCTCCCATTCTGTGATAACTGCATTTTCAAGTTCCCTCAGGTTTCTAGGTGCAAGTACATGACGTTTTACATTTTTCTTAAGGTGATCCCATACATGTTCTATCGGATTCAGATCCGGGCTTTTTGGTGGCCATTGCATAATCGGTATATCAACTTGATTAAGATAATCGAGTACCTCCCTAGCCACGTGAGGTCGAGCGTTGTCTTGCATAAACAGGAAATTGGGCCCCACAAAATGACCGAAAGGCATCACATGTTCTATTACAATATTCTCAAGATAGTAGTCAGTATTCATGGATCTCGTACGGACAGGAACTAACTCTGTGCGAGCATCTAAGCAGATGCCACCCCAGAACATAACAGAGCCATCGCCGAATGGAATCCTTGCAAAGATATTGCAAGGAGCAAACCTTTCTCCTGGTCTTCGCCATACTCGCTCACGACCATCTGGATGTTTTAAACTAACCCTAGTTTCATCTGTGAAAAAAACTTGTTATCAATCATCCACAGACCAGTTTTCGTGATTTCGAGCAAAACGTAACCTGGCAACTCTGTTCTCTCTAGTAAGCAAGGGCGCAGTGGCTGGTCTCCTACTGTTTAATCCAGCTTCATTTAACCGTCTTCTAACTGTTTTAGAAGAAATTGTGACATTGCAAACAGCTTCGAGTTCGTTTCTTATTATAGAACTAGTGACAGTCCTGTTTCTTAAAGCATATTGTCTTATTATAAAACGTTCATCTAGGTCGCTAGTGCATCGTTTTTGCCCTTGCCTTAGCCTTCTAGAATACGTTCCTACTTCATTCAAACGTCTTACCATACGACTTATTGTGGAACGATGTTTGCCTAACAAATTGGCAACATAACTCTGACAATATCCCTCGTCCAATAAAACTAAGGCTCGCACTACCTCGTGTTCAGTTAAATTTCCCTTGTTCGATTCATTTTGCTAATTCTTCAGGGTCAAAAATAAAACAGTCTACCACACGTCCAACGTATTACTTTGAAAAAGGGAACAATTTATAAGCTTACTTTTAAAGAAAATCTATCGCATTAATACAGAAAATTGTTTATCTTCTAAAAAATTCTTTAAAACTGTAAATCTAAACGAATTGTTTTGATTTCTGTCATGAACAACGAAAACAAAATATGCATAGCCTACTATTCAAATACTGGATAAACTTTAAAACTGACATAAGAAAAAGATAAATTAATTTTCAGATTGTTGCGTTAATTTTGTCCAGGAGTTTATATTCTTATTTAAAATTGGAATTGAAGTCTTTGATATTTAAGTCAACTTTAAATTATTTACTATAAAAGTGCCTCTCTCCTCAATAAACACATTTCAACTTTAAACTTATTTCAACTCTTCTGTATTCATTTTTGCATTCTTATATTTAGTAGACAAAGGAGGGTAAAAAAGTACCCTAAAAGTTTAAAATATGTATGATTAAAGTGAACACCCTATGAACGCGATTACGAATAATGTAACAACGGCTTGCGGCCAACAATTTAAATGGGAGATTATGCAATTTTTTCTTCGAACATATAATTTTAAATATAAAGGGAACAAATAACATGAAGAGAAACGATTAGAATTTTAATGATGCATATCAGCCATTTAATTCCGTTAATTTCAAGTCGAATTCAATCTGCAACTATTCAAGACTAACTTGAGTTGCTACTGCCGCTTACGTGTCTCTCTTGAAGCAGAGATTTTCCTGCAGGCCGTATCCCGTTAAAAAAAGACAAATTATGGTTATGTTATGACTTGCGGCCAACAATTTAAATGGGAGATTATGCAATTTTTTCTTCGAATATATAATTTTAAATATAAAGGGAACAAATAACATGAAGAGAAACGATTAGAATTTTAATGGTGCACATTAGCCATTTAATTCCATTAATTTCAAGTCGAATTCAATCTGCAGCTATTCAAGATTAACTTGAGTTGCTACTGCCGCTTACGTGTCTCTCTTGAAGCAAAGATTTTCCTGCAGGCCGTATCCCGTTAAAAAAGACAAATTATGGTTATGTTATGAATCTTCTTCCTATTTTTTATTTTTATTTTTTCAAAAAGTAAAGTATATAAATAATCTAAACTGAAAAGAAAATATATTACCCATCCTCTACTGGCACACAACATTTCTCGATAAATCGACATAAAATGCACATCAATAACGGCAGCTGAGTACTTTTTGAGAGCTCATGCATCGGCGAATAACAGCTTATTTTCTAGACTTTTGTAGCCAAAAGGCAATTTTCAAAAAGTCAGCATATGTTTTAGCTTTTTGTAAGGAAATTACAGCGTAATATTAGTATATAAGAAAATCAAAGGCAATTTGACGTTTCTATTTTTATTAAACTGTTTGAGAACATTATATCTAATTGAAATATCAGTTCAAAAATATAGTGAAGTAACTTGGTAAGTAGACTGTCTATAGATTTATTTCGTACAATGAGAGTGTCTTTTTATACTAACTTACTTACTTATTTGCAATTTTTTTTTTATGTGTGTGTCTAGCACACGTGCTGCAGGGAGGTCCCTAAAGCGCTACAGGAGCGACACGTGTGCGAAAAAAAACGATTCACGTTGTTCCTAAATCGCTATAAATTGTACTCGGTCGGAAACACAGTCCTGGGCAAATTATTCCAAAGGGATGATGTTCTCCATATAAAAGACTGCTTGAAAAGCGTTGTACGAGGAGTAACAAGCTGTACCTCATACGGATGTGTAGTATCAGCGCGACGTGTATTTCTAACATGCACCGCTCTGGGAGGAATTAAACGGGCCACATCCTCCTAACACTTTCCATGAAAATACTTGTAGAATAGGCTCAGGTCGCCAACCGTTCTTCGATGTTCCAACGAATCAAGGAAGCCGGTCAGTTCCGGGTCTCCAATTAGACTAACAGCTCTTCTCTGAATAGAATCCAACAAATGCAGTGTATGTTTGGGGGCGGAGCCCCAAACATGGGAGCAGTATTCCATAGTTGGTCGAATTTGAGCTTTGTAAAGCATTAACAGTTGTTGTGGAGTGTAAAGCTTTCTGGTTCGAAATAATATTCCCATCTTTTGAGAAGCTCTCCTTGCTATGCCTGCAACATGCTCATGCCAGGACATATTTGCTCCCAAATTAACGCCCAACAAATTGAGATTGACGATATTAGAGGAATGGAGTACCATGCCATAACTATGTCGGGTTTAGCAACGTTAACTTTTTAAAAAAAAACTGCCGCCTGGGTTTTTGTAGCGTTAAATTCCACTTGGTTACTGTCACCCTAAGATAGAATTTCTTTTAAGTCTTTGTTAAGTTGAACAACTTCCCGCTGTCTGCGGACACTCGTCCGAGCGTTTAAAGTGAATGAAAAGATAAGCGTACTGTCATCTGCAAAACTGTAGATTGGATTTCCGGTCTTTTCCAGCAGATCGTTAATGTAAATGAGAAAGAGAGTAGGAGACAGTATGGAGCCTTGGAGCACACCAGCACATTAGTTTTGGCTCTAGCTGTTTATATAAATATTATACAAAATGTTCTGGAATATTTATCTAATCTTACACATGTATTAAGTAATGCCCAAACGTATGGTACCAACTTAAAGGTCTGGCTAATAAAATCGTATTAAACTTTGGATTTATTAGATATTTTATAGATTATTTCAATTTATAAATCTCTGTACTATTCAAACACAAAATACTAGAATTTTATTTTTAATAGACCTAAGACCAATCATGTTTTTCAAAAGAAACTACAGCTGTAAACCGAACGAAAAAAGTTACCTAAACTTACATTCAGTAAAATAATCATATAATATATGTATATCCGACAAACGAATAGCACCCAAAATCCCGTAGTTCAAAAATGTTGCAGATTGATATAGATACATATATGTGAATTTTAGGAAAGTATTGTATTGCATTGTTTTATAATTTGGGTATAACTCAGTGGAAACTCTTTCAACAAGTCATTAAATTTGCTTTTTGAACTTATTCATCATAATATGTGATGCATTAACTAACGAATAACCGCTGAATAAATTTGGATAATAAAGGTTTTTATAGAGAAGTCGATAAACTTTATAGGGAAATAATAAACTATTTTATGATTTACCCAGTCTTGCTCAAATATTGAAAAGCTCTTAAATTTTATTTATTATGAATATTAATCCTATTTTAAGTATAATAGCGTATATATTTATATTTATACAGAGTGCTGAAAATCCCTTAATATATTAACACTGGTATAGGTATGTAGACACAAGTGAGGAACACTATTAATAAATAACTACCCACACGTAAAATAAACTTAAAGAGATCTCACATTTTTAGTTTAAAAACAGCTCACCAATATCTCTTTGACGGTAAATTGAAAACGAAGAGCTAACTAATTCGTTATTTCCATTCTTCAAAATAAGTAATAAACAACTGGTTTCTTATCAACAACTGCAAATTTCATAATAAGAAATAGACTGCACACATCAGCTATAGGTTAAAAATTAGATATGTCATACACATTATGAAACATCATTATTTTTGTTTAATTAAGAAAACTGTAAAAAAAAAATTAATTATCCCCTATTTTCGGCTACATCCATGTCAAACCTAGGGCACTTTTTGCATTACTAATATGCAATATTTCACGAGACGTAAGCAACATGTATTGTCTTTGATATGTTATTGATGGTTCTATCGTCTCTTTTCAACTCGTTTTAAAAATATCTTTTTTCATTGAGGTAGTCCAATGTTCAATGCAGCCGTGCTAATGGTGGCCCTTTACTTTTTAAAATTACGTAGTGCACTGATTTACAAAATTTTCATCAAAGTTATTAAAAATAATTATTAGGTGTTTCCAAT
>CM032446.1:203692394-204008449 GCA_019049505.1 Pachyrhynchus sulphureomaculatus
CATACACCACCTGCTTTGTATACTATTTTTCTGTTATGTTTAACTAATTAATTGGAACTATGAGAACATGTTTAAATTAATATGTCAAACTTAACCACCGAGGATTAGTATTAAAAACAACTACGAAACATTTTGTTTAGAAGTTATATCATTGTTATAAAAATGTAAACAAAATTAACTTAAAAAAAATCTTCATAAACTAAACAATTATCAAGTTTATGGAGTTTAAGGGAAAATATCAACTTGGTTGAAACTAATATTTAGTGGGATCGCCGTTGGCCCTGATAATCTCCAGTAACCTTCTTGTCATGCTTGCAACCAGCTTTTTTAGTAACTTCTGCTGGCATATTCTCCCATTCCCATTCGTTTAATATTCTGTTTTTTAATTCTTCTCTATTTGAAATATTATGTTTGCGAACGCGCCGTTTAAGTTCCTCCCATAAAATGCTCGATGGGGATAACATCGGGTGATTTGCGGAGGTATATGAAGCTACTGTCGCACATTATGGATCATCCATTCTCGCACCAAGTTTGCGGTATTTTTCGGATCATTGTCCTGTTGGAAAATGTATCTTTTTTCGAGTGGAAATTTTTGGTCAATTTCTCTTAAATTGTCTCTCAAAATATTCAGATAAACATGCTGATCCATGGTACCATTAATAAAATGTAAATTTCCAATCCCTCCAGTGGACATGCACCCCCAAAGCAGAACACTGCCACTCCCTTGTTTCACCGTGGAACAAATGTTTTTAATATCGAATGCGGTATTCTTCTTTCTCCAAACTTTAGTTCTGCCATCAGACCCAAAAAGGTTAATTTTAATTTCATCACAAAAGATTAGGGATTTCCAAAATTCAGGAAGTTTAATAACGTATTCCCTAGCAAAAGCTAACCGCTTTTTGCGATTAGATTCCGAAATTAACGGCTTCTTCCTGGCTGCACAGCCCTTATAGCCTGCCCTTTGTAAACAATTTCACAGTGTTTGTGAACAAACATTTTTCGAAAATAGTTCCCGTACTTCTTCTTTTAATTTTAGTGCACTTTTCTTGGGACCTATAATTATTTATCTAACAATACTGGCCCCTTCACGTGGAATCAATTTTTTGAGACGACCGAAGCGTAGTTGAATTTTATAGGATCCCGTTGATTTATACTGATTTACAATGTACTGAACAGTAGCATGCTACTTTTCAACAATTTTTCCTATATTTCTCTAAGATTTTCCATCTTTCCACAAATCAATTATGATCTTCCGAACTTGAAATCGAATTTCACAATTTCTTTCGCTCATTTTTCATACTACTTTGAAAATCCACTGCAAAATTACTGGCAACAAGTGACAGATTATAAAGTATGGCCGAAAATTATTCATTTGTTTTCAGTTAAGCGAGCAACAAATAGCTTGATAAAATGCGGCTGATTATAACGTGTTTTTTTTCAATGCGGTTCTTGAGTGTATGAAGACATTTTTGACATTAATTTTGTTTACATTTTTATAACATTGATATAACTTCTAAATAAAATGTTTTTAATACTAATCCTCGTTGGTTAAGTTTCAAATATTAATTTAAACATGTTTTCTCATAGTTCCAATTAATTAGTTAAACAAAACAGAAAAATAGTATAGAAAGCAGGTGGCGTATGGAGACTGTTTGGACTGACTGTATATTAAATCTTTTAAATAAAAGAAATCTAACAATAACAAATCATAAAATAGTTCTTTTTACCATTCTAAAGGTGTGTAATCCCTTCAAGAATACCACCTTGCCTTACCTTACTTTAGTGTTAAGATAGATATATGAGGATTGTATGATAGGTACCTTGCCTCGGCCAGAGACGGTGCTGCTACTATTTAAAAAATTATATTTTTCGTAAATATAACACAAGAATCGTGTCAAATAAAGAAGTCGTTGCGTGATTTAGTTTGTGAGTGGCAGCCATTTAAATAGAACAACTTTTGTGATTTTACAATGGAATGATGAGATAAAAGTGGAACTCAGCGAAGTTTATGGGGACTTTGCACCTTCGTTATCGACCATAAAATATTGGACAGCTGAATTCAAATGCGACCGTACAAGCATTTTTGATGAAGATCATCCAGATCGTCATGACATCACCACATCAGAAATAATTGAAAAAATCCATGATATAGTAATAAATAATCGGAGAGTGAAGATGCATGAGATTGCCGCATGGGCATCTCAATTAAACCTTTCCGTTGATGATGTCGCGATTGCTCACAACTGAGAATAAACACGTACATGGGTCATCTTCAAAAGAATGTTTGGCGATGTTAAAGCGAAATCGAAATTATTTTTGGCATTAATTCATAACTGTTGGCGAAACATGGATTCATCACAGCACACAAGAGAGCAAAAAACAGTCCAAATAGTGTGTTTTTTATGGCAAACCGGTGCCAAAAAAAGGCCAAGGCGATTTTATCAGCCAATAAATTCATGGCCACAGTGTTTTGGGATGCACGCGGCATCATCCACGTCGATTACCTTGAAAAGGGCAAAACGATTAATGGAGAGTATTATGTCAACTTACTAGATCGTTTCAACCATGCTGTGAAAGAAATTGGAAAAAAAGAAAATCTCTTTCATTAGGACAATGCACGCGTGCATACTTGCGTCATTGCCAGGGCAAAATCCCATAGGAATTGCTTCCGCATCCACCATGTTCGGCAGATTTCGCCCACAGCGATTATTTCCTATTTCCGAATATAGAAAAATGGCTAGGCGAAAAAAAAATTAGCTCAAGCAATGAGATAATTGCTGAAACAAAACGCCTATTTTGAAGTGTTGGAAAAATCGTATTTTTTAGATGGGATACAAAAAATGGAAAAAGTGTATAGAGCTAAAATAAGGCTATGTTGAAAAATAAAATAAATTTTACACATAATATTGTTTTATTCTTGCCAGGGCAAGGTACTTACCGCACAACCCTCGTGCACTCTATAGTTAACCATTATATTAAAAAAAAACCAGCAAATAAAACCGGGATTTAACATGACAAGCTTTAAAATCCTGCGGATTTTTGTGGTGATGGCTACATTTAACTATCCCTATTTTGCATTTTTGTATCCTCAACGTAAAAATAAGGTTTTAAGCCCTTTAGACATTCATTAGTTTATCCCGGTGTTTTTGAAATTTTGCGTGGAAATATACCTGGTTTTATTATCTCTGCATTTTTACTTTGGGCCACCAAAACAAAACATGTTGAAACAGACGAACAATTTAGTGAAATTTGTAAGATATATGGCATTACTGTATTAGACAAATATCATAAGATAAATAAACTATTTTTGATCAATCTTTTTAAAATGGCGAATTAAAGACTATTTATAACATAACATGTTCTATGCTTCAATTGTGGTGCACTTTTTCAACTTTCAGCTTAAATACTTCATACTGGTGGTTGATCGTGCGGAAAGAATTTTTTTCTTTCTTGGTCACTGTAATTTAAATCAGATGAAAATCAGTCCAAAAAGTAGAAAAACAAATAAACATCCTATTTTAGTGTTCCGTACGGAACTTATGGAATCAGTTGGATGTCCACCTGTCTGTCTGTCACACCCGATTTTCTCCGAAACTGTGTGACATAGAAAGTGGAAAGTTGGCAAAAATATAGGAATTAATGGCCTAATTGGAGCTGTATAGTTTTGAAAGTTAAAGTTTGGGTCAGTTTTTGGGGGGGTTGAAGTCGGAAGTGAAAAAAAAATTTTTTATCAGATCATCGAGAAAGATGTCCAATGAAAGCTTATTAAAACCCGAGTTCAAAAATATATATGATCGCGCAAATTTGTTTTCATAATATTTAAAAAAAAAAAAACGGCAAAAACCTCTTGATATTTTGTAGAAAAAATAATTATAAAGATTTAAAAAAAAAAGTTAAAAACGGTCCCAATCCGGCGCCAGATCACATTTAATGCTATAACCTTGTAATTGAATGGAGTTTCCTTAATTTTTTTTTTTTTGAATGATAGAAAGTATAGAAAATGAAAATCTGTAAAGAAGAATCGATTTTTGAAAATCCGAGGTGTATGTAACCTCATAAGACGATATTTTTGAAGTAACTAAGCCCTTAAGTCGTCTTCCCCTCCTTAGACTAGACAGTCAATAAGTTATGGCACTAAAAGTACAAGAGTTTAAGACTAATGGACAATTCGTGCATACCATCTATCAATCAAATCACTAAATTAGAATCTGCCATGTATTACTTTATTTCAGAACTTATCGACTAGCCCAGGTGAAAAGGTAATCGCAACACAAACATCACAGCAACAGATGTTCACGCCATCCGTTGTGAACAATCAAAACCTTTAGTTCAAGAGCATAGCTCACGGTGGGAGGTCATACCTCCTCATAACCTCATAAGACGATATTTTTTAAGTAACTAAGCCCTTAAGTCGTCTTCCCCTCCTTAGACTAGACACTCACTAAGTTATGGCATTAAAAGTACAAGAGTTCAAGAGTAATGGACAATTCGTGCATACCATCTATCAATCAAATCACCAAATTAGGATCTGCCATGTATCACTTTATTTCAGAGCTTATGGACTAGCCCAGGTGAAAAGGTAATCGCAACACAAATATCACAGCAACAGATGTCCACGCCATCCGTTGTGAACAATCAAACTTTTAGTTCAAGAGCATAGCTCACGGTGGGAGGTCATACATATATAATACACTAGTACCGTTATTATGATTACCTCTTCACCTAGGCTAGCTGATGATAAGTTCTAAAATGGAGTTAGACATGACAAGTCCTAGTTTGACTACGGCACTCTCGTACATTTAATACAAGGGCAAAACTTACTGCTAATTTTAATCCAAAGAGCGATTATATACCTATTCTGTGCAATGTCAAAAACTTACTTTGTTTATAAATAATTATGTCTAAAATTTGTTAATTATATCCAACAAATCAAGAACAATTCTGCTAATCCTATTACATTCATACAATATGATTCAAAAACTATGGGTTCTTTTCCTACTTTAGGTATTATATGTGTATCAAATTTGAAATCGATATTTCATTGGGAACTATGTTTTTCGTAATCTAAGCACCCAGAAACCTGCAAAAAATTGAAAAGGTATGATTTTTTCTTATGAATACAATACTTTCCTCATCAAGGGAAATAAAAATTAAAAAGATAATGTTTCTGGTGACTACCAGGTGTACAAGTATGAAATTCGGATTGTTTTTCTAAAAAAATATGTTAAATTCGGAAGAATGATAAAAAGTGCTTTATTCAAAGTATGCTCCATCGCTTGTTATACATTTTTCCCATCTTTTGGTCAATTTGTGAATACCACGCCAGTAAAAATCTTCCCCTTTTGCTGCGAACCATTCATCGAGCTATTTTTTCACATCTTCGGAGGAACCAAAGCTCTGCTCAGCAAGTGCGTGACCCATCGATGCGAACAAATGGTAATCGGAAGGAGCCAAGTCTGGTGAGTAAGCTGCGTGGGGTAGAACTTCCCAGCTGAGTGCTTCTAACGTGTCGCGAACTGGTTTTGCAATATGTGATGGAGCATTATTGAAAAATAACTTTGTGTTGCCTCTTTCGGTATTCTGGCCTTTTTCTCAAGCAGCGAACGGTTCAAATCGGTCAATTGTTGTTGGTAACGTTTAGTATTAACCGTTTCCCAGGTTTTAACAGCTCATAATAGACCACGCCCCTCTGGTCCCACCAAACACAGAGCATCGTCTTTCTGCCAAAGCGATTCGGTCTTGCGGTCGATGTGGATGGTGCGCCTGGGTCTACCTATGATTTTTTACGCTTAGAATTCTCAAAATAAATCCATTTTTCATCCCCTGTAACTATACGATGCCAAAACGACTTCCTTTTGTACCGAGCGAGCAAAATGTCACACGTGTTTTTGCGCTTTTCAATTTTCCTGTCGTTCAACTCATGTGGTACCCATCTACCGGTCTTCTGAATTTTTCTCATCTTTAGTAGCCGATTGGAAACAGCTTGTTGACTAACGCCCAATTGCTCGGCGAGTTGTTTTTGTGTTTGCGAATCATCTTCTTCCAACAATGCTTGCAATTCCACATCTTCGTATTTGTTCGGCGGTTTTCCCCGTTCCTTGTCTGCGACATCGAAGTCACCACTTTTGAAACGCCGAAAACCATCGTTTCCACGTATCTTGCGATGGAGCATGTTCACTGTAAGCTTCTCGAAGTAACCGGTATGATTCAACAGCAGTTTTCTTCAAATGAAAACAAAAAAATTAATGCTGTCCGAGAATGCTCTTTGTTCGGTATAAATTTCGACATATTGAACACAACAAACACAACACTATGCACACACTTTTCCAATTTATCACTCGTGCGCGTCTGACACTTGTTGATGACACAACAAAATGGCGCAGTGTCAAATCTTTATAACACAAACTGCATTGGTCCACCATCTGTTGTCTGAAATCCGCATTTCATACTTGTACACCTGGTAATAACTACATTGAGAGCAGTTTCAAGATCTGCCATTATTTATAGATACTCAATCAATATGGACGAGTTTTACACTCTATTTTACTTACTGAAAATATTCCTAAAAATATTATTTTCAACTACATATTGTATTATAAAACCGGCCAAGTGCGCAAGTCGGACTTGCGTAAAATAAAAATTTTTGTTACAGAGGTATAAAACAATCAATGACTTCACAAACTACACCCCAAATCAGTTTTCAACAAATTCTTTTTCCGATCTTTACTGAAAACTGATGACCTTAAAATTTTTGTTTCTTTTTATATACCAGATAAATTATTAAAGGTAATGCACTTGTGATAATTTTCGTTCAATCTACATCATAATCATCATCAGCTTATACTGTCCACTGCTGGACGAAAGCCGCACTCAAGTCTTGCCACTTTTTTCTGTTCTAGGTCACTTGTACCCAATTTCCAGCCACACTTTTTAAATCATCAGTCCACCGACTTGGTGGTCTACCTCTACTCCGAGTGGCTTAGTAGCCACTCTATGATTCTCTTTGTCCATCGTCCACCCTTAAAGCTAGCAACATGCCCAGCCCGTTCCATCCAGTTCCATTTAAGACTTAGAATGAATTTGACTGCATTTTGCACTCCCGTTCTCTTCCTCATAATGTGATTTGGCACGCAATTTCTAAGAGTAACGCCTAACATTGACCTCTCCATCTTTCGTTCCATGGACACATATTTTATTGATGTTTTTCTTCGTCATTGTGAGAATATCGGCTCCGTATGTAAGAACGGGAAGTATGCATCTGTCAAATACTTTCTTTTTAAAGACATAGGCCAGTTTGACATATGCAGCCCAGGAGGGACCTATTCGCCACCGAATTTCACGTGTTTGATTATCTCGTCCTATGCTGATTTCATGTCCCATGTCTTTATATCGGTGCACTTGTTCCATCTCTATTTATTTAGTTTTATAGCGTCGCTTAATAAAAGGTTTGTCATAAACTGGGTCTGGGATAGATTGATTTTTACACCAACCTTTCCTGAAGTTCCTAAAGCATGTATAGCATAGTTTGTGTTTCTTGTATTTTGTCTGTTACGAAAACAACGTCGTCGGTGAAACAGAGGTGATTTAACGTTTCACCGTCAATGCTAAGTCCCATTCTTTCTCAGTTTATTGATTTTAGAATACTTTCTAGTAGTGTTTGTCCCGTGGGGTAGCGGGATAGAATATCTTCCCCGGTACGTTCTGCCTGTCGTAGAGGGCGACTTAAAGAACAACCTAGATGGTAGATGCCCAGATCCTGCGTGATACCATCGCATTGGCTTAGGCTGCATGAAGTTGCTTGACGTTTCGTGTTTGTGCCGATGCCCCGGACTGTGGGACCAAGTATCATGATGAAGCAGCTGGATACAAAAAATTCTGGAGGTAAAATAGCCCCCCGTTCGGAGCTCCGGGTAGGGGCTGGTTCGGGGCGTCGACATGCAGAGATCATAGTTTTAAAATAGATTTTTGCAACATACGAGGTTTAAACTCGAACATAAATTCAGTGCACCAACACCTGCAATCAAATAAACCTAATGTACTCGCTCTCTGTGAAACCAAGATAAGTTCATCGACCAGCACAGGCTACTATCTTTATCTTGGGTACGACTTCTATTCCCGATTTAGGCGTAACTTTAAAATCTGTCTTTTTGTCAGAAGCGACCTCTCTTCCCAACGAGAAAAGACTCTGGAGCCCCCAAACTTTGATCTTATGTGGTTAAAAATAATGACTCAACAAACCACAAGGTGCATCTGTATCCTTTATCAACCACCAAGTGATATTAACTTTAGAACACTTTTCGCTTTTCTTGCAGACACCATCGATCATTTGCAAATTAACTATCCAAGTGCCGAAATTGCCATCCTGGGCGACTTTAATGTCCACAACATCAACTGGTTTAAATATTCAAATAATACCGACGAACAAGGTCGTGAAGCTGAATCATTTTTCATCAGTTGTGGCTTAACTCAGCTTATTGACGTGAATAACTTGTATACATGGCTCAGGAGGCTAATGAGTCGATAATTTGTAAGGCCTTTTTTATGCATGATGACAATAGTTGCATTATTGCATTGCGATGGAGTTATTCCTTCCAGAAGGCATTTATTGATTAACATTTTAAATGTTTTGATAATTTGTTGTCCTCCTTGTTTAATTACCTCTACTACAATATTGTTTTCATCCAGAACTTTGTTATTTTTCATGTTCTTCAAGGCTGATATGATTCCTTCTTCTGTGATTTCTGGGATGTCCTCCGACCCCTGATTCAGGACTTTTGGTA
This sequence comes from Pachyrhynchus sulphureomaculatus, assembly GCA_019049505.1. Classification (NCBI taxonomy): domain Eukaryota; kingdom Metazoa; phylum Arthropoda; class Insecta; order Coleoptera; family Curculionidae; genus Pachyrhynchus; species Pachyrhynchus sulphureomaculatus. The sequence continues at coordinate 203,701,175 of CM032446.1, forward strand.
TATTGATTTCTGTTCTTTTATTTTGCAATTGTTGATAAAATAATTCGATGATCTGTAAAATATCTCTTTTGTTTGTTATTACATTACTATGCATCTGTCTTGCCTTCGCATAGTGTTCAATCTACACCCTATGGAAAATATTCCAGAATTTTTTGATGAGTATATAAATGGGAGGCAGAGATTTTTTGCAATCTTTTAAAAATAATACCAAGAAAAGTGTGCGCAAGTATTATATTATATATATATATATATATATATATATATATATATATATATATATATATATATATATATACATATATTTATATATATATATATATATATATATATATATACATATATATATATATATATATATATATATATATATATATATATATATATATATATATATATATATACATGAGGCTGGTTTGAAAAGTCCGTGCAAAAATAAAAACTACTTATGTGTTTGGGGTAAACCTTTTTTATTTTTCGACATAGTCTCCTTTTAGGCTTATACACTTCGTCCAACGATGTTCTAGTTTGTTGATCCCTTCCGAATAATAGGATTTGTCCAAGTCTGCAAAATATCCATTAGTGTCTGCAATCACCTCCTCGTTTGAATAAAATCTTTGTCCCGCCAGCCATTTCTTCAAATTGGGGAACAAATAGTAGTCCGAGGGAGCCAAGTCTGGAGAATAGGGGGGATGTGAAACGAGTTGGAATCCTATTTCCATTAATTTTGCGACCACAACTGCTGAGGTGTTTGCTGGTGCGTTGTCGTGATGGAAAAGGACTTTCTTGTGGGCCAATCGCGGGCGTTTTTCTTGCAGCTCGGTTTTCAAACGGTCCAATAACGATGAATAATATTCACCTGTAATAGTGTTACCCTTTTCCAGATAGTCGATGAGGATTATCCCTTGCGAATCCCAAAAGACAGTCGCCATAACCTTTCCGGCCGAAGGAACGGTCTTCGCCTTTTTTGGTACAGATTCCCCCTTGGTAACTCATTGTTTAGATTGTTGTTTGGTCTCAGGAGTATAGTAATGTATTCATGTTTTATCCACAGTGACAAAACGATGCTTAAAGTCCTCCGGATTCTTCTGGAACAGGAAGTGTTGCAAGGAACCATCCTTGCAACACTTCACACGATTCCGTTTTTGGTCAAGCGTGAGCAATCGCGGCACCCATCTTGCGGATAGCTTTCTCATGTCCAAATGTTTATGCAAAATATTATGTACCCGTTCAGTCGAGATGCCCACAGCACTAGCAATCTCACGCACCTTAACTCTTCTGTCATCCATCACCATATCATGGATTTGATCAATGATTTCTGGAGTCGTACCTCCACAGGCCGTCCAGAACGTTCAGCGTCACTTGTGCCCATATGGCCAGACTGAAAATTTTGAAACCACTTATAAACTGTTCTAATCGAAGGTGCAGAGTCACCATAATGTTTATCAAGCTTCTCTTTAGTCTCCTGAGGCGTTTTGCCTTTCATAAAGTAATGTTTAATCACCACACGAAATGCTTTTTCGTCCATTTCTTGAAAATCACTCGACTCCCTTGATTCACACGAATGCCAAACACAAAGAAATAGACCAATATGGCTGAAACTTGGTGTGCGTTCATTCAAGAGATGCTACTAACTAAACATGACCTCGATACGCGCTGGTGGTGCATCTCTCGGACTTTGCACGTATATATATATATATATATATATATATATATATATATATATATATATATATATATATGTATATATATAAAATATATATATATATATATATATATATATATATATATACATATATATATATATATATATATATATATATATATATATATATATATATATATATATATATATATATATATATATACACACTCCTGGACAAAATTACCGCAACAATACATTAAATCATACAAATCTCTATAAAGAATTAATTTTAAAAATTTTTATGAACATTAGTTGCACTAAAAGTTAGAAAAAAACTTATTCGGATACTTTAAAAGTGAATTAGCTACCAAATTCGAATTAAACTTATTCTTAAGACCTAATAACAAAATCGTTGAAATTATGTAATAATGAAAAAAATAAACTGGGACAATAGTAGCAAAATTAATGGTGTAACTGGAACACTAGTAGCGTGTGTTGCCTCCTCTACTCCGGATGACAGCTTTTATGCGTCTAGGCATGCTTCTAATTAAATTTTGGATAAAATCTTGAGGAATTTGCTCCCATTCTGTGATAACTGCATTTTCAAGTTCCCTCAGATTTCTAAGTGCAGGTATATGACGTTTCACATTTTTCTTAAGGTAATCCCATACATGTTCTATCGGATTCAGATCCGGGCTTTTTGGTGGCCATTGCATAATCGGTATATCAACTTGATTAAGATAATCGAGTACCTCCCTAGCCACGTGAGGTCGAGCGTTGTCTTGCATAAACAGGAAATTGGGCCCCACAAAATGACCGAAAGGCATCACATGTTCTATTACAATATTCTCAAGATAGTAGTCAGCATTCGTGGATCTCGCACGGACAGGAACTAACTCTGTGCGAGCATCAAAGCAGATGCCACCCCAGAACATAACAGAGCCACCGCCGAATGGAATCCTTGCAGAGATATTGCAAGGAGCAAACCTCTCTCCTGGTCTTCGCCATACTCGCTCACGACCATCTGGATACTTTAGACTAACCCTAGTTTCATCTGTGAAGAAAACTTGTTTCCGATCATCCACAGACTAGTTTTCGTGATTTCGAGCAAAACGTAACCTGGCAACTCTGTTCTCTCTAGTAAAGCAAGGGCGCAGTTTCTGGTCTCCTACTGTTTAATCCAGCTTCATTTAACCGTCTTCTAACTGTTTTAGAAAAAATTGTGACATTGCGAACAGCTTCGAGTTCATTTCCTATTATAGAACTAGTGACAGTCCTGTTTCTTAAAGCATATTGTCTTATAAAACGTTCATCTAGGTCGCTAATGCATCGTTTTCGCCCTTGCCCTAGCCTTCTAGAATAAGTTCCTACTTCATTCAAGCGTCTTACCATACGACTTATTGTGGAACGATGTTTGCCTAACAAATTGGCAACATAACTCTGACAATATCCCTTGTCCAATAAAACTGAGGCTCGCACTACCTCGTGTTCAGTTAAATTTCTTGTTCGATTCATTTTTCTAATTCTTGGGGTCAAAAATAAAACAGTCTACCACAAAAACGTATTACTTTGAAAAAGGGAAAAATTTATAAGCTTACTTTTAAAGAAAATCTATCGCATTATTACAGAAAATTGTTTATCTTCTAAAAAATTCTTTAAAACTGTAAATCTAAACGAATTGTTTTGATTTCTGTCATGAACAACGAAACAAAATATGCATAGCCTACTGTTCATATACTCGATAAACTTTAAAAAACTGACATAAGAAAAAGATAAATTAATTTTCAGATTGTTGCGTTAATTTTGTACAGGAGTTTATATATATACATATATATATACATATATATATATATATATATATATATATATATATATATATATATATATATATATATATATATTTGAACTTGCGTTTTAGTTTTTACAAGCTTTCATTTGACACCCTACTCGATGAACTGGTAAAAAATTTTTTTCACTTCCGTTATTACCACCCAGGACTAACTTCTTAACTCAAAATTTAACTTTCAAAACTACACGGTTCTGATGAGGCCATCAATTCCTATATTAGTGCCAAATTTCAACTTTCTGTGCCAAATAGTTTCGGAGAAAAACGGGTGTGATAAACGGACAGGCAGACACCGAAGTGATCTTATAAGTATTTCGTACGCAATAGTAAAAGCGATGTATATTATTATCTAGTACTAAACGAACTCTGAAAAATAGGGTTCGTTTCAGGAGTATAATTCCATTTCTATCAAATGATTCTTTAAAAAGATACATTTGTAAGTAACATTTCATGAAGGTAACATCTACTTCTATCATAAAACAAACTCTCATTTCGAAATAAGTTTTTCTCAAAGTTAGAAAATTGCTGTTCCGTGCAACAATACTTCGCAACTTACCTTCTCAGTCGGGTGGAGCTTCGACATAGAATGTCTTTTCTAAAAGAAATTTTTGGCATCAAAACGGTCGAATACAAAGGGGGACTGGCAGGATCCCAGAAGGGCCTTAATAATCTAACAAGTTCAACTATCATCTGAAATAGCTTATCTTTGATATTCCTAAATGATATCTCCCTGTTCCCACGAAAAGGTCGAATTCTGAAAATTTTTAAGAACAATTCGATTTCTTTACAGTAATTAACTGACACACCAGATTTGATAACTTTATTATTAGCATAAGCCAGCGACTAGTAACTAATTACTTAGTCTATGGTATTAGAAACAGAAGCGATGAGAGGGAAAAAGAAGTTGGAATTCCCCTGAGCTTGTTTTTTGACAGGCCTTTTCCGAGAGGAGCCCTACTTTGTTCGTTTCCCCTTCCTTTCTTTGATTTTTTTAGGGAAGCGTCCAAGCTTTTAAAGGTGCATTGTTAAAAAGGGTTTTATTTTGTGTAGTTTGCTCCACTTCCGTTACTGATTTTATTGCTACTTCCCTGGGACGGGTCCAAACTTTCAAATTTCCATTAAAAAGAAAGCTTTTTCTAGAGGGACTTGTCTGTTGCCTAATTTTGACGGAAATAGGAGCCTAAAAATTAAATCTTTCCAACCCTAGATATAGTCACTGTAAAAATAATTGTATTCACTCCCCTAGGTGTAAAATTTGAGAACAACAAAAAAGATATATTTTAACATAAAATTTAACTCGAAATTTTATATTTTCTTACTTAGAAACTTGAATTCTTTACAAGAAAAATGTCCCCATTTCACCCTATAAGAACAAAAACTTTCAATTGTATTGACATTTTTAAACTGTCGTTGGTTTCCGAGTTCTTGTGTCCACCAAGGGTCCGCAAGTATAAGCAACAAGTCTTGGTCAGCATCAATCTTAAACATATTTACCACGTTCCTTAGGCCCGTACATATGTTTACAATACCTCAAAGTACAAAGTAAATAATTTTCGAATATATACGCCGTAGTAGAACCACAGTAAACATAAAACTCAGAAGCAACAGTCTGACTCGAGTATGTTGCAAGCGGGTTTTTGAAATAATCCCATTCCTTTTTCAAGAAATATCTTATTCTGTAGAATAAAAATAAATTTTGCTGACGAGAAAAGTTCTTTTTAAGTAACATTTTTTTATCAAGTTCTTATTATAACAGATAAACAAAAAACAGGGAAAAAGGCAAAAAATGCAAGAAAAAAATACATTTGACTTTAACGTTTTTTGCACGTTATTGATTTAAATAACTCATTGTTAAATTTATATTTCTTAACTACTAGAGATATTATTCGGAGGGAAAAATGTTCATTTTGAGAATATATCTCTGCACACCTTTTACCTTCGCGCGTATAATGTCAATAATCATGCCCCTGATATTTCAGCGAATCCCAGTAATCTACAGAGATTGAAAATAATTATAAATACCATTTTAAGATGAGATCGTCTTTCTTCTGAACTTAAAAATGAAGTGAACACACTTTTTGCTCCGTTTTATCATCAGTTAAATCTAGTACAATAATTTTCATACAACTAATGACTTATCGTGCCCATATACTATCTACTACTTATTCAAACTCAGTCGTGCTGAAGAATTACTACTTTTGCATGCCTAGATTGAGTTTTGAAACTCTGGTTAGCGAATTTTAGCAGATAATATAACTTAATTTTAGCAAACGTTTTGCTCAGAATTCAGAAAAAAGTAAGTAGTAGTAAAGTGGAATAACAAACCAATACTTAACAATAATAAAACATCATCTGTTTTACAAACAAAATGTATCTCTAATATGAAAACACAATTGTCATAATCTTTATATAATATATTGCAAATAAAGAATTATGAATAAATTACCTTTTAGGATCTTTGAGCAATCTGAAAAAACTAACGCCCTTGGAGATACTACATATATTTTTACAAGCACTAACCGCACAACAAAAACTTTCTCTTGATATATTTTTTATAATTATTTTCAGTTATAACGTCAAACGAGTCATTTACTTATGGGAGAATTATTAATAATAAATTTCGAAGTATGTTATAAAAAGATTCTGTTTGAAATTCAAATGTATACACAACCCGCCACCGCGCTGGTAGTCACGTTATTGGTATGATAAAGGACGCATGCGTGAAACAAAACAGGACCTAAAAAGTTTCTTCAGCATCCCTACGGTGTTTTATGTTTACTGTGGTAGAACCTTGTTTAGTTTGGCTTTGCACAGTAATATGAGTTTAAAAAATATTGTAATCAAGTTGACACAGTTTCAGTTTAAGGATATAATGACAAAGAATATCGCTACCAGTGCTCATGATTAAGCGTTAACTGGAAGCAGTACACGAAAATGCCATAATTTTATATGTATCAATAAGAAAACGAGTTTATACTTATCGCAACGTAAGTCTTACGGCAAAGGAAAGTGTTTCTTCTAAAGTTAATACGCTAATAAGTACCTTTTATAGTTTTTAGATAGGCGTTTAATTGTAAACTTTTAATGTAATAATGACAATGTAGCTATAATAGATTGTAGAAATTTTCTAGTTTGTATGTATGTTTGTTCATACCACAAAGAAACCTGGTAACCAGTCCTGGTGTCTGAGTAAATGCAATTGACAATAAGCAAGAAGAAATCATGTCGACAATAAGTGAATACATTTACACCTGAAATAACATATACGAGAGCAGCTTCCCTCGTGTATTGCTGCCTGTCATTTCGTCAAGATTACCGCCACCCGACTTCTGAGAATTACTTTCTTGAAAACCACCGGCGTGTCTAAAAATGTAGCCCAGGTAGCACGCTCGACAGAGGGTATTGATCGTTTTATACCTTGCAAGGATCACGCACTGGCCCTATACAGGAGCGTTGATATTCCTTCGATCTTAGGGTTTCTGAAATATAGGGTAGACAAAATTAGAAACATTCACTAGAGACTACTGTGCATTATGAGACCACCAAATTATAGGAAATTAACAGAGAGAAAAACAATTCCGAGGGTTTTCTCAACCCTTGCAAACCTAAGTATTTATGATTCACTGAAGAAATAATAATGGACACAATTTTTGAGATTATGGAATCAATTGCCAAGAAAATATATTCCACTAAAAATACTGGAGTTTATTATTTTTCTCCTCCTGGACAATCTCCGAATGGAATTTATTCTCACTAGAAAACATTCTCTTGTTGCGGTATAATGAAGCATGATCGGATAAATATACTGCTAGCACCATCACAGTTTGACTAACACGTAGGCTGAAAAGCATCAAAAGCGAATATAGTATAAAGTTAATGGTGCGTTTGAAGGCAGAATTTGCAACAAACGGCCCCAAATGAACAAGAAAACAGTGCTCTTTCATCAAGATACCGTGTCACAAGTCAATGATTAGGATGGCAAAATTGCATGAATTGAAGTTCAAATTGCTTCCTCATCCACCGTATTCTCCAGATTTGCCCCCCAGCGACTATTAGCTATTCGCAGATCTTAAAAAAAATGCTCGTGGGAAAGAGATTTGGCTCCATTGAAGAAGTTATCGCCGAAACAGAGGCCTATTTTAAAGGCAAGACAAATCCTTATACAAGAAAGGTATAGAAATATTAGAAAAGGGTTGGATTGATTGAATCGCTCTTGAAGGAGACTATATTGATGTGTAAAAATCGAATTTTGCAAAAAAATGTGTTTTAAGTAGCTAGACCAAAAACTTTTCAGCCTACGTGTTATAAACAAAAAACGTATTCATGTCCTAACCTAAAAAAATCCGACTTCGTTCTGTTTTCTGTTGCTTATAGGTATTTCTTTTAAATCTATGATGCAAAAACAATTTGGAAACATTAGCGAGAGTAAAACAGAACGACTAACGCAAGGGTTGTATTATAAGTACCTTGCCTCGGTTACTTATATTTTATGTAAATTTTTATTCAAATTTTTGAAAATATAACCTTTCGCAAGAATCCTGTCAAATTTTCAAGTTGCTGCGTATTTTAGTTTGTAAGTGGCAGCCACTTAAATAGAACAACTTTTGTGATTTCACAACAATGGAAAAAACTGAATACCAAGCAATGATAAAATACTTGTTTTTGAAAAAGAAAACGAATAATGTGTTAAATTGGAACTCAGCATTTCTAATGAATAGCGTCCAGGTCGTCCAAATAAGGTCATTACATCAGAAACGATTAAAAAAATCTACTATATATATAAATGATCGGAGAGTGAAAGTGAGTGAGATTGCAACTGTGGGCATCTCAACTGACCGGGTGCAGAACATTTTAACAACTCATTTGGATATGAGAAAGCTTTTCGCAAGATGGGTACCGCGATTACTAACAACTGACAATAAACACTTACGTGTGTCAACTTCAACTTGGCGATGTTAAAGCGCAATCGGAATGATTTCTGTTTCATTCGTAACTGTTGACGAAACATGGATTCATCACAGCGCACCAGAGATCAAAAAAAAGGTTCAAACAGTGGGTTTTCCGTGGCGAACCGGCGCACAGTGTGTCGCGTAGAACATGCTAGGTGGACAAAATTCATGTTATGATTTCCAGAAAATCTTATTTGCAAAACGTAAACAACAGCACCAAACCCCGAATTCCGAGAAAAGGTTGTTTATCAAATTTGCAAGTGGCGAGTCAAAAGCGTCAGAAGTCAGGTAATGAGTTTAATGCAGCTCTTTCAATCAATCAGTTGCAATTTAGCGACACTTTCGTGCACATCTTATAGTGACATATTGTAATATTGTGAAAGTTTTTGTGATTAATATTAATACTGAGGGTAAGTACTATTTTTTAATGTATTTTTTTAATCAGAATCTATTAATTTGAATTTTTAGTATTTTTTTTAAATAGCCTATATATTTTAGCGTGTTTTTTTTTAAAAAAAAAACTTTGAAAGTTCAGAATATACAGACATTCACCTCTATCCGGGCTAGTTTTTAGATATTACACAGAAATAACTTTATTCTTCGTAAAAATACACATATTGTTTAGCACACTTCAGTACAACATGTTTTTTTTTTCTTTTTTTCCAGAACACGTTTACTCTATTTCAAGGGTAGCCTTTTTTGAGGAGTGGTTGAAACACAAAGAATGAAAAAAAAACTCGCGTATATATGACTTTCTTTCTTCAAAATTTCACTTTGGTGACATTACTGAAAGCAGCCAAAAAGAAATAAAGTTGAAGATATCCAACTTGTCTAATAAGTTTGGTGCCAAATGATTGGCTTCAGGAAATTTTTTTGATTAAAAATAAGAATGGGTTGGATGAAGCAGACATACAGTTTACTGCGAGTTCTTTTGCGCCACAACCTTCAACATCAAGTGAGAATGTGACTCCTGCAGGAAGACCTCGCAAAGATTTCGAGGAATCATCGTTTAAGACGAAGAAACGTCGCGTCGTGGATCTCGTAGAATCCCGAAGTGTCAGTGAATTGGTGACTGCTGCCGAAATTGCTGTGCGTTCAACAGGGCAAAGGAAAATTGCCAATGTGATTAGAGACATTAGTGATAGCCCAGATAATATTATTAAGTCTAAAAATACCAGTTCCGTTAATCCTAGGCAATTAAGTAGTGACGAAACCTTAGCTTACTATATAGATTCTAAGTCAACAACGCATTCTTACAAACAAACTAGGAAGTGGTCCATGAAGGCGGGGCATAATGTGTTTCCGTCATATTTTAGTTTAAAAAAGTCCAAACAGGCCTGTTGCCCTGCAGAGGAGCACATTGCTATAACAGAAACTCGTGCTGAAATAAATTTGCAAGCCTTATTACATAAAACAGTGGAACGTCTAGTATTAGCACAGAATGAAGTTATCAGCAGTGTGCTCCAACAAGTTCATCGTTTACACTTGTTAGTAAATGGGGATGTGATGGAAGTTCTGGGCACAGCACATACAAACAGAGATTTGAGAACACTGGATATACGGACGAGTTTCTTTTCGCATTTTCTTTAATTCCCCTTAAGTTATATGATGGGTCCAAAATTATTTGGCAAAATCCTCGGCCTTCATCAACTTTGTATTGTCGCCCAATCAAATTTATATTTGCCAAAGAAACGAAAGACTTCACGTTAGTGGAGACAAATAGATTGTTGGAAGAAGTGAATGCTCTTCTTCCAACACTTATCAACTTTGGTGATTCTCAAATCTCTGTAAAACACGAACTTTTGCTGACAATGACAGACGGAAAGGTGTGTAACGCTATAACGGAAACTAGTTCATCCCAAAAGTGTTTCATCTGTGGCGCCACCCCCAAGACGATGAACGATGACCCCACGATGTTTAACAGCAATCAAGAACATTTTGGCTTTGGTTTATCTACACTTCATGCTTGGATTCGTTGCTTCGAATGTCTTTTACATATCAGTTACAAGTTGAATATTAAGAAATGGCAGGCTAGAAGCAACGAAGACAAAGCAGATATCAAGGTTCGTTCCGAGGAAATTAAATTGAAATTTAAGAACGAGATGGGACTCATTGTAGATAAACCAAAGCCAGGATTTGGTTCTTCAAATGATGGAAATACAGCCCGTCGCTTTTTTAAGAATGCTGAGATGAGTGCTCAGATCACAGGGTTGGATGTTACAATTATAAAAATGTTGGATGTTATTTTGAGAACATTGTCTTCCGGATTCGAGATAAACTTAGTTGAATTCAAAAAATTTTGTCTTGAAACCAGAAAACATTATCTTAGTCTCTATTCGTGGTACTGTATGCCTGCTACTGTGCATAAAATATTAATTCACAGCACAGAAGTCATCAAAGCGGCATTGCTTCCAATTGGGCAGCTTTCCGAAGAGGCTCAAGAAGCACGGAACAAAGATTGCCGCAGATTTAGGGAGTAAAACACCCGCAAGTGCTCGCGTGTTGCCACGAATAGAGACTTACTGTGCATGTTAATTATAACATCTGATCCTTTGATCAATAGCCTTCGAGAGATTCCCAAAAAAAAGCCGGAAAAAATATGTACAGATGTATTAAAGTTAATTGTAAGCCCTAGCATAGAAGAGTCAAGATTGGAATCATCATCATATTGTCGCACAATGCCACAAAATGATGACGATTATACAGTAAACGACTCATCAGAAGACTCTGATGATGATTATTAGGTTCAACTACTATTTTTAGTTATGTAGTGCTTGTACTAAGCATGTAAACCTTGACTTGTAAATTTTTCTTTATTAATAAATGAGTATTTTTATTTTACATATAATTACAGTTAGTGTCATTATGCTAAATTTATTACAGAGCATTTATAACATTTATTTTAAAATTAAAACAAAAACAATTTTTGACTGGAATTTTTCAAAAACAATTTTTTTTTTAACCGAACAGCAAGAAATATGTGCCTTAAAAAAATCAAAAGCATTTTAAAATACCAACTACTTATGTATGTATAATGCACAAGTTACCTACCTGAAAGGCAGGTATTATTTGAGTTTATCCTTTTTGTGTCAATAAAACTAAGTAATATGGATTAATTGTTTTATTTTTAACTGACAAATGCAATAAATGATTTTTCATCTGGTTATTATTAAAAATAATAATACAGTGTCTTTCATTTAGTTGCACATTCAAGTTTGTAGAAAAATTCGTGCACATACGCAGAATATTTTGTTTTTGTTATACAATGTTTTGTGCAGCTGGACAAAAAATACAGGTAAGCGAAATGCAGCTAAATGAAAGACTGTATTATAATTTTTAATTCTAATAACCATACAAAATACCCTTGCCCTTTAGTTCCGTTATCTACCTGCTAAGCTGATGCAATCCTATCGCGATATGCAAGGGTGGCTGTATTACACAAATTTTATCGATATTGAGTACCTGCGGTAAATTGTGAATAAAACCCACATTTATTAACCGATTTTCATGATTAATACCTTATTTTATTTTCCAGATACGCAGCTGTCAGAAAAATGTATAATATTTTGTTTTTCTTTTGTTATTGCGCTTTTTTACCGAAATAAATAATGAATTTTACACGAAAAAATTTTTTTTCTCTCCATTAATTTCTAAATAACTCCAAAACGATAAAAGATAGAATAAAATAATATTCAATCAACTTTAATAAAATTTTGTTACGCATTTTTTAATGTTTTATTTATAAAAATCTGACAAGTTGTTCCCGAGTTATCGTTAAATATGTCTGCGTAGCTGACTAATTTAGGGGAAAAAATTAGCCACGCCCATAAAAAAAACCAACGCGATGAATTTTTTCTTAAAATAACTTAATATGCCTAGAATATACATAAACAATTGAAATAAGTGAAAAAATAATTTTGTCCAGCTAACTTGTACTAGTCGACACACTGTGCGGCGCACTATGGCGACAATAAAACCTTTTTAGGCATTAAAATGAGTCTCACGCAATTTTCAAAACATCTCAATAATTTTTTTTTATAATCTTCGTTTTTGATTTCGACCAAGATTTGAATCTTTTACCAAATCTTAAGGCTACAAAGTACGCTATGCCCCTGAAATTTGCAGACTTTTTTGCATTATCCAGGATACATTACATGGAGGTAGAGTCGCAAAGTATTCCGTGTGTTGTGTATAACGCATGGCACGAAGATGGCATTGGGAGCCACGGGTATTTCTCTATATATTTCATGGCTGTTTTAACGCAGAAGTTTTTAAATTTATTGACGTCAAGATCATCTTTCGATGTTAGTAGCTGCTGAATAATGTAAAGCTTCTTAATACAATCTTCATCAACAACTGTGATTTTAGCAATAACGTTATAATTTGGCTGTATCGCCATTATGTGTTATTTGTATTACCTGCCTCTTGCTTGACACACTCAACCAGTATACCAAATTCTTTCTGAATGTTATTGTGAATCTCACGAGTTGTCTTCTTCAACAAAGTATTTTCATTCCACTTTCCTAAATGTATTTTATATGCTAAATGTAGAACCCACTCCATATTTCTTATCCATGTATGGAGAGTTGAAAGACCATACTTGTACGCTTCTACATTCACCGCCATCTCCCCAGTAATTTTTAATTTGTTCTTTCGAAAGAGCATTGCATATAGTGCATCTTTGGGACAGCATCGTGCCTATAAGAGCTTGACGGACCTTACCATCAATCATTCCTCGAAAAAAACTAAAGAAAAAACTTGAAGAGAAAAAACCGATAGTAAAACAGGTGCTTTAAAACTGGTGATTCAAAACTGATACTTTAAAGTTGTATTCTAAAACTGGCACAGTAAAACTGGTACGTTAAAATTGTATTCTAAACCTAGTAAGAAAAAGAAAAGCATTGTACAATTTGAAGGGATCTTTAGTCTCTATAAATAATTTTCCTATATCGACTTCAAAACATGGTTCGAATATGATCTCAAAATAAAACGTGGATACTCCGTCGTACTCTGAAAAAAAAAGACAGGAACGGTTTCTTTCATTGGGAATTCCGGGACGAATCAAAAAAAAAAAACGAAGCAGTGAAAAAGAATAACTATAACTTACCTAATAAAATGAGTTTACATCCAAAACTGCAAAACAGTAATTTTGAAGTTAGAGCGACAAAAAACAGATAAACAAAAAATAGCACTCTGTTTCCACTATCGGCTTGTGAGAGCAGTTCGACACGAAAGGCCAAATGTTAAAAAGAAACCAGGCTGCAGACATTAGCTCGAACAGTGCAATTTTACCTTAGCTTAAAATAAGTCCAGATATTGGGGGTAATAAAGGAATAGTAAAGGTAAAATATCGATGTGAAAAAAGATTTATCAACCATGCTGTCCTAAAACTATAACTTATAAATAAACACTAAATTTCGTAGCTTGTAGTTATAAAATAACACAGTCAGTGGCACAAAGATAGAGAAAGTTGATAAATTGATGTATCTCCGTACCAATATCAACGACCACGGGGACCCGACTGTGGAAGTCAAAAATCGAATAGAGAGGGCCCAAACCGCATTTATGAAAAACAAAAAATCTTAATTAGTCACGACCTATTGGAAATAGTACGGTGCTATGTCTTTCCGGTCCTCTTGTATGGCATGGAAGCTTGGACGCTCACTGAAGCAATGCTTAAACGTCTCGACCATCAAGCGACTCAAATTAGAATATTTTGGCCACATTATGGGACATCCAAAAAAATACGAAATCTTGCATCTGATTATAGAGGAAAAGACTCCAGGCAGTCGTGATCCAGGGAGAAGGAGAACATCATGGTTGAAAAATTTGAGGCAGTGGTAAGTGGTCATCAACATGGTACCCAACATGTGATTTCTACCATACGGTGAATCCAAGAGTTTGTTGTTGGACTTTCTTCGAGAATTTGACTTTCAAGTGAGGAATTAAGTGCCTGAAAATAATAGACATTACTTCTTTAATGTTCCGTACGGAACACTTATAAGATCATTTCGGTCTGTCTGTACATCTGTCACACCCGATTTTCTCCGAAACTATTTGATATAGAAAGTTGAAATGTGGCACTAATATAGGAATTGATGGCCTCATCAGAGCCGTGTAATTTTGAAAGTTAAATTTTGACTTACGGGGTTAATTTTGGAAGGGTGAAATTGGAACTGAAGAACAAAAATTTTTTGGAGGGTGTCAAATGAAAGTTCAAAAATATATTAATGTATTCTTTTAAAAAATCGCTGACCCTCCTTATCTCGAAAAGTACTGATAAAAAAATTTAGAAATATTCTGTGTGTAGATTGAATGAAATTTATCACGAGTGCATTACCTTTAATTTATCTGGTATATAAAAAAAAAGAAAAAATTTCAACATCATCAGCTTTCAGTAAAGATCGGAAAAAATTTTTGTTCAGACCGGTGTAGTTATTTTAAGTTAAATTTTGACTTAAGGGTTTGTTAGTATTAGGGGGTGAAATCGGAAGTAAAAAAAAAAAATTATTAGGTCATCGTGTCAAGTGTCAAACAAAAGCTTATAAAAACACGAATTCAAAAAAATATATAATGCAATAATTGCATACACTTTTTTGGTAATATTTTTAAAAAATCGTGAAAAATCCCTGTCCCCCCTTTATCTCGAAAAGTACAGATTAAAAAATTTTGAAAAAATTCTGAAACATTCTCTACGGGGTGTAGATTGAACGAAAATTATCACGAGTGTATTACCTTTAATTATTCATCTGGTATATAAAAAAAATAAATATTTCAAGGTCATCAATAAAGATTCGAATTAAACTTTGTTGAAAACTCATTTGGGGTGTGTTTTGTGAAGACACTGATCATTTTATAACTCTCTAATAAAATTTTTTATTTTAAAAGCAATCAACATACGAAACACTAATTTCGCAAGTTCAACTTGCACTTGACCAGTTATTTATTTTTTTTAATTTGACTGCGAAAAGTTTAGTACAGTAAGCTAAAATTTGTACACAAACCTGAAAATAAGCGACCGTTGGTAAAAACTGAAGACGCGTTTCTAGTAGATCGTTCCTTTCCTTCTATTCCATCTAGCACAAGAAATAGAAGTAAAGATAACATGTTTTCAATCTGTTATGGTTTGTTTGCAAAAATTTGCTATTTATTTAACTATAATTGACAAAAAGGCCAAGTAAGGAACTTTATGACCACCCAGTATAATGCAAATCCCTTTAGATAAAAATCTAAATTTAATATAGCTTATGACAATCCCGAGATTTCTCGATAAAAAAATATATAAAAATAAAAAAATCCATCAAGTCGTTTTATAGACAGGCTTTGTTGTATTTTTATGTCTCTTTAAAGACCCATCCACAAAATAAATAAAGAAGCGAAATTGCAAAGAGAATTATGCGTCCACTGTATGAATTAACTTTTGTTATTTTTACAGGGGTTAACAAGCACCGACGTAATTTAATTTTAATTAATTTAAGTAACCTGTTTGTTTTCCGAGAGAGTTAAATAAAGGTTATAAATATAAGTGGATAGCTTCTTAAAAAAATATGTCAAGTGTAAGATTATTTATTTTTTTATTGTTCTATAGATATTTGTTTAATTACAAAGGATTTTTTTTTAATATCGGTAAGGAAAGCATACACTGTTATATGTTCTACATAAAATTCGTACCGAATGACTGAATTTATTATTATTAGGCTACACTGTCAAGAAAACGTTAAAATAATTTTAAAATATTTACTTAAAATTAAGTAGGTGTTAGAGTTTTGGAGCGTTTCCTAGATATTTCAAATAAAATTCTTTTAAATTCTAGTATAAATTCAAAAAAAAATCAAGTAAATTAATACTTGTATAACCGGTCAAGTGCAAGTTGAACTTGTGCAATTAGTGTTTCGTACGTTGATCGCTTTTAATATAAAAATTTTTGTTAGAGAAGTATAAAATGAACAGTGACTTCACAAAACACACCCCAAATGAGTTTTCAACAAAGTTTGTTTTCGATCTTTACTGTAAACTGATGAGCTTGAAATTTTTGTTTTTTTTTATATACCAGATAAATTATTAAAGGCAATGCACTCGTGATAATTTTCATTCAATCTACATCCCGTGAAGAATATTCCAGAATTTTTTCAAAATTTTTTGATCAGTACTTTTCGAGATAAAGGGGAAACAGCGATTTCTCGCGATTTTTTAAAAATAATACAAAGAAAAGTGTGCGCAAGTATTATGTAATATATATTTTTGAACTAATGTTTTTAAGAAATTTCACCCCCAAAACTAACCCCTTAAATCAAAATTTAACTTTAAAAACTACTTGGCTCTGATGAGGTTATCAGTTCCTCTATTAGTACCAAATTTCAACTTTCTAGGTCAAATAGTTTCGGAGAAAATGGGGTGTGACAGACGGACAGATGGAAAGACACCGAAGAAATCTGATAAGTGTTCTGTACAGAATACTAAAAATCAAGTAAACGTTTGCAGTCAAGGATGCCCGATGTTGTCTTCAGACAGCGTATCATAAAACGTATTTTAATGAAGCTAGACACCAAAAAAGCTTCTGGCGCTGACGGAATACCTGCCATAATTCTCGAAAACTGTGCAAGGGAACCAACACCAGTTTTCTGTAGACTTTTCAACCTACTTACAGAAAAGGAATATTTCCTTCCTGCTGGAAATGTGCCACAGTTCAGCCGATACCTAAAAAAGGCAAGAAGACCTTGCCAAACAACTACCGACCAGTCGCACTGCTTTCAATAATATCGAAAGTCATGGAAAAGGCTGTCAATCAGCATCTTCCAAACTACCTTGAAGGATTCAACATTATTAGCGATCACCAATATGGCTTTCGTAAATATAGATCAACAGGAGATCTTCTGACTTATGTAACACATGTTTAGAACAACGGAATTGAAGACTTCGGAGAATCTCGAGCGGTTGCTCTTGACATATCCAAGGCATTCGATTGTGTTTGGCACGATGGACTATTGGCTAAGCTACGCTCTTATGGTATGTCTGAAAAGTTCTGTTTATGGCTCTCATGTTTCCTCAAAGAGCGTTCTTTACGAGTCACAGTCAACGGATTTCTTTCTAACACCTTTACTGTTAACGCCGATATGCCCCAAGGCTCCATACTGTCTCCTACTCTCTTTCTTATTTACATTAACGATGTGCTGGAAAAGACCGGGAATCCAATCTACAACTTTGCAGATTACAGTACGCTTATCTCTTTATTCACTTTGAACGCTCGGACATCGGCTACTCAGGCGGATATCCGTAGACAGCAGGAGGTCGTTCAACTTAACAAAGACCTAGAAGAAATTCTATCTTGAGGTGACAGTAACCAAGTGGAATTTAACGCTGCAAAAACCCAGGCGGCAGTTTTTTCTAAAAATGTTAACGTTGCTGAACCCAAGATAGTTATGTCGGGGCACTCCATTCTCCTAGCATCGTCACCCAATTTGTCGTGCGTTAATTTGAGAGCAAATATGTCCTGGCATGAACATGTTGCAGGCATAGCAAGGAGAGCTTCTCAAAAGTTGGGAATATTATTTCGAACCAGAAAGCTTTACACTCCACAACAACTGTTAATTCTTTACAAAGCTGAAATTCGACCAACTATGGAATACTGCTCCAATGTTTGGGGCTCCGCTCCCAAACATACATTACATTTGTTGGGTTCTGTTCAAAGCTGTTCGTCTGATTGGAGACTTAGAACTCACGGGCGGCCTTGATTCGCTGGAATATCGAAGAACGGTTGGCGACTTGAGTCTATTCTACCAGTATTTTCATGGAGAGTGTTTGAAGGATGTAGCCCGCTTAATTCCTCCCAGAGCGATGCATGTTAGAAATACACGTCACACTGATACTTCACATCCGTATGAGGCTCAGCTTGTTACTCCTCGTACAACGCTTTTGAAGTAGTCTTTTATATGGAGAACATCATCCCTTTGGAATGGCTTACCCAGGACTGTGTTTCCCACCGATTACAATTTGAAGCAATTCAAGAACAACGTGAATCGCTTTTTCCGCACACGTGTCGCTCCTGTAGCGCTTTAGGGACTTCCCTGCAGCACGTGTGCTAGACCCATAAAAAAAAAAATCGAGTAGTGTAGCCTGATAATAAGATTTCAGTCATCCGATACGAAATTTTTGTAGAACCTATAATAGCGTCTATACTATCAGAATTTGGATTTTTTTTAACTTTGTAAATGCCTTGGCTTGTTCGGGTACAAGCGAGGCATCTGTCCTCATGATATTTTATTAATTAAGGCCTAAATTTTCCAAAAATAACTTGAGCAGAGGCGTAGGACCAAAAACTTGAGACTTATGGTATTATTTATTCAAAAACTCGAAAAACGACCGTTTTTGGCTGGAAAAAGCGGGTCCAGCTTCGTTCTCCGGTATTGACGACGTCTACCCTTTGCAGGTTCTCTCTTATTTTATCAAGAACAAACTAGATTTGTTGATTTTATATGGTTTAATCAATTTTTGGATCGAATTTTTTGGGCCCTAAAGCTGGGTCCGGCCTCAGTGGCGTCTGCCCTTTGGGGCGCTCGACTTTTTTAGTGTCAATAAAAGGTACAGTACTTGATTCAAGTAGTTAAATGTCAGTCTATTTTTTTATGTAGCATTTTAGGTCTTATCTGGGCGTTCCAGGGCACAGGGGTTGCAAAATCAACGTTAAAGGCTTTTATTCGACTTACCCGATAGAATGAACAACTAGGCAGACGGTTAGTCGACAGGTCAAAATTTCGGGTTGCCCTCTTGGCCTATAAGCCATCAAATTGCATCGCTCATGTTTCTAGCGGCATCATGCGGCATCCTCACATAGCAAACGCCTAGTGTGGATTTGGATATTTCCGTCGATTTATCCGTCGTTGTGTTACCGCGATATCCCTAATTTACAAATTGATTATCAGGGTCGGACTTACGTACGGCTCTCAGGCCTGGTGCTAGTTGTTTAAAGCACATAGAGCCAAGATTCAGACAGTTCAAAATAAAGCCTTTCGCGTCATAGCAGGAGCTCCCTGGTTTGTTCGCAACAACCAGTTGCACAGGGAGTTTCAAATACCCATAATAAAAGAATTCACCCGTAGCTTCGCTTCCTTGAGAAAGCCACAGCCCACTCTAACCTCGAGGTAGCTAACACTTTCAGAGTCAGCGTAAACGTTGGCAACCGATATTTACGACCCACCGACATTCTACTATTAGACTAACATTAGACTTGACCATAGACTATCCCTTTGCTTGGCACTTAAGGGTAAGGCCATAGTTTAGGTGAGCAACGCCTAGCAGTAAAAAGTGCAAACGCCACATACAACTAACACTATTGTAACACAACATTCCCCGGAACTTGGGGATTTAAGTTTAATTAAAAGCTTTAAGTTAGGTTTAAGGTAGCGTAGATCAAATCACTAGAAAATTAACCACAGCGTTATAAATTATTTAAACACCTAGACAACAAAAACTGCAGTATGTAAAAGGAGTGAAAGGTTATCTCAGACCACAAGGAGTTTTAGTGGGTATGCCAACCCCTCAGGTTGAAGAGCCCCACATAACTGGAGCACTTTGGGACACCCATAAGGTGACGCAGACTGCTCCAGAATCCATAAGGCGCATTTGTTCGTTTGAAAAATTTCAAATATATAGTTTTATAAAAAAATATATATTACAGGCTCTCGCAAACAATCGAGCTAAAGATAAAAAAAACTCTTTATAACTTCTTGAATACTTCATTATAATACAACGAGGGATACTTTCTACCAAAATACCTAAACTACAAGTTGTGATTATATTAGTGCTTCAGCGGCGTAGTTAAGTTTAAAGAGTGGATGGGGCAGATTGATATAAAGGGCTTTTCTTTAAGAAAAAGACAATAATATACAGGTAAAGATGCGTTCAGCTCCATTCGACACAGGAGGATGATAATCGACAACCGGGGTCGAAGCCCCTAATGTTTTAGACTCTTCTAGTAAGCTCAAAATCAGTAACTAGATGGGGAAGATTTTTCATTAAAAACAACTCTTTCATACAGCGGCATTTTAAAAACTTAAACTTAATTTAATGGGGGGGGGGGTTGTAGCTAGAGCACTTTCATACTATAAAACTCTAATAAAAATAGCCCTGTTTCGAAGAGAACACTACTTTCTACAGTTGTAGGGGTAGAGAGAAGCATATACCTCTACTGACTGCCCTAGGCCTGCGCCACTGTGGTGTACTCACCAGTTCTAGCAACCTGGTACCCATTTTAAATATACAAAATATGACTGGTAAAAAAAAAATAAATTGGAAAGGAGGCTCTGGCAGCTAAGACTAACCATATATTTATCACTAATATAATGACAAACGGAAGAAGAACGTCCTGTATTTCTTTTAGCTAACGAAGCAACGCAATACCTGATATCATGTTCACTGCTAGCTTCCCAAGGGCAGAACAGAACAACCTGGAATTACATATCGGCGATACTAACCTAACGACATCTTCCATAACTAGTTGAATTCGGGTACACTTAAACAAATCACTAGAGTCAATCAGACAAAGATTCAAATAATTATCTTGTCCGTGTCTAGTAAGATCTTATACTTTAACAAAAAATGTTAGACAAGCGTAATTGTGTCTAGCATCTTGACCTACAGTACAAAAAAAGGCTGCTACGGTACAGCACAACACATCCTGGATTTATTAGCAGTGATCAAATTTATTGTGATTCAGATGCTTCTACAATACAATGGGTTGTAACAACAGTTTTTAGATAATGATAATTCAACTATTCGCACAACCTTCAGGCCACCTCCAAACGTCAAGCCCTGAATTTCAAATCGTGGAATGAATTCTCATAGCGAATATATTCCACTCACAATATATCTTAATAATACTGGAATTCAGTCTCTGACAAACATGAAATATAATTTGTTCTCAGGAGAAAATCATCTTTATAGAAAAATTGTTTAAGTTTCTAATTAAATCTTAAATATCGTATTTTAATTAATATGTTATTTGTTAAGTATTCCAATAAATTCAGTATTTCTGTCTGTATTCTGGTTGTTTTAATTTGCAATTTCTGATCATAAAAAATAACCAGCCAAGTGCAAGTCGGACTTGCGCAATTAGTGTTCCGTACATTGATAGCGTTTAAAATAAAAAATTTTTGTTACGGAGGTATAAAATGATCAATGACTTCGTGACTCGTGATGGTTTTCGTTTAATCCTGTTGGAGAATATTCCAGAGGGTAATACATTCATGATAATTTTCGTTCAATCTACACCCTGTGGAGAATATTCAAGAATTATTTCAAAATTTTTTGATCACTACTTTTCGAGATAAGGGGGGACAGCGATTTTTCGCAAATTTTTAAAAGAATACATTAATATATTTTTGAACTTTCATTTGACACCCTCCAAAAAATTTTTGTTCTTCAGTTCCAATTTCACAACACAAAGAAAAGTGCGCGCAAATATTACATTATATATATTTTTAAACTGGTGTTTTTACAAGCTTTCATTTAACACCTCGCTTCCGATTTCACCCCCAAAACTAACCCCTTAAGTCAGAATTAAACTTTCAAAACCAAACGCCTCAGAAGAGGCCATCAATTCCTCTGTTAGTGCCAAATTTTTTTAACAAAGAGAGGGCTTTTTTATCATTCACCTGCCCACCTGAGTAGGGATATTACCCTATTTTATATCCTGAGAATATCGACGGGGATGTCGTAATACTCATGAACGTTGTTCAAGTGCCGAAACATACATTTTTGTATTTTACGGCACCTTTTAGACAACGTGGTAGTGCTGCCACGGGCGTTTTTGCATTTGTGTAAACAACTACTACCTATGTACGTGGCCAAGCCATATGTTCTTAAATAAAAGTATACCGACCTGCCAGGATTGAAACTCGTGACCTTCTGCACCGCAAGCCATGGGCCGCCACGTTGGCTTGTTATTTGAAATCATTATTTTAACTAACGTAAATACCAGAGATTAATAAGTTTAATGAAGAAGTACCCTTTCCTTAATTAATTTAGAACTGTATTAACTACCCTAAATTTAGGTTTCGTTATATTGCTACACACAGATAGCACTTTCGCAAAAGGAATTCAGAGAAGTAAGGTCTAATTATTTGTGGTCTTAATAAATTAGGTAACTCAATTAGCTTGGAGAATTATTTTACCGACATAGTTAAATATTTACACAGTTATTGCCCTACAGCAAAATTGTCGAAGATGCTGAGTAACATACAACCAATTCTAGTACTGAGGCCACCATTTTTGCAAAAAAATATCAGGATTAATTGATGACAGTTCAATTTTTAGTGAGTTCGGTATCTGTCTGTTCGTCTGTCACCTCCGATTTTCTCCGGAACTATTTGACATAGAAAGTTGAAATTTGGCGCTAATATAGAAATTGATAGCGTCATCAGAGCCGTGTAGTTTTGAAGGGTTAATTTTGACTTAGGGGGTTAGTTTTGGGGGAGCGAAATCGGAAGTGAAAAAACACACACACTGAGTGTGGTGTCAAATGAAAGCTTGCAAACACGAGTTTAAAAATATGTATATATAATGGAATACTTGCGCACATTTTTCTATGTATAATTTGTAAAAAATGTGAAAAATCGTTGTCCGCAATGTTCAGCAATCTCGAAAAGTAAAGATCAAAAAATTTTGAAAAAATTCTAGAATATCCTCCACAGGGTGTAGATTGAAGGAAAATTATCATGAGTACGTTACTTTTAATAATTTATCTGGTATATAAAAAAATAAAAATTTGAAGGTCATCAGTTTTCAGTAAAGATCGGAGAAAAACTTTGTTGAAAACGCATTTGGGATGTGTTTTGTGAAGTCACTGATCCTTTTATACCTCCGCAACAAAAATTTTTATTTTAAAAGCAATGAACCTATGGAACACTAACTGCGCAAGTCCGACTTGCACTTGACCGGTTTTATTTTCAGCCCAAGTTTTTTTTTTATATATTAAATTAAAACATTTGCTACGCCAGCACACAAAAATGTTTGATCAAAAACAACCCTAATAATAATTTACGACCAGCCTAAAGTTTCTACATTTATATTGATGGCAATAGAATCCATAGGCAAAGCATGCACACAAACATAATTTTATTACCAGGCCAATATTGTAAATTCCATACTGCTACCATATCTTGGTACCTTCACCAAGAGATGTAACTGTACAAGAATTCACTTGGTAAAGTTTTCTTAAAGCCCTTTTGATCGATAGTCTCTGAATATTGACGCCATTACTAATAATTTCTTGGGCAAAAGAAACTTCCTATAAGAATCCGTTACTTCTTTGATTATTTCGGATTTTGTTTAAAGATTTTTAAAACTTCCTCGCCAAAGAAATGATATAATGATGGTACACATCATCTGAAGATTCATTAAGCCCATAATCACTCCACACATTACTACTTGTCTTATCTCATACATCGGTTATGAGAATTGAGATCAAATGTTGTCCAGCATTTTAAAAAAAATAATTTTCGACACACACAATTATTATAAGTAATATACAATAATTCACATTTCTAGCTGCTATATATACACTTCGAATTTTCAAAAATTCGATTTCCTTTTTTTTATGGATTTTTATTCTCTATACTTCTAAGATTTATTCAAAAAAAAAAATTAAGACCATTACAAAGTTATACCACTAAATGTGACCTGGCGTCGCATAGGGACCGGTGTCTGGCTCAATGCACTATCTGCAATATTACTCAGTCAGTTTTCAATATCCTTTAACTTTTTTTTTAAATCTTAATAAATATTTTCTCTACAAAATGTCGAGAAGTTTTTTAATTTTTTTAATAGACAATTTTTTAAAAATAATTAAACATAAATTTTTTGGTCGAAAATT
This sequence comes from Pachyrhynchus sulphureomaculatus, assembly GCA_019049505.1. NCBI lineage: Eukaryota > Metazoa > Arthropoda > Insecta > Coleoptera > Curculionidae > Pachyrhynchus > Pachyrhynchus sulphureomaculatus. The sequence continues at coordinate 203,725,480 of CM032446.1, forward strand.
GCATACTAATGTTTGAAACACCGTAAATTTTTTATTTAAAAAAAAAAAACCTCCGACAATTTTTAACATTGTGACAATCTACATTATTTTACGAGATTAATTTTTATTTTTGCAGATTAGATTATTTTTTGTGAAGTTATCTTGCAGACAAGGAGGCGCCATAGTTTTCATCAGTGGTTCATTTAACCCGATAAAAATAATGTTAACGTTTAAAACATATTTAAAAAAAAATCTCATAATTTAGAGTACAATAAAAATATATAATCGCCATACTTTATTATTCACTTAATAATATTTTTTTGAAATATACATACTTTTTGCAGTGCTCAGGTGAATGCATGCATACCTGCCCTCTGTTGAGGATTGTTTAAGTTCACAGACCAATAGAAAAATTGTTTAGTGAGGTCCTAACAAGGCAGCGCTTGTATCACAGTTCTACCCCACGTATATGACGCAAGTGCTGCCTGGCGGCAATATCTAGCACCTCACTGAACCCTCTATCGGGATCTTACGTATTCTTTACGCTACTACAGTGATAAGTACTTTGAGTTTGGTTCTCTTTTTCTATCGATTCTAGCTCAGCTGATAAACCCCGGTAATAGGCAAATTCGTAATGTAATTGAATTAAACTATTAGTGCATTGTCCGAAAAATTATTGCTTACTGTTTTTGAATATTTCATATTTGTAGTGTAAATTTTCACAAATGAATCATTTTTTATTATTTACAGATTAATTAATACAAATGCACAGAAAAATGAATGTATGTCATGGTTAGAAAGTTGTCACATTTTAACAGGACTAGTAAGTCTTCAAGACCATGCGTACAGGATCGTCTTGTAATTTACCTACTCGCTCTAAAAAGAGTCTATTTTGAATATGACAGTTAAGTACCTATCTAAAGCATACGAGGGCTACAACAATGAAAGAAGAAAAAATTCTTGGCACGAATCATTTGATTGTTTCTCAAAATATTCGCCTCTAAAATTTATACGCTTTTGCATGCGTTCAAACCAATTCTCCAAATATTTTTCCACTCTGAAGTTGGTACCTCAGAAACATGGTTTGGGAAGGATTCAACAGCTTCTTGAGATGATGAAAATCGCAATCCACGCATCGGGAAGAAAGGTCGTTATGTGATAAATTAGGTTAACATTAATTCGAAACAAGCGATCATTTTCTTGGAAGTACTTCGCGAACGAACCACTTTTGTTGGATTAGGTTTAACTTGGAACACCCAAACAGTTGATTGTTGCTTAGTTTTCAGCTCGTACGATTATATCCAAGTTTCATCTCCTGTTACGATGTTGTATGCGGATTTTGCATGTCCTCGGTCGAATTTTTTGAGCATTTCCTTTCGCTAAAATTTTGCGGAATTCATAGAGAACAAATCTTTTTCACAGCTAAATTTTCACGAAAAATCGAATGCACTGCAGTCTTCAATATGCCTAACGATGCCTTTATCTCACGATAAGTCACATGCTGGTCCTCCTCAGTCATGTTGCGCAGAGCATTGATGTTTTTTGGAACATCAACCGATTTTGGTTGTCCTTCACGAAATTCATTGCTGACGGAAGCACGACCATGCAAACCAATTATGAACAGTCTTTTCTGATGATAATTCTATACCAAAAGTTAATAGAAGCGATTTCAGACATTATTATTGAGTTAGGCCTTTACTAAAATCGTAAAAAATCTTCGAACGAAAATCGTCACGTGAAATTTCCATTGTTGACAAAATTGTTTTTTTAACGCTCACTATAAATAAGCTACTCGGCTAATTTCTAAGCTGCCACTGTTTTAACAATAACAAATGTCAAATTTTACAACAATGGTAATATCACATCTCCATAGCGCCATCTAGTAGTAGTTTGTAAAAACTTAAAAGGCGGCTCTCGTAACATAAACGGAGAACCACAACTATATTTTTTTATCAGCGTGACGGTAAAGTTTGACCAAGATAAGAAATATTCCAGTTTTGTGTTTTTTTTTCAAAAGGATAAAGACAAAATATATATGTATTTTCAAACAAACTTAGTTTGTTAACTTATTATCTTGATACTCTCTGAAGTAACTTCGTGACTACAAGAGGAAAAGAGCTTTTCGTTGTAAACTTTGTAACGATTTTTACATTTTGTTAAAAGGTCAGAGATAAGGAAAAAGACGGTTAAAGTTCAATTTTCTTTAAACATTTTTTAAATAAATGAACTAACGGAAAAATTACCTGTATTCCATTAACTTCATTAAAAGCTTTTGGTGTGGCTACTTTGGAGAAGCGTAGGGATCTTGCAGATGTTTTATTCCTATATAAACTCCTGAATGGCTTTATTTCCTGTCTACCACTTTTGGAGAGCGTCCGACTTAATACTATTCATAGGACTCGTGGCAGTGTATTGCTCAGTATTCCATTTCATAGTGCTAATTATGGCTATTACAGTCCTCTCACGAGAATGTGCCGATTATTTAATACTTACAGCCTTGATCCCTTCAGTTGTAGTGTTAGCAAATTTAAAACGCTTGTAAGCGCGATCGGGATCTGAGTTGTTAAACTATTGTAATGTTGTTTTTTTTTCTCCGTTTTCACGTTATGAATTGTATATGTGCATTTTTTGTTTTTATATTACTATTGTAATTTTGTTTTTATATTACTATTGTAATTGGCTTGTCCGTAAAATAAATAAATAAAAAAAAAACTGAAAAAATTTTTAACGTTGAAATGTGAAATATAATGAAAAAACAGACCAGAACATGTCATGTTCTACTTCATTTCAAAGTTCGTCGGGTAGCTAGATAACAATATTTGGCATTTTGTAAAACCATCACGACAACCTCAACGATTTATGAACCTTATCCTAAAAGTTTATTGGCTACTAACAAACTACTAAGTCAAGTCCTTCTCAGTGCTAGTGGATCTGACAATAACCTGTGCGTTGTTGACGATACAGTCAGCTTGGTGTTAAAATACGTTTTCCTAAAATTTGCTTAGCCCAGTTTTCGGACATGATATGTAAATATTATTTTGGGCATTCCTCCGAAAAATCACACACGCCGACAAAATTGGACGAAAAGTCAGAACCTTAGACCAGAATATGCTTTCCCAAAGGTTTTTGGTACGCTCAATCCGAATCCAATCTCAGAATTGCTCCATCACATCATGTTTTTGAGATATCCTGACCTAAATTTGCAAAAAACATGATTTTACCCTATATGGGGGTTTATATTACAGCGCGAATTAATTTTTCTCTACGAAGCACGTTACAGCATCTGAAAGTACTACTCTTCCCCTTCAAAATCCATTTTGAATTTTTTCGATGTTTTATTTCTTCTTAGAGAAATAGTCCGTTGAACTAATTAGTTTGGCGTTTTCGTTACAACCATACTATTTGGACTATTTCCCGAAAAATTCAGTGAAGAGATGGGAGAACGTTTTCTTCAGGACTTCAAAGAAAAAGAGCGACATTTTCAAGGTAGGTGGAATAAAAGAATGATGGCGGACTATGGCTGGTCTTTGAAAAGAGAAGATAATTCTACTAGTCATAAATGTAAGTCTCTCCAACGATCATTTAAAAAGAAGTGCAAACGTTTTCATAAGAAACGGAAGTAATGTCATTCTAATTAGTTCTAACGAGAAAGAAAAAAAAATCATTGAAAAAAATCAGAAAAAATCATAAACAAAAGAAAAATGGAGTCAACACCGCCATGTCCTCGTTTCGTGACTCTGGGTTCAGCTGAGAGCGGTAATATGTTCAGAGAAAGAAGTTTGTCAAAGTTACTTTACTTGAGGGAAAAAATATAACAAATATCGAGTTTTATAGTAATTTAGACTCTTCAGAATTCCGACCCGTCATATCGGATTGGCCATTTTGAATTTCTTAAGGTTAGAGACAAACCATCACTCGATGGGGTTAAACCGACAACGAATTCGGATTCAGCGTCTCAAAAATCATATAATTACACTACTCTCGCCTGCTGGATCAACTATTTTTTTGATATGGTTGTAATGAAAACGCCAAACTAATTAATTTCAACGGACGATTTGTCCGAGAAAAAATAAAATATCACAAAAATTCCAAATGCATTTTAAAGGGAAAAAGTAGTACTTTCAGATGCCGTAACGAGTTTTGTGAAGAAAAATTAACTCGCGGTGTAATATAATCCCGAATATAGCAAAAACCGTGTTTTTATTTTACGATATCTCGAAAACTTGATGTGAGCAATTCTGAGGTCGGATTTGGATTCAGTGCACCAAAAATCTTCGAAAAAGAACAGTCTGGTGTCAGGGTTTGAAAAATGTTGGCCTGTGTTATTAGCTGTAGATCTTTTTAGATAGAAAGTAGACCTTTACAGACCCAGACTTGAAAATATAGTTTCAAATGCGAGATACTAACATGATTAGTGTTTCTCAATATTTTACCATGTAAATTTTGACGAAAAATAGTATTTTTTATATACTCAATTTATAAAACTGAAAAAAAAAATTGTACCTACTCATCCTGATTAGAATGTCAATTTTGAGCATTGGTTTGGAAAACAATCTTTCCTACACTAGTGTGGCAGATTAATTTTTCCTTAAGGGGTTACATACACCTCCAATTTTCAAAAATTCGTGTTCGTTTTTTTACGGATTTTTAATCTCTGTACTTCTAAGAATTATTGAAAAAAAAAATTAAGAAAATTTCATCCCATCACAAAGTTATAGCATTAAATATGACCTGGCGTCGGATTGGGAGCTCTATCTGTCCCAATACAATGTCTGCAATATTACTCAATCAATTTTTAATATTTTTTAACTTTTTTTTAATATTAATAATTATCTAAGTTGGGAATGTGGAATCTTTGGCACAATGATTCTATTCAGTATATATCACCACTACACCAAACACTTTATTTTTGCACTCGACGCGCGTTTCGCTAACCATGTTAGCTTCATCAGGAGCGATGATTTTATTATATATATTAGTCAATCATCGCTCCTGATGAAGCTAACATGGTTAGCGAAACGCACGTCGAGTGCAAAAATAAAGTGTTTGGTGTAGTGGTGATATATACTGAGTAGTTAATATTACCATTTCTACAAAGTGTCGAGATATTTTTTAAATTTTTCTGATAATAATAATTTTTTATAAATAATTAAACATACATTTTTTGGTCGAAAATTGCATACCGAAGTTTGAAACACCGTAAATTTTTTACTTTAAAACAAAAAACCCTTCGACAATTTTTAACTACTACATTATTTTACAAGATTAATTTATATTTTTGCAGAGTGGATTATTTTTTGTGAAGTTATCCTGCAGACAAGGACGTGCCATAGTTTTCATCAGTGGTCCATTTAACCCAATAAAAATAATGTTAACGTTTTAAACATAGTTAAATTACACAGGTCAATGATGTAAGAACTTTTTTAATAATTTTACCTGATTCCTATGTTTTTTTGGTGTGCTGAGTCCGAAAATAATAATAAAAAAGTCATATCACCCATCAATTTTTCACATTTTAATATTCAAAATGTGAAAAGTTTATTTTTATTATTCGAATGTTATCAGGTTGGCAATAAAATGAGAATTTTATAAGGTTGGCAGTAAAATCAAATGTTATTAGGTTGGCAGTTTCGATAAATGTCACGACTGTTTGTTTTCTTCCAGTTAATATAACCTCACATTGCAGTGTTTAACCCATGTGCTTTAATTCACACTCAAAGTATGGCTAATCGTGGTTGTAAAAATTCTCCCAACACTTTTTGTTATATATGTGGTGAGTTTGTAGTTAAAAACCATCAAAGAAATATTACTGACTTTGAAAATATTTTGGTGTGGAAATCGGTAATCAAGAAAAATGTTGGGTCGTCTCGATCTAATCTCAATTTTTGGATTACACTGGCTATTAATTAGTGTTCCCAGGTATTCAAAAAACCTACTGAATTCTCTGTCCATTAATAATAAGATTAGCATCAACGTGCGATTTTGAAAACACAACCAGTTTAGTCTTTGTTATATTTATATGTAGTCCAAATTGCTCACTCCGACAAACTATGAGATTCATCATCTTAGGTTGTTAATCAGGATCACATTCCCTTTAAATTCCGTTGTTATCTGGTATAGAACTTCTTTGAAAACAGTTTTCGAATAAAACTAGAAAAGAAGCGCAGACAAAATATATCCTTGTAGCACTCCTTTCTTGATAGAAGCGTCCTCCGATAGGCTTTGTTCGATTTCGATGTCTGATGCCAATACAAACTGGATTTGATGTTGATCTCTTGGCGGTCAACACCCGAGGCACATAGGATCTCTATCATTTTAGCGTATTTGACACAATTAAAGGCCTTACGATAGTCAATGAAACACGCAAAGATATTTACGTTTACATCCCTGCATCGTTGTGTTAGAACAGTAAGAGCGAACAGCGCATCTCGCGTGCCTAAACCACTTCTAAAACCAAATTGTTTATCTTGAAGCATTTAATTGCAGAATAGTCTTTTTTTACCACAACTCATTGACAAGTAATGGATATTTTATTGTTTAAACATAACCAAAGAAAGTACGATGACATTTTCAAATAAGAGTACACAACACATTAAGAAGCGAAGACACTTTATAGCGAAACATGATATAGGTAGCCATCAGAGAGAGTTTGCCATTTGATATTGAAATATTTACTTTTTAGTTCAAATATTTGTTATTTTCCTCATTCAGGTTAAAATACCAACTAGAGAATTTTAAAAATTCACGGCGAGAACGGATAAAATTACTTAGAAAGTGGAAGAAAACATTACCACAGCTTTGCAAAAGTTTCGTCTTTTTAGGTAAGATATACTTCTTTGACATGTACAATTGTTTAATTTTTAGAAAATATCCGATATCGTCATTGGAATGTTCATCAGACCAAGAAAACCACGTTCTTATAAAAAACATTCCGGTTCGTGTTTGAGCACTTTCTCTAACAGCTTAAATTGTTATATTGGGGCTAATTGTTCGTCATTAGAATTTTTAACTGTTACTGAAGAATTCCGCTTTATTTTCGCAGTTCTCAAATTGTAGTGTAATCTTTAAAAAAACAACAAATTAAATATATTTAACCAACGTGTAAAAATTAGAATTTATAATTAAAACGTGACAAAACTGTTTTAAAAAACATTAAACAAATACAGTATGTCAAGTAAGAACGTGACCGCTCGAATTCTCAAAAAATGTGTTTCGAGAAAATGTTTTGCCATCAATGTATTCTTTGGTGTGCTAACAACGGCGCAATTACCTTAGTAAGTTGTCCAATCGCCAACAATAATCGCCTGGTATCCTCAAGGCTTACTATCGACGAGCTTTTCTGCATACTCTGCAAATTTTTCGACTCTCGCCAGACAACTGAGTCAAAGTGCTCAGACTCTTTTCTCTGAGCTTTCTCTTTACAAGGGACCAAACGTTTTCAATAGAGATGGCTTCCGGCGATTGTGAGGGCTACTATAGTATCTAATCATGGGCCCAAGCGAGCTGCTTCGCGACGTGATTTTCATGCAGTAAAGGTTTCTTCAACGGAATTTGATATCATGAGCACGAAGATGTTATCGAATGGTCTCATGGGACACATTCAAACCCGATTTGCTTAATTTTACCGCTCTTTGACGCAGCGTTAATTTCGTGTGCAGTGAAAACAAAAACAAGATTCGATTTCGGCTTTCGGAGTGACTTTGCCTACAGAGCACGTTTTGGCAAGTCGTTATTTTTCTTCTCGTTAATCGATATCGACTTTTTATTGTACTTAGCGGCCGCAGAATGTGTCATTTTAGGCCCCTTTGGATGGGAACAAAGAAACACTGCCTCGAACCGACGCGCAAATAACATTTTGGCTTTTATGTGTTTTCGACGGAAGGTCGAAATCGACTGATATTTTTACTAAAATGCGTCGTAGACAAAAATTCTCTCTACCGATTTTTTCTTGAATCGCTAGAATCTCATCTGCCAACAATGAATTATCGCGGACATGTTCTTACTTGACAGACTGTAACATGTAATACTGCAGGTATTTTATTGAATTTAACACTTCTGTAGGTGATTTGCCGTCTTAATATTGGCTTTCTAGCCAAAATGGCTCCTCCGCCTGCAATTTGATCTTTATTTTAAAATAAAAATAGTAGTCTCCGAACAAGACTAGTTAAAAAATTATTAACAACAACAAATTGAACCAAATTATACAAATTGAGATTAATTAAGCTTAAAATAATGTAGTAAATTTTCAATCTGAAATAATAAAGCATTATTAATAATATTTTGCGTTATATTGATTTTATAATTATTTCACATGGGCGTAAAATGTTATTAGCACATATCTATTGGAATTAGCCGGTTATCACATGGATTAGCGAATATAATACCGCATGAGTATTTTAAGTGGCGTTAATTTTGCATGAAAACCTGATGTATTGAGGCTGATTGAATCTTCCATTTTATTTGAAAATTCACTAACATAATAATAGAATGATATATTTACGCTGAGAAAAAACTCTTTTGAGTCGACCAATACATTTTTAATTTAACAACACTTTATCAATACTCTATATACGAGGATAGATTGAAAAGTTCGCGGCCTAGTCAAGAAAACAAAATAAAATGCGTACAAAAATATTTTTATTTTTCGACGTAATCTCCACCTAGCTCTATGCACTTCTTCCACCTGCCTGCCAAAGCTTCCACATATGTTTCAAAAAAAGATTCCTCAAGTTCTTCAAAATACTGGTTAACTGCAGCTTCGACATAAATGACGCAAAAGGGTGCAATAGTAAATCGAGTTTATTGTTTCACCTTTTGGAAGGTAGTCCACCATAATAGTAACTTTAGCATCCTAAAAATCTGACGCCATCACTTTTGCAGGCGGCAGAATTGCCTTCGCTTTCTTTGGGGTCGGTTCACCAGATTTTTTTCCGCTGTTTGGATTGTTGTTTTGACTCTGGAGTATAGTGGTAAACCCAGGTTTCGTCCATTGTCACAAACCTGTTAAGAAAATCTTGCGGATCAGCCTCAAACATCTCCAAAAGTCGCGAGAAATCGTGAGTCGAATTCGTTTTTGTTCAACTGAAAGCAATCTGGAGACCCACCTAGCGGAAACCTTAGAAAATCCGAGTTCGTTAGCAATGATGTTTTGTATTGGTTCATACGAGATGCCTATAGTGTCTGCAGTCTCCCTGATAATTAATCTACGCTTTCAATATGAGATCACACACTTTGCCGATGTTTTCTTCAGTCGTTGATGTCGTGGGCCGGCCGAAGCGAGGGTCATCTTCGATGCTCTCTCGTCCGCGTTTAAATTCTGCAACCCATTTTTTCACAGTGGTATATGGCGGAGCAGATTCCTCTAGTATTGTTTTCATATCATCGTGGATCTCTATTGGTGTTAATCTTTTTTTAAACTGGTACTTGATAAAACAAATAAGATAATGAAGATGCGATGAGAGAAGCGATTCTAGCGATTTAACAAAATATCGGGGGGAACCTTTATCTACGACGTATTTTAGTAAAAGTATCAGTCGATTCCGAACTTTCGTCTAAATCACGTAAAATCCAAAATGAGTTTTTTTGCGCGTCGGTTCAAGAAAGCCTTTCTTTGTTCCCATCCAAAAGAGTCTAAAATTACACATTCCGCAGCCGCTAAATATGTTAAAAAGTCGGTATCGTTTGTGAAGGAGTGGGTAAATCATTTTAAAAGGACGAAGAATGTCGATATTTACCAAAACGTGACTCGGTAGGCAAAGTCACTCCGAAAGTTGAAAAACGAATCGTATCTTTGTTTTCACGGGACTCGAAAATGATATTATTGAAACACATTTTTTCAAGAATACGAGCGATCACGTTCTTACTTGATAGACTGTACATATATATATATATATATATATATATATATATATATATATATATATATATATATATATACATATACATATATATATATATATATATATATATATATATATATATATATATATATATATATACTTGCGTGCATAGAAATCGGCCCATTGTAAACTTTTGACTTTAACTATATTTTTTTAAAAAAATTATTCATCAGATCAAAAAAAGAAATATGCTGTTTGAAAGACAATTTAATAGGCTTTAATGTGAGTATAAATTTACGAAAACTTATTTCGACTTCCTATGTTTAACATAGTGAAATTAATGCATTAAGCAAATTAAGCTTTTTTATTATTAACATAAATAGGGTTATTGACAATTTAAAACTTAAAACTTAATTTTTTAATAATGGGTATGACCTCCTCTTGCCCTAATAACATCTCTCATACGATTAGGCATCAAGTTTGCTATTGTTTCTTGAGGGATGTTAAACCACTCTTCTTCTACTGCAACAATAAGCTCTGCGATCGAGTTTGGGGTATGAAGTCTAGCTCGAATTCTTCATTTTAACTCATCCCATAAATGTTCGATCGGATTTAGATCAGGACTGTATGCTGGCCACTCCATAACCCGAAAACCGACTTCTGCAATGTAATCTTGCACGATTTTTGCGGTGTGCGGCCTTGCATTGTCATGCATAAAGATAAATTCGTCTCCATTGTAGTCGACGTAAGGAACCACATAAATTGCTAAAATCTCCTCGATATATCTAGCAGCCGTTAAACCTCTTCTTCCGTGAACACGGTCGCCCCTACGAATGAACTCAGGGTCGGTTCGTGCCCCTATAGAAATTGCACCCCAGATCATACAGGAACCACCTCCATAAGCACTCCGCTCTTCAAAGCAGCAATCTGCAAATCGCTCTCTTGATCTTCGGTACACTTTCCTTCTTCGGTCGCTACCATGGAGGCATATTCTGGTCTCATCTGAGAACAGAACAGATCCCCATTGTTCCAACGTCCAATTCAGATGATCCCGTGCAAAACGCAGGCGGGCTTGCCGATGAGCTGGAGTAAGTTTTGGACCAATCGCAGGTGTTTTAGGGGTCAGGTTATTTTCCTGCAGTCTTCGTCTTACTGTCCACTGACTAATAGCCACTCCTCGCACCTCACGGAGCTGTCGTTGCACTTGAACGGCATTAAGGTGACGATTTCTTAATGTTGTTGACACAATAAAGCGGTCATCACGAGCGGTTGTAAATCTCCTTCTGCCTGTTCCAGGTCGCCTATGAAAGGATCCAGTCTCCTCATAACGTTTGCCCACTCTTCGAACCGCTGCGCGTGTCATATTCAATTGTCTAGCAACAGCTCGCTGACTAAGTCCATTTTCGATTAAAGCAAAAACTTGGGCGGCTTTTTGTGGTGTAGTATGCATTAAACTAACACACTTAAACACTACTGAGATTATGAAAAACGAATTAATATGCAAATTTCAGTTGCAAACGCAATAATTTTAATATTTGACAAATTTTTTATTTTCGTTACAATCACCACATAAACACGTTTCATTTGTTTACCGGTTGCTACGCATATAAACGCTAAGCCTTCTTGATAAATTTATACTCACATTAAATTGTCTTTCAAACAGCATATTTCTTTTTTTGATCTGATGAATAATTTAAAAAAAAAATATAATTAAATTCAAAAGTTTACAGTGGGCCGATTTCTATGCACGTTAGTGTATATATATATATATATATATATATATATATATATATATATATATATATATATATATATATATATGTATATATATATATATATATATATATATATATATATATATATATATATATATATATATATATATATATACATATACATGTATTAATCGATCAATTATTAATAATATATTATGTATACTTCAGCTCCTTAGCATGATAATTTTAATCCAAAATTTACAGTCGCATTTGTGTACAGCGAAGTTATAACAATTCCATTCCATAAAAATACAATTTAAAATACACCTGTCTTATGCCGTTTTAACCCGCAATAACCCGACTGCACGAGACTCGGCAGTAAATTATAATCGATTTTTAGAACAGAGTCGGGCTTATGTCTATGTAACCTGATAATAAAACCATTTATTCACAGTTGAGAGGCAAAGGCCTATGTTTTTGTTTCAGTATTATATAGTACAAAAGTCAACATTATTACGAATGGGACATTTATACTCCAACTAGTTGAGCGAACATGTGTGGATAATAATGGTACGTGACAGTTGTCATGCCAAGCACCCAACTGGTTCTATATATGCGATATTGGGCAAGTTTGTAAGATTTGTTATTTTAATGAGCTTTATTCAATGACGGGGTGTATTAAGATTTCATTCCGTTGTTTTATATTTAATACAACAAATTTTTTGTTATCATTTCTAAACAATATGTTTCCTGTCTATTGTTTGTTAGCCGTTTAATTTTTTTAGGATATGTGATGTTTTTTATTGTCTTTAAAAAACCGCATTTCATTCGCAGATGACCAGGTAGTAGTCGCTCAGGACATCGATGATATGGAATACATGACACGAAAACTTATGGAGGAATATGAAAAATGGGGCCTAGAAGTCAGTATTAAAAAGACCGAGTACATGTACGTCGGAGGACAACAGCAGGACTTGAAACTGGCCACAGGACACACCATCAAACACTATGCCAGTTATAAGTATTTGGGAACGAGAATATCTAGGGACGGAACACTGGAAGAAGCAATATTCGAGAGGAATATCCAAGGAAGAAAAGCGATTGCAATGCTTAATAGTATACTATGGGACAAAAACATAACCATTGAAAATAAGAAGAGAATTTACAACTCAATAGTGAAAAGTATAATAACTTACAGCTTCCAGGTGTGGCCATTAAAGGAAAGAACAGAAAAAATACTAAAAGCTACAGAAATGGATTTCTGGGGACGAGCAGCCAGAAAATCCAGAAAAGACCGTATACCAAATGACACGATAAGACGAGCTTTAGAAATAAAGCACGATATAGTGGACGAAATCAGAACCCAACAGTTGGTATGATACGGACATGTACAGAGAATGTCAGTGTGGAGTGGAAATTAGGCATCTGAAGATGGAAGACGTTATAAAACCGATTGATATATATATATATATATATATATATATATATATATATATATATATATATATATATATATATATATATATACGTTCCTAAAATTTTACTAAAAACAGTTTATGAAAAGTTGAATAGGCTATCGAGTTACAATATTTGATTACAGATAAATTTTTTAAATTTATTTGATTAATTATTTATTTGATTATTAAAAATTTGATTAAAGATAAATTTTATATTTACCGATAAAAAGAAGAGTAAGTCTGTCAAGTAAGATTATGACCGCTCGTATTTTTGAACAAATGTGTTTCGAGAACATTTTTCTCTATCAATGTATTCTTTGGTGTGCTAATAACGGCGCAATTACCTTAGTAAGTTGACCAATCGCCTCCTGCATCAATAATCGCGAGGCATGCTGTCGATGAGATGTTTAGCATATTCTGAAAATTTTTCGAATTTGGGGTCTGGGTCAAAGTTCTTCAACATGCTTCGGAATTTGACATCATGAGCACGAAGATGTCGAATGGTCTCATGGGACACAATCAAACCCGCAGTTTGGGGTCCCGTGAAAACAACGACACGATTCTTTTTTCGACTTTTGGAGTAATTTACAAATTTATTCACAAGCGATACCGACTTTTTAATATATTTAGCTGCTACGGAATATGTCATTTTAGACTCCTTTGAATGGGAACAAAGAAAGACCTTCTCGAGCCGACGTGCATTTTGAATTTTACGTGATTTCGACAGAACATCAGAATCGACTGATACTTTTACTAATATGCTTCGTAGACAAAGGTACCTTCTACCGATTTTTTTGTTAAATCGCTAGAATCGCATCTATCAAAAATGAATTCTAGCGGACACGTTCTTACTTGACAGACTATATATGTACATATAATATATATATATATATATATATATATATATATATATATACATACATATATATATATATATATATATATATATATATATATATATATATATATACATATATATATATATATATATATATATATATATATATATATAAATACATTAAAAACTGGGTTTCAATCCGTTCGTCTAACAATTAATTTGCACGACGTTTCGCTAAAATCTTATTTGGCATTTTCAAAAGCTCTTGCTGCTGCTGCTACTCGATACGACGCTTCGAGCCGCAGCAGCAGGGAGTTCACAGTGTCGAGTAGAAGCAGAGCGAGATGTCTCATTATGAAGTTTAATTTTAAAATATCTGTTGTAGGAAAAACAAATTGATAAATAAAAACAATCTTTTTTCTATATCAAACTAGAGTTTTCGGAAAATTATTTTTGCTTTTTTTATGTTTTAGAGTCCCTAGATCAAAAAAATATAGTCCCAATTTTCGTCTGTCGATCTATTGGTATGTAGATAAGATAACAAGCGATATGAGATCTCCATTCAAAGTTTGGAATAGAAATATTACCTGTAGAAGGTATAAAGCCGATTGTTTTTGATTTTCTAGGTATAAATAAATATTTATGTAAAATTATTTTGGAAATTAAGCTTTTTCCATGATTTTTCATGTAGTTTTATATGCATTCCTATGCAAAGAGCACTTTACGGCCTTTACCACTTTTAAAAACGTACAAGCCGATATTGCAACCTAAACCAATACTTGAGTGAAATGTAAAGACTTTTGAAGTTATAGTTTTGGATTTGTCGTACTCCGATAGCTTCAATTAAGATATTGTAATTATTGACAAATATCCCCAAACCTGTTCACGTTGACTCTAAAAGACATGTTCAAATCGCTAAAGTGTGAAAATAAAGGAATACTAATGGACGGTGAACGATTAAATCACTTAAGAATTACAAGAAATGCTAATGGAATTAAATAAAGTGTCTCGAGAAGTTTAAGTAAGTTTACAAATAAACCAAACATTTGAATAACGAAAGTGAAGATAACAGCCAAGAACTATTAATAAAAGGTGAAAGGAAAGGTACATTCATATATTTAAGACAAAAAATAATTTAAAAGTGGACTTGTATAGCCTCGTTAGCTTCGTCTGCGTTCGGAATGTTACAATGTACATTTAAATTGGACATCCCAAATACAATAAATGCTAGAGTTTTCAATCAATATTTACTGCCGGTATTAACATACGGCACTGAAACGTGGGCTTTAAATAAACTCCAATTGACTCAAGGAGCAATGGAGAGGAGAATACTAAATAGTAGACTCCAATATCGTATTCCTAACATTGAGATACGAAGAATATCAAAAGTGACAGATGTAATACAACGAATATGTATAATAAAGTAAAATTGGGCGGAACATATCGCAAGGATGAATGATAACAGATGGACACGCCATATAGTTGAATGGGGGCCTAGAGAACATAAAAGATGTAGAGGTAGGCCTCAGACAAGATGGACGGACGACATAAAAAGATTACCGTTACACGACTGGATGCAAAAAACAAACAACAGAGCTCATTGAAGACAATTTGGCAGGTTTACATTCGACCATGGATGGAATAAGCTAATAATGATGATGATGAATTATTGACAAATGTTTCTGACCTGTACGATTGGTTTTGGTTCTTGCACAAGCCGTATCTTAAAAAAGTGCAAACATAAAATATTAAGAAGAAGTATGCTCCTATCCGGTGAGATTCTCCTTGGTAAGTGTATCTTTAGAAACAAATTATACAAATTGAATCTTGAGATATATACATGTCAGATACCTAACTAACTTAGCTGAGGTAAGACATCACTAGCTAAATATAAAAAGATTACTGTTACACGATTGGACGCAAAAAGCAAACAACAGAGCTCATTGAAGACAACTTGGCGAAGTTTACATTCGATTATGGATGGAATAAGCTAATGTTGATGATAATGAATTATGGACAAACCTTTCTGAGCTGTACGATTGGTTTTGGTTCTTGCACAAGCTGTATCTTAAAAAAGTGCAAACATAAAATGTTAAGAAGAAGTATGCTCCTATCCGGTGAGATTCTCCGTGGTAAGTGTATCTTTAGAAACAAATTATACAAATTGGATCTTAAGATATATACATGTCAGGCACCTAACTAACTTAGCTTAGGTAAGACATCACTAGCTAAATATAAAAAGATTACTGTCACACGGTTGGATGCAAAAGCAAACAACAGAGCTCATTGAAGACAACTTGGCGAGGTTTACATTCGACCATGGATGGAATAAGCTAATGATGATGATGATGAATTATTGACAAACGTTTCTTAGCTGTACGATTGGCTTTGGTTCTTCCACAAGCTGTATCTTAAAAAAATGCAAACATAAAATGTTAAGAAGAAGCATGCTCCTGTCCGGTAAGATTCTCCATGGTAACTGTATCTTTAGAAACAGGGGTTATATTCTTCATTCACTTCAGTCAATTTGAATTTATTTATAAGAAACTTTGCCAGGTTAAATTCGAAAGAATGATAAAAAGTGCTTTATTCAAAGTATCCTCCTCCATCGCTTGTTATACATTTATCCCATCTTTCGGGCAATTTGTGAATACCACGCCAGTAAAAATTTTCCCCTTTTGCTGCGAACCATTCATCGAGCCATTTTTTCACATCTTCGTACGAACCAAAGCGCTGCTCAGCAAGTGCGTGACCCATCGATGCAAACAAATGGTAATCGAAAGGAGCCGAGTCTGGTGAGTAAGCCGCATGGGGTAGAACTTCTCAGCTGAGTGCTTCCAACGTGTCGCGAACTGGTTTTCCGTATGTGATGGAGCATTGTCATGAAGAAAAATGACTTTGTGTTGCCTCTTTCGGTATTCTGGCCTTTTTTGAAGCAGCGAACGGTTCAAATCGGTCAATTGTTGTTGGTAACGTTTAGTATTAACCGTTTCCATAGGTTTTAACAGCTCGCAATAGCCACGCCCCTCTGGTCCCACCAAACACATAGCATCGTCTTTCTGCCAAAGCGATTCGGTCTTGCGGTCGATGTGGATGGTGCGCCTGGGTCTACCCATGATTTTTTGAGCTTAAGATTCTCAAAATAAATCCACTTTCCATCCCCTGTAACTATACGATACAAAAAGGACTTCCTTTTGTACCGAGCGAGCAAAATGTCACACGTGTTTTTGCGCTTTTCCATTTGTCTGTCGTTCAACTCATGTGGTACCCATCTACCGGTCTTCTGAATCTTTCCCATCTCTCGTAGCCGATTGGAAACAGCTTCTTGACTAACGCTCAATTGCTCGGCGAGTTGTTTTTGTGTTTGCGAATCATCTTCGCCCAACAATGCTTGCAATTCCACATCTTCGTATTTTTTGGCGGTTTTCCACATTCCTTGTCTGCAACATCGAAGTCACCACTTCTGAAACGCCGAAACCATCGTTCACACGTATCTTGCGATGGAGCATGTTCACCATAAGCTTCTCGAAGTAATCGGTATGATTCAACAGCAGTGTTCTTCAAATGAAAACAAAAAATTAATACTGTCGGCGAATGCACTCGTGCGCGTCTGACACTTGTTGATGACACAACAAAATGGCGCAGTGTCAAATCTTTATAGCACAAACTGCACTGGTGCACCATCTGTTGTCTGAAATCCACATTTCATACTTGTACACCTAGTATATAATATTCGTATTTATGTTGGTGACGTCTATTTCCAGAGATTATTTTTTGTTACAGTTAGAAAAAACTTTATCGTTAGGTTTGTTGTTACATTAAATTGATTTTCCTATTTTTCAAGGCAGTTTATCCTGTTTTTATTAGTTTTTTGCCTTCATACAAGCGAAAAAAAGCTATAAACCACTATAACCTAAGATAATTACCCAGTTTTATTATCCTATTGATGACATTTTCCTTGTACATTAAGCGAATATTCAACAGGGCTGTCAACCGCAGTCGGCTTTTTCGACGAGGCGTGTAAATGAGAAGTGACATAATAAATGGATCACAACACTCAATAACAAAGTGATGTGTGGGGATCTGGAAAGTGTCGAAAGTTGTAAAGTTCACTCGGTTACGAGCTAAATAGCTTTTTATAAACTTATATTGGAATATTAATTAGAAATAGAGAGAGTTCCTGTGAGCTCGTTTAAAAGATAAATTGTATCATAGAACTTACATGATCCTAAATTAATTGCTTCTCTTGCTAGGAGTAGTAATTTATTCGTGAAAAAATCACCCTGTGAGATTTTTGTATTTTTTCACGTCTCAGAGTTTGTGAATGTCATTTGTTTAATAACTAGCTAGCACTGCAACTATTACTATTATACAAATTGAATCTTAAGATATATACATGTCAGGTACCTAACTAAGTTAGCTTAGGTAAGACATCACTAGCTAAATATAGAAAACCTTAACTTTAGATATTAAAAAAAAAACCTAAGAGTAACCTACTATTAGATGGTGCGAGATATTTTATATTCAATTAAGTTTATGAAGTTTTAATGAATAGACCAGTTAGTTTTGGCTTCTTTAATATTCATTAATAAATAAAAAGGTTTAAGTAACTTAAAACTTAGTAGCTGCTGAATTATGCAGTAATATCTTTAATATTTATTATTATAACCTGGCATGAAATTTATGGTGCTTTTAGAAAATTATAAAAAAATTTTAGTATAACCATTAAGAAAGGAATTCCTAGTCCAGGTAGTCAAACTTTAATTTCACATATAAAATCTTGGTGTATAAACTTCAGAAGTCACATGAAAAGTGAGAAAATAATTATTGCTCTAGTTAAAGACTCAGGGGCGTACCAATCTGATATTGCGTCCCTTCATAATTATATAAATATAAAAAACAGATACACTAAATAAAACAGTCATAAATCTAACAAGACATTTGTATTTTTTGTTTTAGAACGAAAATTAGTCCGTAAAAGTAAACTTTCCTTGCCTTCTGCGACGTAAATAGATTGAATATGAATTATATTGTTGGTTTATTTTGATTTTTAACTTTAATAATTTGCGAATTTTGCGCCCCCCTTTGAATGACGCCCCTACTTGCCCCACCCTAGGTACGCCACTGCAAAGACTTAATAATTTTTTTATTGCAAAAAGAGTTAAACTGCTATTATTTAAAATATTAGCGTACGCTGTTCATTTTTTTTTCACGAAATAATGTACGCAATAATTGAAACGGCACTAAAGACCAGCTAGTAACTGAACATAAATATTATGTTTGAATGTTACAAGATGAGGTGAAGGAGTGGTAGTAATAAAAATAATAATATGGGAAGAGGTATTTTTAGGGATATACTCTTAGCCCGCGTTGACACTCGGGTGATGCGCTTAATGTTTATGGATGAAGTAAGTTGTATTCCGAAAATAAGCAGAAATCGCTTAGAATAACAAGTAAACTCTTTAGGAATTATATACAAATGTCATTTAATTCCAACAAGTACGCAATTAATAAACATCCAAAAAGCCAAATATGATATTGAGTCTATGGAAAAAATTTAGCCACGAAATTGGAATGAGACACAGGTATTTGAGAATTACATAATACAGAATTGCTAATCACACGGAACTGAACAAGAAATTTAAGCAGAAGTACAAGTTAAGACTCAACAAGCTACTCAGTACTAACATTAATTCTATTAATTTGTAGACTACAATCACACCTTGACCATTGTAGTAGTAATTTACTTCTCTGTACTAATTAAATACTGTGGTAGTGTGGCGTGGATAGAAAGATAGAAATCGAAGGTTTTATTATTTCAATTCCAGATGGTGTAACACGAACGAGATGGTAAATTCTCAAGTCAATGGTATTTACAGCAAACGCGAAGAGCTTGAAAAAGCAGTAGAACATATCATGACCGCATGTTCAGCTCCCTCTTATAACGTTTACTTGGCTAAAAATAATAAAGCAGAAAAGTGGTACATGTAGAGTTGGCAACGAAGTATGATCTAATAAATAATACATAGCAATAGTATTAATATACTTATTCGTTTGGAATAGCCTGATCCTTATTGACAGAATAGTAAACTATCACAGATCCGATGTAGTGCCCATTAATAAAAATGCAAAACAGCTGCTATTATAGATATCGAATGTTCTATCCAAATCTGAAAACGATAAAATAAGAAAGTAGGTGAATCTATTATCTATATCAAGGATTTTCTACAGCTGACGCTGTCTTCCTTCTCTTAGCCTTTGATTCCATCCGTTTCTATCTCCCAGTCTCCATCTGTTAGACCCCTGTTCTCCATAGCCTCGTCCACATCGTCTCTCCACGATCGTCTGGGTCTTCCTCTTTTTCTTCTCCCTATAGGGCTTCACTCCGTTATTTTCTTTATCCACCTATTATCTTCGCTCCATCTTATGTGTCCATACCATTTTAATCGTTTTTCTTCAATGGTGTTTATTGCGTTCTCTTTGATGTTCTTTCTGCTTCTTATTTCTTCATTTGTTATTCTCTCCATACGTGTCACTCTACAACATCTTCTCCAATACTCCATCTCTACCGCGTTAATTTTAGATTTATTTATTTTGTTGATCGTCCATGTTTCTGACCCATATGTCATTATGCTTTGTATTATTGATTTGTATATGCGTGTTTTGTTTCTCTTTGTAATGTGCTTGTCCCATAGGATCGAATTTAATTGTCTTATGCATGTCCGCGTTTGTCCTAATCTAGCTTTAATCTCTTTTTCTGATGTTGCGTTTTTTGGAATGATGGTTCCTAAATATTTAAATCTATCGGTTCCTTTGATTATTGTTTCGTTATCGACTTCTAGATTCTCCACGTTGCGCTATGATTACTTGGTCGTCTGCGAAACTGAGTTTGTTCGAGGTATATTTTGAATAGTGTTGGGGATGTACAGCATCCTTGTAATAAGCCTTTTGATGTTTGGAGCCTCTTCCCTATTTTATGTCCTATTTTATGTCCTATTTTTATGTTCACTGTGTTGTTTTTGTAGAGAGCTTTTACTGCGTATATTAGTTCTTTGTCAATGCCTATTTCTTTCATTGCATTCCATAATCTTTGTCTTGGTACTGAGTCATAGGCCTTTCTTATGTCTATGAAGGCTAGATGAACTTCTCTATTCTTTGCCAGTTTTTTTTCCATTGTTTGTTTTATAGTGTGTATGTGGTCTATACATGATTTTCCGGCCGTAAAGCCCGCTTGATCTTCTCCAATTTTTCCTTTTATATTTTCCTCCATGATATTTTTAATAATTTTTCCATACAAACGTCCCATACTCGATATTATGCTTAGGCCTCTATAGTTTGTGCATTTTCTGCGGTCTCCCTTTTTAAATATAGATACTATATAAGCTTTTGACCATTTCTCTGATATTTTTTGTCCATTTATCGCACTGTGGAACATGTTTTTCAGCATTTGATGTAATTTATTAGACTCGTACTTAATCATTTCATTTACCACACCCCCAGGCCCTGCAGATTTATTATTTTTGAGTGTTTTTATTGTCTTCTTTACTTCTTCATAGCTTAGTTCTATCTCTTTTATTTCCTTATTCTGTTCTTCTTCAGGGTTCTCTTCTTGGAATTTTTGTCTTCTGTTAGCAGCTTCTTATAATATTCTTCCCACTCGCTTTCAGGGATGTACTCTATATACGTCTTCTCTCTATTGTTGGTCCTTAATGCTTTAATTATTCTCCATGACTCTGTGCTTCTAGTTCCTCCTATATACTGTTCTACATGTTCGCACGATTTTTCCCATCTCTCGTTCTTTTCTTTGTTTATCATCCTCCTCGTTTCTGCATTTTTCTCTTTATAATTTAGCCATTTTTCGTATAGTCCTTTTTTCTCCTTTATAGATTCTTCTATAGACAAATATGGCTGAAACTTGGTGTGCGTTCATTCAAGAGATGCTACTAACTAAACATGACCTCGATACGCGCCGGTGGTGCCATCTCTCGGACTTTGCACGGACTTTTCAAACCAGCCTCGTATATATATATATATATATATATATATATATATATATATATATACATATATATATATATATATATGTTACAATAGAGGTTTTCACGGATGGTGGAATGTAATACATTAAAATTCCGGGTTTCAATCCGTTCGTCTAACAATGAATTTGCACGACGTTTCGTCAAAATCGCATTTGGCATTTTCAAGTGTTCTTGCTGCTGGTGCTACTCGATACTGTAGTTTTGCTGCTGCTGCCACTCAAAGCTAACGGTTAGTTTCGAGTGGCAGCACCAACAAGATCACAGTTTCAAGTAGAAGCAGCAGCAAGAGCATTTGAAAATGCCAAATGAGATTTTGGCGAAAATTCATTGTTAGACGAACGAATTGAAACTCGGAATTTTCATGTATTAAATATATATATATATATATATATATATATATATATATATATATATATATATATAAATATATATATACTTATAAACTGTGCTAATCGAAGGTGCAGAGTCACCCTAATGTTTATCAAGCTTCTCTTTAGTCTCCTGAGGCGTTTTGCCTTTCATAAAGTAATATTTAATCACCACACAAAATTCTTTTTCGTCCATTTCTTGAAAATCACTCGACTTCCTTGATTCATACGAATGCCAAACACAAAGAAATAGACCAATATGGCTGAAACTTGGTGTGCATTCATTCAAGAGATGCTACTAACTAAACATGACCCCGATACGCGCCGGTGGTGCCATCTCTCGGATTTTGCACGGACTTTTCAAACCAGCCTCGTAACCTGTTTGAAGCTCTACATTTTTTGAATCACCTATCCGAATTTTTAATAAATTCTCACGCTAATAAAAAAATCTGGAAAAAATCTATATACTATTTTTTTGTAAAATTTCCCGCTCTTTACGCAGTGCTATTAGTTTTTCGATATCTTTTTTTTATTTTTCGAGATATTACCGGAAAACCGAATTTTTGATTTTATTTTGGATTTTGTGGGCTTAGCGTACATCAACCTTTAGCAACCTTTTTTTGTCGTATTCTACGTCCAAAAAACTATCTGTATGCCAAAATGTACCAATTTTTGGAAAAGAAAAAAATATATAACAAAAATAATAATAATAAATTGCATTTTAATAATATAATAAAACTAATAATAAATTGCATTTATTAAAAGAAGTTACAAAGTAACAAAGCATTAACGGACAGCTATATCCAATAATGTTGCTTTTATACTACCCCCGTGTTGAACAAATAATAAATGTATTGATTTAATACTACTTAATAATTAGATTAGAAGAATTACGAGAATAATAAATTATAAATTATAATTCAGTTTGCAGTTTAAGAACTACAAACAAGAAATAAAGTTTCAAATAAGTATACATATTTAAGATATATCTGAAGTTAGGTCTTTTAATTAAGCAAAGTACTTTTTAACCGTAATTTAAAAACAGCAGTAGGTGAAAGTTGACTAAAATTAATTTCAACATAAATAAATGACCGCTGGAACTGAGGGGGAATAAACCTAGGAACGCTAAATAGACCTATAAATCAGAAAGTTTTTTCCAAAGAGTCAATATCATATTTGTCTTTTTGGATGTTTATTAATTGCGTGCTTGTTGAAATAACATCTGTATGGTTTTGGCATTGTATGGACGTGTTATGATTCTGGGTGATTTAAATATTAACATGATGCCGGATTGTTTACCCAATCCTATGTCAGAAGTGTTTGACACCCTTGGTTTTGTCCAAGTCATCAATGAGCCAACCAGAGTTACTCAAAAAACTTCAACATTGTTGGATCCTATTTTTGTTACGGATGAGGAGTGTGTTGTCTCTGTGGGCACTTTAGACGCGGAAAATATAAGCGAACATAAATTAACATATTGTAAATTAAATATTTTCGCAAAATTATGCCGCAAAAATTCATAACACAGAGATTTTAAGCACTTTATTGAGGATAATTTTTATACTGACCTACAGCGCATATCGTGGGATGACATTTATTATATTGAGGATATTGAGGACAAGGTCAGATTTATTAATTTTCATTTATCAGGCGTGTTTAGAGACCATTGTCCTCTCAGAACGGTAAGAGTAAACAAGCCTCCAGCTCCCTGGCTAACACCTGCCTTGAAAGCGCTAATGATAGAAAGAGACCGAGCACTAGCTCAGTTTAAGAGAAATAAAACTCAGGAGAGTCATTAATATTATAAAGAAATGAGAAATCTCACATTTTACTGCGTGCGTCGTGAAAAATTGGGAATATCTTGCATATTTAGAGACACAAAAAAAAGCAAAATCATTATGAAGGGGACTTCAGCAATGTAATGTTCACACGGGTTCAAAAGATACCCCTCGTCTGCCTGCACATTTGGCCAATGTGAATGATATAACTGAATACTTTTTGAGCGTTTTCCGAAAGTCTGACAACTGTGCTGGTAAAATACATTATTACAGTAACAATAAAACGAATTTAGATCTGAACTTTAATTTTCTAATGAAAACCCCTGAGTCAATTTGCAGGTGTGTTAATAGTATAAAGTCCAATGCTGCTGGAAATGATGGTTTGACACTTTTTATGCTTAAACTTAGTTTACCTGTTATCTTATATCATCTAACCCATATAGTTAATTGTTGCCTGGAGAGTGGGTATTTTCCGGAGAGCTGGAAAGAGTCTATTGTGTGCTCTGTTGCGAAAGTTAAAAATCCTTTAACCGTCAAAGATTTGCGTCGAATTAGTTCGTTACCAGTGATGTAAAAAGTCTTGGAAAGGGCAGTACATACACAGGTTTCAAAATATCTCTTGACTAATGGGTTGCTCCCCTTGCATCAATCTGGCTTTCGAAGAGGTCATAGCACATCAACGGCTTTATTGAATTTAACTGATAGCATAATCAGAGCTATTGATAAAAATAGGGCTGTTATATCAGTCTCGCTGGATTATTCGAAAGCCTTCGATGTGCTGGATCATAACCTACTTTGTGCTAAACTGCACTATCTGGGCTTCGCTGATCACTCCGTACAATTTTTCTATAGCTATTTGTAGGGTAGACAGCAGAGGGTGCAAATAAATGATGTTTGTTCAACTGCTGGTAAAATAATCTCGGGAGTGCCCCAAGGTTCAATACTGGGGCCTCTTTTGTTTCTTATATATACGTTTGATATATTCCGTATGCTGATGATACACAGTTGCTTCATTTCTTTGAACCATCGGGTCCTGAGTCTGCAGCAAAATCAGGATCTCACGGCTTTGCCAGTTTACTCGGATGAACATTATTTGAGGCTAAAACCAGACAAGACGCAGGTTTTATTGTTTTGCAAGGAAAAAATCGGCGACCAACATTGAGCATGGCTTTAAGACTGAGGCTGGCTGATCAGGATTTGCCGTTTTCTGATTGTGCTAAGATTTTGGGTCTTTGCATTGATACACATCTCAGATTCAGGGAACATGTTAGGCTGCTCCTACAAAAAATTTATGCGAAAATGAAGGTTTTATATGCAAATCGTTTTATTCTGAATTTTAAGATGAGAAAAAAATTGTGTGAATCTTTGGTCTTGTCTTCATTTCATTATTGTAGTATTGTGTACTATCCTTGCTTGGATGCGCTTTCAAGAAGACGATTGCAGTATGTACAGAACGTCTGCTGTAGGTTTTATATTTCATTTGAGAAAATATGATCATATATCTTTAAAAATAAATGAGTTAACATGGTTAAATTTTGCTAATACTCTGCAACTGCACTTCGCAATATTCTTAATGAGGCTCTTAGGAACTTCAGTCCCGATTTATTTAAGGGAGAAGCTAGTATCCCGAAATTTGATGCATGATAGGTATATTAGACGGCCTGATCGCTTGACTATGCCTCAGAATCGCACTGCCTTGTTTCAGCGCAATTTTACATATAATGCAGTAAATATATACAATACCATGAACCCAGAACTGAAAACGTGCACTATTGGTCGACTTCGTCGATTATTTAGGGAAGAGCTGTTAAATAAGCAGAATTCTCAGACGTAGTTATTTGTATTTTGATGTATCTTCTCGATTATTGATTTTACTATGTTAGTATGTAATTGTTGCTTTATTTTTGTTTGTAAGCGCGTTGTGTGTTGAAGAGGTTAGATGTAAGAGTAACCGATGGTTAAATCTCGTATCTTTACTACACGAGGTGTGTGGGTAATATGTACACACATCACATGTAATTAACATCTTAATAAAGACGATATTTATTTATTTATTTATTAATTTTATATAATTCCTAAAGAATTTACTTGTTATTATAAGCGATTTCTGCTTATTTTCGGAATACAACTTACTCTCCTCCATAAACATTAAGCGTCGTGAAAAAAAAAGAATAAAAAGCCTAAGCTAATATTTTAAAAATTATTAGCAGTTTGACTCTTTTGGCAATAAAACATCATTGAGCCTTTGACTAAAGCAATAATTATTCTGAGACCGTATTTTCTCACTTCCCAAGTGAATTCTGATGTTCATGTACCAAGATTTTATATATGTAATTTAAGTTTTACTACCTAGACTAGGCATTCCTTTCTGAATGGTCTCACTACATTTTTTATAGTTTTTTAAAAGCACCATAAATTTCAGAAACTACCTGCCAGGTTATAATAATAAATATTAAATATTGCGGCATAATTCACCAGCTACAAAGTTTTAACGTTATCTAAACCTTTTTATTTATTAAAGAATATTAAAGAAGCCGAAACAAACTGGTCTATTCATTAAAACTTCATAAACTTAATTAAGTATAAAATATCCTTAAAGTTAAAATATCCTTAAAGGTAAAATGTCTTGCATATTTGTTTGTTTTTTAATACCTACAGGTAATGTTTTTTTTTTTATATTTAACTAGTAATGTTTTTACAGGAGTACTTATAAAATCCATTACATAGGAAATAACCGGTCAAGTGCAATCCTGAACTAACCTGAACTTGCACAATTAATGTTTCGTACGCTTTAAAAAAAAAAATTGTTATGGAGGTGTAAAATGATCAGTGACTTCACAAAACACGCCTCAAATGAGTTTTCAACAAAGTTCTTTTCCGATCTTTACTAAAAGCTGATGACCTTGAAATTTTTATTTTTTTTTATATACCAGATAAATTATTAAAGGTAATGCACTCGTGATAATTTTCGTTCAATTGACGCCCTGTGGAGAATAATCCAGAATTTTTTCAAAATTTTTCAATCAGTACTTTTCGAGATAAGGGGGGAACAGCGATTTTTCACGATTTTTTAAAAATAAATGTGTGCGCAAGTATATATGTTTTTGAACTCGTGTTATTATAAGCTTTCATTTGACATCCCACTCGATGACCTAATAAAAAAAAAAATTTCACCCCGCAACACTTAAGTCAAAATTTAACTTTCACTCTGATGAGGCCATCAATTCCTATATTAATACCAATTTTTAACTTTCTATGTTAAATAGTTTCGGACGGTGTGACAGACAGACAGACGGACGGACGGATAGCCACTGAAGTGATCTTATAAGTGTTCTGTATGGAATACTAAAAAGGTTGTACTTACTTAATTTTATTACTTCCCACCCACTCTTTACTTTTTTTTCTCTACCTTGTTCCTTCTTTTGTAACACTAAAATCTCATATCCATCCTCATGATGGATTGAAATATCTTGTAAAAAACAAAATCAATAACATTTTTTCACAGAACAAAAATTTATTTCTCAACATAATCTACACTGAATTCAATACATTAAGTTTGGCGAGATTCCAATTTTTTTGTTTTCCCAGAAAAAAAAATATTTCGAACTGTGCATTTACACTACGGATAACCTCACTTAACAAAAATGTCTTCCTCCCAAGCCAATTTTTGAGGTAAGGAAACCTGGAAAATAGTGTGAGTGGAGAACTATTTCAAGTCCAGCTCGCGCACTTTTGCCATTGCAATGACCGATGTATGAGCAGGCGCACTGTCCTGGTGAGGGGGATATCTGCTTCAAAACGCACTTAATGTCAGTCGCTTACGGGCAGTGCGGTTCGTATCACGGTTTTAGTAGACCCCTGTCTGTAGGCTCGGTCGAAGCTTAAAAATGCAACGTTCTATCGAATAGCGCTACGCGATTAAATTCTCTGTGGGACTCGGAAAATCGGCTATAGAGACGATAGCCATGATCTAGCAAGTGTTCGGGAGTGAAAACTTATCAAAAGCTGCCGTTTTGAGATGGCCCAAGTGCTTCAAAGACGGTCAAGAGAGTGTGGAACGGCATCGCAATACTTTCCCAGCCCCTCTATAGTCCCGATTTGGTCCCTGCGGACTTTTTTCTTTTCCCCCTAGTGAAGACATCCCTTAAAGGACACCGCCATGGGACCGTAGCAGAGGTCACAGCGGCTCCGACGAGTATCTTGAAGGCCATTCCGGAAAAGGACTTCCAGGGCACCTGGAGTGTGTCGACGCCCAAGAATCCTACTTTGAAGAATTTTAATTGTTTGTATCGTTATCTTCAATATATTTTTTTTTCCAGAATTTGGTCTCATTACTTTTTAATAATAATGAATGGTCTTGAGTGCTGGTGTGGAGGATCTATGAACTTCCTTTACTTTAGTTTTTGTTGGGGCTGTAGTCTACTTTTTTGAATAAAAATGTTTTATCACCGTACGAACTTTAAACACAGCCGTTACAAGAATAACGTTTATCAACAGTTATTTCGCAGAACAAGATTTCCCACCATATCGTGGAAATTTACCAAGCCTATTAATCCAGCCTCGTATAATTTCTCAATAAATTAACTTCAAAAATGACTACTTACTTTTCTATTTATAGACGTACACATTAGTAGTTATATCTAGAGTACTTCAATTGTACAAATTATTTAGTTCTTGTTAGTAGTGCTTTTAGTAACTTAAGAAATATAAATACGATTTCTGAAGTGCTATTTTAAATGTTAACACCCAACAACACAAGAATAACGATTTTAGACTGGCTAAATGATTTATACACTTTAATGTTTATCCAAATATGTCTCTATTATAAACAGAAAATGTTTTAACCACGCAACCGTTACAAGAAACACGCTTACCAATAGGAATGCCGCTTAACAAAATTTTCCGCTAATTCTTTGAAATTTATCAGAATTATCAATCAACCTTCGTTTATATTGAGGCATTAACTAGATTTTAATGTGGTTTCACTATAGCACACGCTAGTTTAGACGCTTAAATGGTAATGAACAACATAATAAAATCGAATATCACCAGTGTGAAACTCTTGAATGTAAGTATAATATTTTAATGCTAAACATTCCTTGAAGTATACTCTACTCAACAGAAAACACTCTGAGATACGAAAAACTATTGCGAGCAACTCAATTTGGGGAAGAGGTGACAATTTTTCGTTTACCTGTACATTAAGTCAATGACACCATCAGTCTTTTAGAAAGGAGATATTAAATCTTTTAGAAAATATGAAGTATGTGAAAAAAATGTAGAAAAATTAAATGTTCTGCATTTTTTTATTCTATTGAAAACAGAACCCTGAGTAATCCATTCCAAAGGAGTTGAAGAGGGCGGTATCAAGAGCGACGAGCTTAATTTAGTAAATATATGATCAATTAGCGCTACGTTTTTTCCTAGCAAACTCCATATCAGGAGGAAAACTGCTTTAAAAAATTGAGAGAGATTCAAATTTGAAGAAGCGGTATCAATTTTTCACTTTCCTTCACTTTAGACCATTGCAAGAATTAGTTTTTTTAGGAACGGAATATAAGAATTACTGGCAAATATTATGGAAATTCGGGACAAAAGATTACAAAAATTAAATGTTATGCAAGAACTTCTAATCACTAGAGTAATTTTTTTTATTTTGACTTATCCATATTAGAGGAGATAAAAGTATAGTGAAGATGTTAGCTTTTACATTTTAGATTTATTTTTAGTTAAATTTATGTTTTATGTAACTGCTAGGTAGGGTATTCTAATGTGCACTAGTAAATACGTTTGAACATTAATTATTTTCATTAGCGTATGTAAAACTAAAAGACATGTCACTTTTCGCGCGCTCTTTATGCCACTATTTTTAGTGCTTGTAACTCAATAAACTTTTGGTCTTAAATATGTTTGTTATGGGCAATACACAGAGGTTGCAGGGCAAGTCTCTAAATCACTTCGCTTCGCAATCGCTTCAGGTTATATTCTATTGACAAGACAACCCTAAGTAGTTCAAAAGCGATGAGGTTCTTCATATAAAGGAGTTCCTGATAGGGGGTACGAAATTATGAGCCGAATTTCGTAGAGATATAATGTACCAGGTGTACAAGTATGAAATGAGGATTTCAGACAACAGATGGTGCACCAATGCAGTTTGTACTATAAAGATTTGACACTGCGCAATTTTGTTGTGTCATCAACAACTGTCAGACGCGTATGAGTGATAAATTGGAAAAGTGTATACATAATGTTGTATTGTTGTGTTCAATAGGTCGAAATATATACCGAACAAAGAGCATTCGCGGACAGCATTAATTTTTTGTTTTCATTTGAAGAAAACTGCTGTTAAATCATACCAATTTCTTCGAGAAGCTTATGGTGAACATGCTCCATCGCAAGATACGTGTGAACGATGGTTTCGGCGTTTCAAAAGTGGTGACTTTGATGTTGCAGACAAGGAACGTGGAAAACCGCCAAAAAAATACGAAGAAGTGGAATTACAAGCATTGTTGGACGAAGATGATTCGCAAACACAAATACAACTGGCCGAGAAATTGGGCGTTAGTCAACAAGCTATTTCCAATCGGCTACGAGAGATGGGAAAGATTCAGAAGACCGGTAGTTGGGTACCACATGAGTTGAATGACAGGCAAATGAAAAAGCGCAAATACACGTGTGACATTTTGCTCGCTCGGTACAAAAGGAAGTCGTTTTTGCATCGAATGGTTACAGGGGATGAAAAGTGGATTTATTTTGAGAATTCAAGGCTCAAAAATCATGAATAGACCCAGGCGCACCATCCACATCGACCGCAAGACCGAATCGCTTTGGCCGAAAGACGATGCTCTGTGTTTGATGGGACCAGAGGGGCGTGGTCTATTATGAGCTGTGAAAACCTGAGAAAGCGGTTAATACTAAACGTTACCAACAACAATTGACCGATTTGAACCGTTCGCTGCTTGAAAAAAGGCCAGAATACCGAAAGAGGAAACACAAAGTCATGTTTCTTCATGACAATGCTCCATCACATACGGCAAAACCAGTTCGGGATACGTTGGAAGCACTGAGCAGGGAAGTTCTATCCCGTGCGGCTTACTCACCAGTCTTGGCTCTTTCCGATTACCATTTGTTTACATCGATGGGTCACGCACTTGCTGAGCAGCGCTTTGATTCGTACGAAGATGTGAAAAAATGGCTCGATGAATGGTTCGCAGCAATAGGGGAAGATTTTTACTGACGTGGTATTCACAAATTGTCCGAAAGATGGGAAAAATGTATAACAAGCGATGGAGCATACTTTCAATAAAGCGCTTTTTATCATTCTTCCGAATTTAACATGTTTTTTTAGAAAGGAAATCAGTATTTCATACTTGTACACCTGGTATTTACGCAATGTAGTAGGGTAATCCGCTTTAGAAGGAACCAAGCGGTTAACATCTATTAAACATAGTTTTGGGAAGCCAAGTGAATCGCTCTCTCTAAATAGAGATAAATTAATATTCAATACATTTGCACAACTCTGGTTGCCACGATTACACTATAATCGTGTTAAAAATTTTTACTTCTAACTTAACGCTTAACAAGTTGATTATATCAATGTTAATGGTATAGAATGTCTCAATATAACTATATGGGGTTCTGTAAGGCTAACTTTTTTAGAAAAAGCTGCTACTAGTGTTCTTGTATCGTCAAATTCTAGTTAGTTATTGTCAGGTTCAGGTCTTTGCTAAGTTATATAGTTTCCTGCTCTCTATGGATATTTGCATGTGTAACTGAAATTCCAGCGTTTAAAGGGTTACAAACACCTGGGTGCTGCAAAAACTATGACATTTAAAAAAAAAATATTTTAAAAGTTATTAAGTGAATAGTACAAAAGAATGGCGATTATATATTTTAATTGTACTTATAAATTATAAAATATGTTTTAAATATTAACATTATTTTTTATTAAGTTGGGAAAGAGGAATCTTTGGCACAATGACACTACTCAGTCTATATCACCACTACATCAAACACAGGAGCGATGATTGACTAAAGTTAAACTGCAAATCTACCCTATTTATACTTGGCCTAACACTTGAATTACTCGGGCAGAACTAATGGCATGGACGAGGCCATCAGTTCCGGTCAAGTAATCAGTAGAGGGGACTATAGGGAACAGGCCCTCTGTCTTTATTTAAACTAATTTTATATTTTATAATTTCCTTTCGTATGCGTTCAACAATCTTCTCTCAGATACATTTTTAATTAGTCTTAGATTATCTAATGTTACAATATGATCAGCGTCAAGGGCATGTTCGGCAATGCTAGACTTTTCTGTTCTACTGTATTTTAAGTGTGCTAAATGTTCTTTAAATCGTGTTTTAATTTGCCCAACATACTTTTTGTCACAATCATTACAACTAATTTCATAAATTCCACTTTTCTCACAATTAGGAATCTTATCTTTGGGATTTCCTAAGATATTCCTCAGATTGTCTGATGACTTATAGACTAAGGTGAGGCCTACTTTATTAAATGTCTTATTGAGTCCCCTGCTATATTTCGAATTATATGGCATGGAGACATACTTGGTGTTAATTTCTTTGCGTGTAAAAAAGGTGAAATTCTGAATATTTAACCTGAACTTATATTTATTAGTTTGTTTACTAAGTCATCGTCATAACCATTATCTCTAGTTATATTAGCACTAGCAGCTAATACAATTCATTTCATTATTGAAGTTTACTCTATTTAGAGGAAAAGTGACCAAACGATGAACTAAAAAATGTAATGCAGCTATATTTGTGTTGTTGGCAATGAAATGAATCATTAGGAATATATCTATCTGTTACTGGGTCTTTCCTATAGATATCACTTTCTAATCTATTATTTTTTTTAATAATTAAAATATCTAGAAAAGGCAGTTGTCCTTTGTTCTCAACTTCGTAAGTGAATTTAATGGAATCATACCGGCTATTTAATTTGGAACACAAGTAATATATCCAATATAAAGAAAGCAAATATTGATTTTATTTCCAAATTAAATAGCCGGTATGATTCCATTAAATTCACTTACGAAGTTGAGAACAAAGGACAACTGCCTTTTCTAAATATTTTAATTATTAAAAATAATAATAGATTAGAATTTGATTTCTATAGGAAAGACCCAGTAACAGATTATTGATTCATTTTATTGCAAACATCACAAATTAGACGCATTACATTTTTTCGTTCATCGTTTGGTCACTTTTCCTCTGAATAGAGTAAACTTCAATAAGGAATCGTATTAGTAATATAACGAGTGTTAATGGTTATGGTGATGACTTAGTAAACAAGCTAATAAATAGACATAAGTTCAGGTTAAATGTTCAGAATTCCACCTTTTTTACACGCGAAGAAAATAACACCAAGTATGTCTCCATACCATATAATCCGAAATATAGCATGGGACCCAATAAAGTATTTAATAAGGTAAGCCTTACCTTAGTCTATAACTCATTAGACAATCTGAGGAATATCTTAAGGAATCCCAAAGATAAGATTTCTAATTGTGAAATTTATGAAATTAGTTGTAATGATTGTGACAAAAAGTATGTAGGTCAAACTAAAAGGTCAATTAAAACACGATTTAAAGCTCATTTAGCTCACTTAAAATACAGTAGAACAGAAAAATCTATCATTGACGAACATGTGTCGCTCCTGTAGCACTTTAGAGACTTCCCTGCAGCACGTGTGCTAGACCTATAAAAAAATGCCCTTGAAGCTGATCATATTGTAAGATTAGATAATCTAAGACTAATTAAAAATGTATCTGATAGGAGATTGTTGAACGCATACGAAAGTATGGAAATTAAAAAATGTAAAAGTAGTTTAAATAAAGACAGAGGGCCCATTCCTTATAGTCCCCTCTACTGGTTACTTGACCGGAACTGATGGTCTCGCCCATGCCATTAGTTCCGCCTGAGTAATTCAAGAGTTAGGCTAATTATAAATAGGGTAGATTTGTAGTAGTCAGTCATCGCTCCTGATGAAGCTAACATGGTTAGCAAAACGCGCGTCGAGTGCAAAAATAAAGTGTTTGGTGTAGTGGTGATATATACTGACCATTATTTTTTATCGGGTTAAATAAACCGACGAAGAAAACTATGGTACCTCCTGTGTGCAGGATAACTCCAATCTACAAAATAAAAATTTATCTTGTAAGAAAATTTAGTAGTTAAAAATTGTCGAAGAATTTTTTTCTTCAAAAATAAGAAAATTACGGTGTTTCAAGCAATTTTCGGCCAAAAAATTGATGTTTAATTATTTATAAACAATTGTCTATTAGAAGAATTTAAAAAAAAACTCTCGTTATTTTGTAGAAAAATATTAAAAATTACGGGTAGCGGTCCCAATCCGACGCCATGTCACATTTATTGCTATTACTTTGTAATTTTTTTTTATGCGTCTAGCACACGTGCTACAGAGAAGTCCCTAAAGCGCCACAGGAGCGACACGTGTGCGGAAAAAGCGATTCACGTTGTTCTTGAATCGCTGTAGATTGTACTCGGTGGGAAACACAGTCCTGGGCAAATTATTCCAAAGGGATGATGTTCTCCATATAAAAGACTGCTTGAAAAGCGTTGTACGAGGAGTAACAAGCTGAACCTCATACGGATGCGAAGAACTAGCGCGACGTGTACTTCTAACATGCACCGCTCTGGGAGGAATTAAGCGGGCCACATCCCGCGAACACTCTCCACGAAAGTACCTGTAGAATAGGCTCAAGTCGCCAACCGTTCTTCGATGTTCCAGCGAATCAAGGCAGACGGTCAGTTCCGGGTCTCCAATCAGACAAACAGCTCTTCTCTGAATAGAATCCAACAAAGAGCGGAGCTCCAAACATGGGAGCAGTATTCCATAGTTGGTCGAATTTGAGCTTTGTAAAGAATTAACAGTCGCTGTGGAGTCTAAAGCTTTCTGGTTCGAAATAATATTCCCAACTTTTGAGAAGCTCTCCTTGCTATGCCTGCAACATGTTCATGCTAGGACATATTTGCTCCCAAATTAACGCCCAACAAATTGAGTGACGATGTTAGAGGAATGGAGTGCCCCGACATAACTATGTCGGGTTCAGCAACGTTAACTTTTTTAGAAAAAACTGCCGCCTGGGTTTTTGTAGCGTTAAATTCCACTTCGTTACTGTCACCCCAAGATAGAATTTCTTCCAGGTCTCTGTTAAGTTGAATGACTTCCTGCTGTCTGCGGATATTCGTCTGAGTAGCCGATGCCCGAGCGTTCAAAGGGAATGAAGAGATAAGTATACTGTCATCTGCAAAGCTGTAGATTGGATTCTCGGTCTTTTCCAGCAGATCGTTAATGTAAATGAGAAAGAGAGTAGGAGACAGTATGGAGCCTTGGGGTACACCGGCGTTGATAGTGAAGGTGTTAAAAAGAAATCCGTCGACTGCTACTCGTAAAGAATGCTCTCTTAGGAAACATTAGAGCTACAAACAGAACTTTTCCGACATACCATAAGAACGTAGCTTAGCCAACACGGTCGAATGCCTTGGATATGTCAAGAGCAACCCCTCGAGATTCTCCAAAGTGTTCAATTGCATTGTTCCAAACATGTGTTACATAAGTCAGAAGATCTCCTGTTGATCTATTTTTACGAAAGCCATATTGGTGATCGCTAATAATGTTGAATCCTTCAAGATATTTTAGAAGATGCTGATTGATAGCCTTTTCCATGACTTTCGATATTATTGAAAGCAGTGCGATTGGTCGGTAGTTATTTGGCAAGGTCTTCTTGCCTTTTTTTAGGTATCGGCTGAACTGTAGCACATTTCCAGCAGGAAGGAAATATCCCCTTCCTGTAGGATAGGTTGAAAAGTCTACAGAAAACTGGTGTTAGTTTCCTCGCACAGATTTTAAGAACTATGGCAGGTATTCCGTCAGCGCCAGAAGCCTTTTTGGTGTCTAGCTTCATCAGAATACGCTTTATGATACGCTGTCTGAAGACAACATCGGGCATCCTTGACTGCACTGTGGGAATAGTAGGTGGTGTTTTCCCTTGGAAATCGACAGTAGAATGTGAAGCAAAGTGTTCAGCCAGCAAGTTCGCTTTCTCAACAGGTGTCGTTGCAATAGAATTATCTGGCCGTGTGAGTGGTGGTATGGTGGATTTGGTAAAATTTTGACTAACTGCCTTAGCGAACGACCAAAAGGACCTTGAATTGCCGGGACAGGCGAGAAGTTTGTTTCTAATCCGTTGATTGTGTCCCTCCTTGGTTTCGTCGATAATTTCTTTGCATCTGTTCCTGGCATGAACAAATGTGTTACGATTTATGATGTTAGGATTTTCGCACCATTGTCGGTATGCAAGATGTTTAGAAGCAACAGCTCCTTTGCATTTTCGATCAAACCAAGGCTTGCCGTTGGAAGAGCATTTCTTCGAAAAAGGGATGTAAGCCTCCATACCGGCCAAAATAACATCGGAAACCTCCCTGGCGCAGTCAGATGGGTCGTCGGATCGAAAACAAACGTCTAACCAAGTGAAAGTTCGAAAATATTCCATGAGATCTTCCCATTTAGCAGACTTGTAGTGCCAAATCTTGCGCAGTTTAGGCGCCTCTCTGTCATTGATTGGTAGAATACTCGATGTCGAAAGTAGTTGATGGTCGGAAGAACCTAACGGCGGATTTACGCTGACTGTGTAAATCTCCGGATTGGTGGTTAAAAAGAGATCAAGAAGACTGGCAAACTCTCCGTCTCGATCAGGGATCCGAGTTGGTTCGTCAATAAGCTGAGTTAAGCCACAACTGATTGAAAATGATTCGGCTTCACGACCTCGTTCGTCGGTAGTATTTGAATATTTAAGCCAGTTGATGTTGTGGACATTAAAGTCGCCCAGGATGGCAATTTCGGCATTTGGATAGTTAATTTGTAAATGATCGATGATGTCTGCAAAGGAAGCGAAAAGAGTTCTAAAGTTAGTATCAGTTGGTGGTCGATAGAGGATACAGATGAACCTTGTGGTTGGTTGAGTCGTTATTTTTAACCACATAACATCAAAGTTTGGGGGCTCCAGAGCCTCTTCTCGTTGGCAAGAGAGGTCGCTCCTGACATAAAGACAGATTCCAAAGTTACGCCTAAATCGGGAATAGAATTCGTACCCAGGATAAAGATAGTATACTGTGCTGGTCGATGAACTGACCTTAGTTTCACAGAGAGCGAACATGAGGTTTATTTGATTGCACGTGTTGGTGCACTGAATTTATGTTCGTGTTTAAACCTCGTAATGCAATGGAATTTTCTTATTTTTTTTGAATAATTCTGAGAAGTATAGAGAATAGAAATCTGTAAAAAAGGCTAATTTTTGAAAATTCGAGGTGTATGTAACCCCTCAATCTAACTGAAGCAATAAGGATGGTGTCGTCAATAAAGTTACAGATCAAAACGAGAAAGAGAGCCAGAGACAGTATGGAGTCCTAGAAAATACCAGTATTGGTAACGCTTACCGTAGTTTTTTATTTTAATGGAAATATTTTGTTTAAAAAGAAATTAGCCAATATTTCTAGCAATTTTCTTTTTCCTTATGCAAATAAAAGAGAAAATTGCCTCCTATTTATCCCCATCTCACCATTTGTAAACAAATCTTGGTATTTAAAATTGGAACAATCGAATTAATAATAATAATTCGTTAAGGGAAGTTGAATATTAAGAAAAATATTAAAATTCAAAGGAAGTCTTAATGAAGGCCTACCTTGTATACTTACGTCGTTTTATTTCATATAATTTAAAGATAAATTCTCGGTTCCATTTATTTATATTAACCGGAAAAGAATTTGATCTTAAGCTGTGACCTTTATAAAAGCAGACTAAAATTAAATTTTATGTTTTAGAACTGAGACAGCAATAAAGCGTATAATGCCAGAAACTTGTTAAATTCTGAACCTGAAATTAAACTTAAGCATCTAAATACTACTCGGCAGTTCAAATATAGTTAGGAGTTAAAGTTGACGCTTGCATTTTAGTTATTATATTATTTTCTTGTTTCAGCACAAAGGGAGTATGCAAATAGTTCTAAAACTTTAAATTTGCTGACGTATACAGAGGAAATCTGACCAAAAATATAAAAAATAAAACCAATACTCGAAATAATTCAGATCAAAATAGTGTTTAGAATAGCGGGAAAGATATTAATACACAGAAAGAGAGGTCACAATATTAGACCGATGCACAAAATAGATGTTATGATTGACTCACTAACTGGTAAACAGAAAGATATCAAGGAATAAGTATATAAATTTTTGCGTAGATCCAAAAAACACAAAAAAATGTCTACATGCCTTTGTCCTCATCGTTATCTCAAGCATGTGCAGTATTAATGCGAAGGAATTGCAAGGTTGAGTTAGTATTCAGTAAAATTTTATCATTCATTTCAAAGTTCCAACATAATCTGAACACTAATTAACAGTTTTCGCAGTTATTTGCAGTTCAAGGTTATCATTTCAATTTTCCTGTATTTTCTTAGTGGGTTGCATACTTAAGTAGAAAAAAAAAAAACAGGCCCTATCATAATAGCGATAAGAATAACGAATTTCAAATAACCTCTCTTATAAGTTCCTAAATAAGGGAAATCGTTATCCTTAATAAAGGTGTCTCTTATTTTGTTTCAATGCTGCACAAGCTCCAAATGGTGGGCGCATGATTCCAATAACATTAACAGCTGATTTCTTAATCTAATTTACTCGTTTTACCACTGGGCAAGCTCTAAAACCGTCGGCGCATGCTTCAAATAAAGATAAAGAGAGTGGCCTACCAAAATAAGCGTTGCAAAATCTCTCTATTATAAAAAAGCAATATTATGCTTCTCTTGACGTCATTTAAAATATAGTGTACAGGGTGAGGCAACGATAGTTCATTATCTCATTTGTTTCGGGAATGTTAAGGTGCACAGTTTAAAATTATTTTTGAGTATACAGGGTACTCTAAAAAAGTGTAGCCGATATAACATATGTTTTTTTTTTTTAAATAGAACATCCAATTTTCTAATTTATTTTTAAATTTTGCGTAAAATTTTATTTATAATGTTATATACCTAAACCTAGTAGTTTTTCTAATATTTCAATTTTTTTTTAAAAATACTAGCTTTCAGTTTTGTAAAAAATTGCCATTGTTTCTGAAGATGGAATACTCATAATTGGTACGAGCGTTCTATAGAGATGAACAAAAAAGATATTTGTAAAGAAATTTGAGTTAGATGATACAAGGTATTCAAAATAAATTTATGCATTTCGAGTATTTTAAATTGAAAAATCTCAAATTTTTTAAATGGCACATCCTGTATGTTATTATTTTTTCTGATAGATTTTATAAAACCCTCCAACTTTTATTAAGTATGTCATATACCTATTTCTAATAGTTTTCGATTTATTTTGAATTTTTCAGTTTTTACCCTTGTTTTTAATACACTTACGCTATAACATCACAGTTGCCAAGACAAAACAAAAATGTAGGCATTGTCAAATTTTGACTATTAAGCAAGTAAAAATAGTTTAATTTCCTGTAGTAAGTGACGTATAAAGGTAATAGTTATGGATTTTCCTAAATATGAATTAATTGATATGGTTTTATATACTGGGCGAGGCGGGAAAAAATTGTTTTTTGGCAATAAGGCTTTACGGAACGAAGTACCCTAATAGACGTATACCATCTAGAAAATCTTTTCAGTGCTTAATGGAACGGTTTGATGGTAGTGGTAGCGTTGAGTATACGAAACGGAAAGTAGTAAACCAAAATACTACCAATGAGGAAAAAGAAATGGAGATTTTACTTTATGTTAAAGATAATCCCCAGGTTAGCAGCCGTCAACTAGCAGACTTATCTGATACATTCCAATCTACGATAATCGCACCACGAGAAAATACAAGTATCATCCCTTTCATATGGCACTACACCAAGAACCTCAAGACCGTGATTTTGAACGACGAGTAAACTTTTGTAACACCCTGAATGGAGTAATAGAGGCCGATCCAAATTTTTTATCCAAAATAATGTTTTCTGATGAAGCTACTTTTCGCAGTAATGGAGCAGTGAACAGCCATAACATACATTATTATTCAACAGTTAATCCATTTTGGGTCCGGGAAGTTCAAAACCAAAACCATAGGTCGCTTAATGTATGGTGTGGAATATTAAATTTTCGAATTATTGATCCATATTTTTTCCGCGGACCACTTAACAGGCCTAGATATCTAAATTTTTTGCAAAACGAATTACCCCAGCTTCTTGAAGAAGTTGATAACTTTGAAAGAGAACAAATGTGGATTCAAGAAGATGGAGCTCCTGCTCATTACCACCGGGAAGTTCGGGAATTTTTAAAGGAACGTTACCTACAAAAATTGATCGGTAGGGATGGATTCATTCAGTGGCCTCCTTAATCATGTGTCTTAACACCTTTAGACTTCTTTTTGTGGGGCTACATTAAAGTATGTGAATCCCCCTACAACACCAGTAGTTATGGAAAATACGATACGGGTTGTGTACAGGACAATAACACCGTTTATGCTAAGGAAAGTCAAGGAAAATATAGTAAAACGACTAAACATGTGTATTCAAGTAGACGGGCATATTTTTGAACATTTATTGCGTCATAATAATTAATCATTAGATAAGTTAAACCATATTAAAATTATTATTAACTATTTGTTTATGTTTTCACAATAGCGTAAGTGTATTAAAAACAAGGGTAAAAATTGAAAAATTCAAAATAAATCGAAAACTATTAGAAATAGGTATATGACATACTAAATAAAAGTTAGAGGGTTTTGTAAAATCTATCAGGAAAAATAATAATATACAGGTTGTGCCATTTAGGAAATTTTTAAAATAGTCGAAATATATAAATTTATTTTGAACACCCTGTAGCATCTAACTCAAATTTCTTTACATATATTTTTTTTTCCATCTCTATAGAACGCTCGTACCAATTATGAGTATTCCACCTTCAGAAACAATGATGCTACTGGCAATTTTTTACAAAACTGAAAACTAGTTATTTTTAAAAAAAATTGAAATATTCTATTTTAAAAAAACATATATTATATCGACCACACTTTTTTGAAGTACCCAGTATACTCAAAAATAATTTTAAACTGTGCACCTTAATATTCCTTAAAACTATTGTATTTAACATTTTTTCGTCATTCCCGAAACAAATGAGATAATGAACTTTACTCTCTCGTTCACCCACCCTGTACACTGATGTGGCTGTACGAATTTTCGTTACGAACAGAAATGTAGACAGTTACTATATTTATTAATTCATTAAAAATATCCTCTATCATTTTTCTTCAGTGAAAATGAATTTCCGTACTGCGCTTCGATCTACTCGAAGCCCTACGCATTGGATTTCTACGTTGTTGATGTATGTTTCCAACCCTTCTTCATACATTGGTAAATGAGATTTTAACTAATTAACTACTGCGCGACAAGACTATTGTAGCATGAAATTAAGCTGGCCTTCATACTACAGCATTGTATATAAATGAGTACAGAAATGATATTAACAGCAAATCGAATTGAACATGATTAAGAATACAGAAAATTAATTCAGCCACAAATGTAATACTGGAAGTGGGAATGAAACCTGTAACTTTTCGGCGCTATCACTAAAGGAAGAACGAGTAAAAGGGGAAATGGTGGATACATTTTTTTTTGTATCATAAGAATTTTTCATGGTTTTTGGTTGATATAATAAACAAATTTTAAGCATAATTATTTATAGTCAAACATATAATGGCTAACGGGATTAAAGGAATGGCTTCATATACAAGGAGTATTCGAAAAGTAAAAAAGGTCGTTTGCTTATATTTTAATATTGGCTGGTCTGAACAAAGTCGTACACATGCAGGGTCATCTATTGATTGTTTCCGAAGTCACTGTTTTGATTTAGTAGTCGTTTGGCTGTCGGTGAATGTAGACAACAATGTCAGCGATAATCGTTGCTCACTCCAGTTGCGAAGTGTATGCTGTGATTCGATTTTTGTGTCCAAAAGGATCATCAGCTGCTCAGATATACCGGGAGTTACTCCTAGTTTATGGATCTACAGTAATGAGTGCAACATCGTGCAACAAGTGGACCAAAAGCTGCGATTGCACTCGAAACAATTGCTTGGTGGACAACGATTAAAAGACGACGAGGAACTTAAGACCGCCGTTGTTAACTGGTTCAATTCCCAGGTGAAGAACTTCTATGCAGAGGAATTAAAGAAGCTGGTGCAGCGATACGAAAAGTGCTTAGAAGTGAACGGTGATTATGTGGAAAAGTTAAGTAGGTTTGTAGGAAACTAAAACCGTCAATAAAAACTTTTTTTAACGAATATATATATTTTTTTATCATCCAACAGCCCTTACTTTTCGAATATCCCTCGTATATCGTGTCCTTAGAGTTGCGAAATCTTAATGTTTTTCAGGATTTAAAATTAATCAAATATGTATGTTCCGTAATTAATCTATTAGTACATGGAGTTGAAGTGTTTGGGTTCAGTTTTTTTTTAGTGTGAGAATGTCAAATTTAGTACTTATTTAAGAACTAACACGTAGGCTGAAAAGTTTTTGGTCTAGCTACTTAAAACACATTTTTTGTGCAAAATTCGACTTTATTCATCAATATAGTCTTCTTCACGAGAGATATAATCAGTTCAACGCTCTTCTAACATTTCTATGTCTTTTTTGTAGAAGGATTTGTCTTTGCCTTCAAAATAGGCCTCAGTTTTGGCGATAACTTCTCCATTGGAGCCAAATTTCTTTCCCGCGTGTATTTTTTTGAGGTCTGCGAGTAGATAATAGTCGCCGAGGATCAAATCTAGAGAATACGGTGGATGAGGAAGCAATTCGAACTTCAATTCATGCAATTTTGGAATCGTAACCATTGACTTTGGCACGGTGAATTGTCTTGATGAAAGAGCACTTTTTTCTTGTTCATTTGGGGCCGTTTCTTTGAGATTTCTGCCTTCTAACGCACCAATAATTTTATATAATATTTGCTATTGATGATCTTCCCCTTCTCAGCATAGTCGATGAAAATTATTCTATGCGCATTCCAAAATACAGAGGTCAAAACCTTTCCAGCTGACTGTTGTGTCTTTGCGGGGAGGGCGACTTCCACCGGCTTGTGTCCACTCAGTTGACTGCCGATTTGATTGCGGTATGTAGTGGTTGATCCATGTTTCATCCATTGTCCGATATCGGATTAAAAAATTGTTTTTATGGCGCTTAAACAGAACCAAACAGCGCTCAGAATCATCAACACGTTGTTGTTTTTGGTCCACTGTGAGCAAACGCGGTACCCATTTCGAACAGAACTTTCTTATGC
Organism: Pachyrhynchus sulphureomaculatus; assembly: GCA_019049505.1. Taxonomy (NCBI): domain Eukaryota; kingdom Metazoa; phylum Arthropoda; class Insecta; order Coleoptera; family Curculionidae; genus Pachyrhynchus; species Pachyrhynchus sulphureomaculatus. The sequence continues at coordinate 203,768,838 of CM032446.1, forward strand.
CCAAATGTTCATGCAAATATGACCAACACGTTCTTTTAATATCTTAAGGGTATTAGCTATCTATACTATTTCACTTTACGGTCATCCAAAACAATTTTATGTAACCAACTCATTTGGGTGTTCAGTATCATTTGTATCTGTACGACCGTGTTTAAATTCACCATACCAGTAAATGATGAGTGATTTTCTAGGGGCAGAGTCCCCGCAACACACAAGCCATTGCTTTGCTTGAGGTATTTTTCCCATCAAAAAAACAGTGTTTAATCAACACATGAAATTCGATTTTTTGCATTGTTTTGAAAATATCAAAAGTAGCGTTACTAAAACCGCTGCAACTTGTAAACTAATCGTCGAAATGTCATGAAATTTTGACACGTATCGTTTGAAGGTTGTACTTCCTAAAAATCATATGGATTTTGGTGCCATCTATGTATCAGAATAAAAACTTTTTAGCCTACGTATTATAGTACATCTTGCAAGAAAAGCTCTGGGTAAACCACTTTACAAAATTTTTCTAAATCATTTTTTTGTAACGAAAGTCCATTGATTTGTTTGTTGCATTAATATTTTCTTTCTATTTAACGAATTTGAAATATTTTATGTATGTTACAAGTATAAAGCATTATTTACAGTTAGGTACTTATTACCATATATAAAATAATATTAAAAAAAAATCGTTTTTTGGTACCAGTTCTAAAGGTAACGCAGCAATTATGACCTACTAACATGGGATAAAAGTCCCGATTCTAGATATGGCAGTATAAACAAAAAAAAAAACATACGATTTTCATTTATTGTTCTCTCAAGTTCTCATAACATTTTGTCTCTTAGTTTGCCAAAGAATGGCTTAGAAAGTGTTATGGTACATCTGCTCCGTCGAAAGCAACTATATGTCGATGGTTTAGTGAACTTAAATGCGGTCGTACCAGCACTGATGATGCACCATGTTCAAAAAACACAAACAAATTCACCATATTGGTCTAAATGACCGCAAAGTGAAAGTGAGAGGGATAGCTGAGATCGTGAAAACACAATAAACATAAAACACAGTAGCCACGCTCAAGAAAATTTTTAGGTTCTTTTTTTTTCACGCATGCGTCCCCTATCATACCAACATCATGGCTGCCAGCGAGGTAGCAGGTTATGTTTACATTTGGATTTCAAGGAGAATCTTTTTATAACGTGCTCCGAAACTCATTATTAATAATTTTCCAATAAGTAAATGACTCGTTTGACGTTATAATTGAAAATAATTATAAAAAAAATGTCAAGAGAAAGTTCTTGTTGTGCCATTAGTGCTTGTAAATATATATCTGGTCTCTCCAAAGGAGTCAGTTTTTTAGATTCCCCAAAGATCCTATAATTCTTTATTTCTATTATGCAGTATGTTATATAAAGATTATGATAATCGTGTTTTCATATTTCATTTTATTTGTAAAACAGTTGATGCTTTATTATTGTTAAGTTTCTATAACTTTAAGCGTGCAGACTATAATATGTTAAATATTTATTATCACTCAGTGGACTGGGAATATGTCTTGGGTGGTATTGCGGATGTAAATACTGCAAAGTCTGCCTTCGATGAAGTTTTGTATGCTGGTATTAGTCTGTATGTCCCTGTGGTTCGTTCCAAAAATCCGAAGTTCCCGAAGTGGTTTTCTGATGAACTTAAAGATCTTATCTTAAAAAAGAAGTTGTGTCACAAAGAATACAAAAAAACCCGTCGGTGGGGAAACTTATCAGAAGTTTTCGGAGTTAAGAACCCAATCCAATATCTTAAAGAGCAACTGCTACTTGCAGTATGTTAAAAATATTGAGACAAATTTAAAGCATAACACCAAACAATTTTGGAATTTCATTAACAGTAAAAAGGGGGGCAAGTCCACCCCTACCTTAATAAATCTAGACGAGCTAACAAGAACGGATGGACAGACTATTGTGGAAATTTTTAAGTCTCATTTTCAGGGTGTTTATAGGTCGGATACTGACGGTGGTGAGCCTGGGCTTGAGGATGTTGGGGATAGTGGTGGATCATTCTCCTCTGTTGAGATCTCCCTGGGGGAGGTGTTTGACTATGTGTCTAAACTTGACATAAATAAGGGACCGGGTCCTGATGGTATATCTCCCAGATTTTTAGTTGACTGTGTCTATGCTTTGGCCAAACCCCTCCATATGCTTTTTAAAATGTCCCTAGAGAGCGGTGTTTTTCCTGACCAATGGAAATATAGCTTCATTACTCCAGTATTTAAGTCCGGCGACAAATCAGACGCTAAAAATTATCGACCTATTTCCATTCTAAGTTCTATTCCAAAAGTATTCGAAAAAATTGTTTGCGACAAATTAAAACCATTCATAAAACCTTTTTTGGTTCCGGAACAGCACGGTTTCGTTGGTGGCAGATCAACGGCTACAAACCTAATCTTGTTGGTTCAAAGTACTATTGATGTAATGGAGGCGGGTGGTCAGGTTGACGTGGTTTATACGGATTTCAGCAAGGCCTTCGACACAGTCAACCACGATATCCTGATAGTGAAGTTAAGAGGTTATGGGTTTGGTGGAGCACTACTGAATTGGTTGACCTGCTACCTTACATACAGAAAACAGTTTGTTAAAGTAAAGGGCTTTGTGTCGAGTGAGGTGTCTGTTGCATCGGGTGTGCCGCAGGGTAGCCACCTGGGCCCGTTGCTGTTTAATATATTTATTAACGACCTACGAAAGGTGATTCTATCTTCAAGGCCCTTGTTTTTTGCAGATGACTTGAAATTGTCTACGGCAATTCATTCTGTTGACGATGCTATGAGACTGCAGGGAGACTTGGATAAGGTGAGTGAGTGGTGCAGGAGAAACAAAATGAAACTAAATATTCAAAAATGTAAGATTATGTCGTTCTTTCGAGTGAAAGTTCCGCTTTTGTATGATTACAGTATTAATAATTGTCTTCTCGAAAGAGTCTCCTCATTGTGTGACTTGGGTATTTATTTGGACACTAAGCTTGATTTTCATATTCATTATGACTTTATTACTAACAAATGTATTAAACTCCTTGGCTTCGTCTGTAGGAATACTAGGGATTTCCGGACCGTAGATAGCGTGAATATTTTATACAAGGCCTTGGTGAGATCTTCTTTGGAGTATGTGTCATGTGTGTGGTCGCCATCGTATGCTGTGCATATTGAGGGTATTGAAAGGGTACAGAGGAAGTATGCTAGATATGTCTCTTGCAAATTTAAGTGGAACATCACTGCCTATGGGGACCAGCTACGAAGACTTCAGCTGCAATCACTTTCAAGACGAAGGAAAGTTGCTGATATATGTTTCTTATTTCGACTTGTAAATGGTCATATAGACTGCTCTGATCTCTTGAGTCTGATAAATTTTCATGTTCCACCAAGATCAACAAGGGACCACGTACTCTTTGCCCCGAGGTACCACAGATGTAACTATGGCCTATTTCTCGCCGATCACTAGAATCACTAATGGTGCCAGTGAAGCGGATCTTGATTTTTTTAATCTCTCTTTAAAACGTTTAAAAGAAAAACTGTTGACAGTCCACTGAGTTTTTGAAATGATAATTACTGGTGTTGTTATTGTATTGTATTGTTATAAGTTTACTATATTATTGAAATTTTTCTGTAAATACTATGTATAAAATGGGTCTGCCCGTAGATAAATAAATAAATAAATAAATAAATAAATAAGTATTGGTTTATATTATTCCACTTGTACTTTTTTTAGAATTCAGAGCAGAATGTTTGATAGAGTAAAGTTATATTATCTGCTAAAATTCGCTAATCAAACTTGTCTGGATATGCAAAATTCTCCAGCACGAATGAGTCTGAATAAATCAGTGCATGGATTTAATTTTTTTATATTATATAAGTAGTATATAGGCACGAAAAGTGCTTAGTTGTATGAAAATTATTATATTAGATTTAACTAACGATAAAATGGAGCAAAAATTGTGTTCACTTCATTTTTAAGTTCAGAAGAAAGACAATCTCATCTTTAAAAAAATAATTATTATTTTTTCAATCTCTTCAAATTACTGGAATTCACTGAAATATAAGGAGTATGGTTGTTGACATTATACGTGCGAAGCTGAAGGTGTGCAGAGATATATTCTCAAATAGTTGAGAAATATAAATTCAACAATGAGATATTTAAATGAATAACGTGCAAAAGGCCAAAGGTGTTTTTTCCTTGTATTTTTTTGCCTTTTTTCCTGTTTTTTGTGTACCTGTTTTAATAAGAACTTGATAAAAAAATGTTTCTAAAAAAAACTTTTCTCGTTTTTTTCTCCCTTTCAGTCAGAAAACTTCATTTTTATTCTGCAGAATAGGATTTTTCTTGAAAGAAGGAATTTGAAAATTTCAAGAACTCGCGGGCATCATACCAGCAATATGGCGACAGATCATGTGATCATTACAAACTCGAACACCTTGAAATCAAAGGTGCCGAGTCAGACTGTCGCTACTGTGTTTTATGTTTACTGTGGTAAATGCCGGATGGGTTCTATGCAGGATCAAAAACAGCAACGTGTCGAAGATTCAGGAGACTGTTTGGCACTGTTTCGGCGTAATCCAAAGGAGTGCTTGCATCGATCCCTAACAATGAACGAAACATGGATCCACCGCTATACGCCTGAGTCCAACAAGCAGTCCGCAGAATTGCCTTAATAGCAAAAAAGCCGAACGAGGCCTCCAAAAACACAGGAGAGGTTTTGGTAAGAATTTTTTGGCATGAGCATGGGTCTAGCACAGCACTCCAAGAGCGGCATGTGTGCGGGAAGAGCGATTCACTGTGCAACTGCAAATTGTACTCGGTGGGAATCACAGCCCTGGGCAAATTATTCCAAAGGGATGATGTTCTCCATATAAAAGACTGCTTGAGAAGCGTTGCACACCGAGTAACAAGCTGAACCTCATACGGATGTGAAGAATTAGCGCGACGTGTATTTCTAACATGCATCGCTCTGGGAGGAATTAAGCGGGCTACATCCTTCGAACACTTTCCATGAAAATACTTGTAGAACAGACTCAAGTCGCCAACCATTCTTCGATGTTCCAGCGAATCAATGCCGCCGGTCAGTTCCGGGTCTCCAATCAGACGAACAGCTCTTCTCTGAACAGAATCCAACAAATGCAGTGTGTGTTTGGGAGTGGAACCCCAAACGTGGGAGCAGTATTCCATAGTTGGTCGAATTTGAGCTTTGTAAAGAATTAACGGTTGTTGTGGAGTATAAAGCTTTCTGGTTCGAAATAATATTTCCCACTTTTGAGAAGCTCTCCTTGCTATGCCTGCAACATGTTCATGCCAGGACATATTTGCTCCTAAATTAACGCCCAACAAATTGAGTGACGATGCTAGGGGAATGAAGTGCCCCGACATGATCAATATTACTGATCCATTATCTTCAGAAGGGGGCGAACAATCAACGGAGACTATATGGTACGTTAGTTTATTGGACCGTTTGAATGATGAAGTCAAGAAAAAAGGCCGCATTTAGCAAAGAAAAAAGTGTTGTTTCACCAAGAAAATGCACCAGCACAACTCCAAAAAATCAATGGTGAATTTGAACGAATTGGGCTAGAATTGCTTCTACATCCGCTGTATTTACCAGATCTGGCACTCAGAGATTAATACCTCTTTCAAATTTAAAAAGATAGCTCCAGGGAAAGACCTGGCTCAAATGAAGAAGTCGATGGGAAACTATGGCTTGTTTTAGAGAGCTAGATAAGTCGTAGTATATTACTGAAGGAAAGCATGCTGAAGATTAAAATTGATTTTTGGCAAGAATATTGTTTCTTCCTCAAAAGTTTCATACTTTTCACCGCATGTAGTATAGTTACAATTAGACAGAATACTCTGTACTATAAATAGCATTGATACATACTGAAATAAGTCAATTGTTAGGTCGATTTGATGCAGCAAGCACGATTTTCTTTCTTATATTTTGTGGTCTTTTTGTAACAATCAGAAGCAACGGCCCATACAAGTTAAAATATTTCTATCAGCATCTACTGAAATTAAATGCTTAATCGAGATAAAACTAAACTACTTTCGTAATTTTATAAACCGCAAAGCGAGAACAGTAATATCAGCAATTACTACTAGTAATTTTCTCAACGCTGTTAACTGACCTACTTTAAGGTGAAAGGTGAAATCCACTATGACGAATGGAAAAAAAAATGATCTTTTTTTTTTCTTTAGAATGTTAGCTGTCTGGAAAGTTTCTGAACTTACTGTCACTCTTTTTACCGAAAATAAATACTTCAAAAGACAGTTCATCTTCTTACAAATTAGAATAAAAAACAATTTAATTTTTCATGTACAGGTTTTTTATAACAAGACATAAAGCCCATTTTTATGATCCAGTTCAGTCTTTCTAATGAGTATTTTAACTTTTATTTTTTCTCGTTTATTAGGTGAATAAAAAGAATAAAATATACTTAAAAAATACTTTATAAGAAACAGAAAAATATTATTTTAGTGACTTTGAAAAATTAGTCGTTAAGGTTTATAATATTAAATATAAGGGAAAATTTTCTCTTGATGAAGAAAGACACCAGGAATAATTTGAATTTTCATATTATTAGGTGTGAATTTACTTTTTTTAAAATACACTTACCAAACATTTACTAGCTTTTTTAAGAGGAAAAGAGATAATATTATTCACTTTGAGTTCATTTTAAATTAGCATTTACCAGCGGCTTTATTGGTGTAATTTTTTTTATGTAAATCCTGTTTTATTTTTATGGGCGTAGCACAGGAGCGACAACCCTAAAGCGCTACAGGAACGACGCGTATGCGGAAAAAGCGATTTACATCAGTCTTGAATCGCTGTAAGTCGATGGAAACACAGTCCTGGGCAAATCATTCCAAACGATGTTTTCCATATAAAAGGCGGCTTGAAACGTGCTGTACATATGTTAGAGTAACAAGCTGGACCTCATACGGAAGTTGTGGTTTATCGCAACGTGTATTAAAAGCATGCACCGCTCTGGGAGGAATTAAGCAAGCTACATCCATCGAACACTTTCCATAAAAATACTTGTAAAATAGACTTAATAAGTCGCCAACCGTTCTTCGATATTCCGAGGAATCAAGGTTAGGTCTTAAATGAAGTAAACGGCTCTCTTCTAAATAGAATCCAACAAACGCAGTTTATCTTTGGGAGCAGAGCCCCAAACACGGGAACAGTATTACACCGTTGGTTGAAATTGAGCTTTAAACAGAATTAACAGGTGTTGTGGAATGTAAAGCTTTTTAGTTCGAAATAGTAATCCTAGCTTTTGAGAAACTCTCTTTGCTATGCACGAGACGTGTTTATGCTATCTGCGGATATTTGCATGAGTAGCTGATGTACGAGCGTTCAAAGTGAATGAAGAAATAAGCATACTGTCATCTGCAAAGGTGTAGATTTGATTCAGGTCCTTACTAGCAGATCGTTAATGTAAATGAGAACGAGAGTAGGACACAGTATAGAGCCTTGGGGCACACCGGTGTTGATAGTCAAGGTATTAGAAAGAAATCCGTTGACCGCTACTCGTAAAGAACGCTCTCTTAGAAAATTCGAGTGGTATAAACAAAACATTTCAGACATACTATAAGAGCGTAACTTAACCAACAAACCGCCATGCAAACATGGTCGAATGAATTGGATATACATTAAGTGCAACAGTTCGAGATTTTCCAAAATGCTTCATTTCGTTGGTCCAAACATATATTACATCAGTTAGAAAATCTCCTGTTGCTCTTTGCCTACGAAACCCATATTGATGTTAAGCCCTTCTAGATACTTTAAAAGATCCTGATGGAACTTTCGATATTATTGAAAGTGGTGCGACTGGTCACTAGTTTTTTGACAAGGTCTTCTTGTCTTTTTAGGGTATCGGCTGAACTGTAGCGTATTTACAACAGGAAGGAAATATTCTCTTTATGTAGTATAGGTTGAAAAGTCTACAGAAAATTGGAGTTATTTCGTATGCGCATTTTTTGAATACTATGGCAGGTATTCCATCAGCCCCACAAGCTTTTTGAGTGTCTTATTTGAATAAAATATATCGAGCATCTTTGGTTGCGGCGTGAAAATGATCTTTTTTTTTTCTTTAGAATCCTAGCTGTCTGGAAAGTTTTTGAAGCTACTGTCACTTTTTTTACCGAAAATAAATACTTCAAAAGACATTTCATCTTCTTACAAATTAGAATAAAAAACAATTGAATTTTTCATGTACATTTTTTTATAACAAGACATAAAGCCCATTTTTATGATCCAGTTTTTCAGTCTTTCTAATGAGTATTTTAACTTTTATTTTTTCCTCGTTTATTAAGTGAATAAAAAGAATAAAATATATTTAAAAAATACTTTACGAGGCTGGTTTGAAAAGTTCGTGCAAAAATAAAAACTACTTATGTGTTTGGGGTAAACCTTTTTTATTTTTCGACATAGTCTCCTTTTAGACTTATAAACTTCGTCCAACGATGTTCTAGTTTGTTGATCCCTTCCGAATAATAGGATTTGTCCAAGTCTGCAAAATATCCATTAGTGTCTGCAATCACCTCCTCGTTTGAATAAAATCTTTGTCCCGCCAGCCATTTCTTCAAATTGGGGAACAAATAGTAGTCCGAGGGAGCCAAGTCTGGAGAATAGGGGGGATGTGAAACGAGTTGAAATCCTATTTCCATTAATTTTGCGACCACAACTGCTGAGGTGTGTGCTGGTGCGTTGTCGTGATGGAAAAGGACGCCAATCGCGGGCGTTTTTCTTGCAGCTCGGTTTTCAAACGGTCCAATAACGATGAATAATATTCACCTGTAATAGTTTTACCCTTTTCCAGATAGTCGATGAGGATTATCCCTTGCGAATCCCAAAAGACAGTCGCCATAACCTTTCCGCCGAAGGAACGGTCTTCGCCTTTTTTGGTGCAGATTCCCCCTTGGTAACCCATTGTTTAGATTGTTGTTTGGTCTCAGGAGTATAGTAATGTATCCATGTTTCATCCACAGTGACGAAACGACGCTTAAAGTCCTCCGGATTCTTCTGGAACAGCTGCAAACCATCCTTGCAACACTTCACACTATTCCGTTTTTGGTCAAGCGTGAGCAATCGCGGCACCCATCTTGCGGATAGCTTTCTCATGTCCAAATGTTTATGCAAAATATTATGTACCCGTTCAGTCGAGATGCCCACAGCACTAGCAATCTTACGCACCTTAACTCTTCTGTCATCCATCACCATATCATGGATTTGATCAATGATTTCTGGAGTCGTAACCTCCACAGGCCGTCCAGAACGTTCAGCGTCACTTGTGCCCATATGGCCAGTCCGAAAATTTTGAAACCACTTATAAACTGTTCTAGTCGAAGGTGCAGAGTCACCATAATGTTTATCAAGCTTCTCTTTAGTCTCCTGAGGCGTTTTGCCTTTCATAAAGTAACGTTTAATCACCACACGAAATTCTTTTTCGTCCATTTCTTGAAAATCACTCGACTTCCTTGATTCACACGAATGCCAAACACAAAGAAATATGGCTGAAACTTGGTGTGCGTTCATTCAAGAGATGCTACTAACTAAACATGACCTCGATACGCGCCGGTGGTGCCATCTCTCGGACTTTGCACGGACTTTTCAAACCAGCCTCGTAGTTTTGAAAGTTAAATTTTGACTTATGGAGTTAGTTTTGGGGCTGAAATTGGAAGTGAAAAAAAAAATTTTACTAGGTCATCGAGTGGGATGTCAAATGAAAGCTTGTCAAACACGAGTTCAAAAATATATATGATATTATACTTGCGCACACTTTTCTTTGTATTATTTTTAAAAAATTGCTGTCCCCCCCTTTATATCGAAATGTCCTGAACAAAAAATTTTGAAAAAATTCTGGAATATTCTCCATAGGACGTAGATTGAACGAAAATTATCACGAGTGCATTAATATTAATAATTTATCTGGTATATACGTGTAAAAAAAAAAACAAAAATTTCGAAATCATCAGTTTTCAGTAAAGATCGGAAAAAAACTTTGCTGAAAACTTATTTGGGGTGTATTTTGTCAAGTTAATAATCATTTTATACCTCCGCAACAAAAATTTTTATTTTAAAAGCAATCAACAAACGGAACACTAATTGCGCAAGTCCGACTTGCACTTGGCCAGTTATTATATATGAGGTTTGAGCTTTTTAAGTTTCAGTGTAGAAAATGATTCCTTTTTGTAAAAAATCGTTCTTTCTCTTTCGGTTATCGATTTTTAAATTTAATTTCATCGTTCAAAGCTGCTGTATGAAGAGTTGTTTTTTATGGAAACTGTACTGAACAATATTTGTATTATTTTTTAAAAAGATAATAAATGAACAAACACAGCTTCAATTAGGATTTTACTATTAGTTTAGAATACTAGTGACTATTCTCGCCTGCAGCTTTGAATCAGTAAAGTTGCAGTTTATTTTAATTGCTGAAAAGAAAAGAATAAATAAGCAAAAATAACTCTAAACTTTGAACAAGTTAAGCAATTTGGCAAATCGGAAGGCGTGAGAAACGTGCGAAGCGGCAACAATTTCTACTAGCAAAATTTTCAAATCCTATTAACTTCCAAGGTGCAATTTGAAATTTCTTTAATGCATTTTGAGGTACAATAAGTAGAACTTACTATTGTGTTCCCAACTATAGCTACTAATTGGTTTCCCGTCAATAAAAATATAATTCTAGGAAGATAGAAATATGGACGTAACATTGACTAAATGGTAGCGTATACGTTTATAATAAAATTTAATGATAAAATTTATTACTATTTTTTCTAGCACCCTACAGATGAAAAGTAAAATTATTTACGAAGAATTGCAAATACAAAATTCTACGACGTTTCCCTTTTATTTTTCCTGATATTCGACAAAGAGTTTTTGAGGTGAAATATTACCACTTCTAATCAGTCTCCTCACCTTCACTTGCTTAAAATAAATACTTAAAAAAAAGCAGTATATTCTGTTAGAAACAAAAAACGTTCCGATTTTTCTTGTTTGTCTTTTACAAAAAGATAAATAAAATATACAATATATGTGGTAGGAATCCATGAATGAGAAGTCAAAACTATGTAGTAACATTGCGGGAAAACAGATTTTATGTTTCGCACTTATTATGGAAGTACAGAAGGGCAAAGTATGTATATTGTATGTACATATATATATATATATATATATATATATATATATATATATATATATATATATATATATATATATATATACGAGGCTGGTTTGATAAGTCCGTGCAAAGTCCGAGAGTAGTAGCATCTCTTGAATGAACGCACACCAAGTTTCAGCCATATTGGACTATTTCTTTGTGTTTGGCATTCGTGTGAATCAAGGAAGTCGAGTGATTTTCAAGAAATGGACGAAAAAGAATTTCGTGTGGTGATTAAACATTACTTTATGAAAGGCAAAACGCCTCAGGAGACTAAAGAGAAGCTTGATAAACATTATGGTGACTCTGCACCTTCGATTAGAACAGTTTATAAGTGGTTTCAAAATTTTCGGACTGGCCATAAGGGCACAAGTGACGCTGAACGTTCTGGACGGCCTGTGGAGGTTACGACTCCAGAAATCATTGATCAAATCCATGATATGGTGATGGATGACAGAAGAGTTAAGGTGCGTGAGATTGCTAGTGCTGTGGGCATCTCGACTGAACGGGTACATAATATTTTGCATAAACATTTGGACATGAGAAAGCTATCCGCAAGATGGGTGCCGCGATTGCTCACGCTTGACCAAAAACGGAATCGTGTGAAGTGTTGCAAGGATGGTTTGCAGCTGTTCCAGAAGAATCCGGAGGACTTTAAGCGTCGTTTCGTCACTGTGGATGAAACATGGATACATTGCTATACTCCTGAGACCAAACAACAATCTAAACAATGGGTTACCAAGGGGAATCTGCACCAAAAAAGGCGAAGACCGTTCCTTCGGCCGGAAAGGTTATGGCGACTGTCTTTTGGGATTCGCAAGGGATAATCCTCATCGACTATCTGGAAAAGGGTAAAAAACTATTACAGGTGAATATTATTCATCGTTATTGGACCGTTTGAAAACCGAGCTGCAAGAAAAACGCCCGCGATTGGCCCACAAGAAAGTCCTTTTCCATCACGACAACGCACCAGCACACACCTCAGCAGTTGTGGACGCAAAATTAATGGAAATAGGATTCCAACTCGTTTCACATCCCCCCTATTCTCCAGACTTGGCTCCCTCGGACTACTATTTGTTCCCCAATTTGAAGAAATGGCTGGCGGGACAAAGATTTTATTCAAACAAGGAGGTGATTGCAGACACTAATGGATATTTTGCAGACTTGGACAAATCCTATTATTCAGAAGGGATCAACAAACTAGAACATCGTTGGACGAAGTGTATAAGCCTAAAAGAAGACTATGTCGAAAAAAATAAAAAAGGTTTACCCCAAACACATAAGTAGTTTTTATTTTTTGCACGGACTTTTCAAACCAGCCTCGTATATATATATATATATATATATATATATATATATATATATATATATATATATATATATATATATATATATATATAATATATATATATATATATATATATATATATATATATATATATATATATATATATATATATATATATATGTATATATATATATATATATATATATATATATATATATATATATATATACATATATGTATACATATATATATATATATATATATATATATATATATATATATATATATATATATATATATATATATATATTAATATATATATATATATATATATATATATATATATATATATATTTATATATATACAGTCTGTCAAGTAAGAATGTGTCAGCGATAAATCATTTTTAGTAAATGCGATTCTAACGATACAACAAAAAATCGGTAGAGAGAATCTACGACGCATTTTAGTAAAAGTATCAGCCGATTCCAAATTTTCATCGAAATCACGTAAAATCCAAAATGAGTCACTTGTTTGCGCGTCGGTTCGAGGCATTCTTTTTTTGTTCCCATCCAAAGGGGCCAAAAATGACACATTCCGCGGCCGCTAAATGTATTGAAATGTCGGTATCGTTTGTCAAAAAATGAGTAAATCATTTTCACAAGAAGAAAAATGTTGACAATTTGCTAAAATTTGGCTCGGTAGGCAAAGTCACTTCGAAAATCGAAAAACGAATCGTCTTTGTTTTTACGGAACCTGAAATTGACGCTGCGTGCGAATGTGTCCGATGAGACCATTTGACAACTTTTTCGTGCTCACAACGACAAATTCCGAAGTAAGTTGCAGAAAACCTTTGCCGGGTGAAAATCACGTTGCGAAGCGGCCCGTTTGGGCCCACGATAAGATACTAGAGTGGGCCCTCACAATCGTCGGACGCCAACCTAATTGAAAACGTTTGGTCCTTTGTAAAGCGAAAGCTCAGAGGGAAGACTCTGACTCAGTTGAATATATATATATATATATATATATATATATATATATATATATATATATATATATATATATATATATGGGTCATTCTTCGTAAACCGGACCCCTCATTAGTCCATAAATTGACGCACTTTATGAGGACACAATCTAGTCCAGATTAAAGCTTATTGTATGTAGTCTTGAATTTTGAGTGGCATATTAAAAAATTATGTTAATTTGAGCCCAGTACGGACTCTGAAAATCGGTTTCAAAAAATTTCAGGAAAACTAAAGTAAAAATCAAAAAATACAATTTTTGTACGAAAAGTTTTTTTATGGCCTCAATTTTAGAAGATATTTATCACAACGTATTTGCCATATTTTTGATATTTAACAATTTTTTTACTCGAAAACTAAAACTTTTAAAGAAATTATGTAAGAGATAGAAAATACTTTTTTTATTCATAGAATCACAATGATTTTTTTCAGGCTTTTAGAACCCCTTAAAAAAGTACTCCAAAAATTCGAAAAAAATTCATGGCGGTTCTACGAACAAAAACAAGTAATTTTTGTCTCTTACATAATTTTTCTAAATGTTTTAGTTTTTGAAAAAAAAATTATTGAATATTCAAAATATGGCAAATACACTGTGATAAATATTTCCAAAAATTGAGGCCATAAAAAAAAACATTTCCTACATAAGTTGTAGGTTTTTTGATTATATTATGAAATTACATTTTTACTTTAGTTTTTCCGAAATGTTTTGAAATTCATTTTGAGTCGGTGTTGAGCCCAAATCAGCATAATTTTTTATTATGCCACTCAAAATTCAAAATTACATATCATAAGCTTTAATTTGGACCAGATTGTGTTGTCATAAATTGCGTCAATTCTTGGACTAATGGGGGGTCCGGTTGACGAAGAATAACCCATATATATATATATATATATATATATATATATATATATATATATATATATATATATATATATATATACGAGTATATAGAATTTCACCTAGGACTTCTTAAGTTGAACAACTTCTTGCTGTCTGCAGCTGCATGGGTGGCGTTCGAGCGTTCCAGCTAATTGAAGAAACAAACGTACTGTCGTCAGCAAAGTTGTAGGTTGTCCTGATCTATATATACATACATACTATATATATATATATATATATATATATATATATATATATATATATATATATATATATATATATACTATATATACTATATATACTATATATATACATATATATATATATATATATATATATATATATATATATATATATATATATATATATATATATATATATATATATATATGTTCCTGTTTAAATTGACTTCATTTTTTACAGTTACCGTTAAAGAATTAATATTTATATTAGGTATTACCCAACAGTGGTGTATCCGAAGGCTCTATACTGTCTCCTACTCTCTTCCTTCTTCAGATTAAGAATATGCTGGAAAGGATCAGGACGACCTACAGCTTTGCTGACGACAGTACGCTGGTTTCTTTATTTAGCTTGAACCCTCGAACGCCACCTATGCAAATAGCTACAGACAGCAAGAAGTTGTTCATCTTAATAAAGACCTAGATGAAATTCTATTTTGGGGTGACAGTAACGAAGTAGAATTTAACGCTACAAAAATCTAGGAGGCTATTTTTTCTAAAAAGTTAACATACTTATTTCGGCACACTCCATTAGTTTAACATTGTTACTCAAATTACTGGGTGTTAACTTGGGAACAAATATATCTTGGCATGACATATTGAGCGCATGGGCAAGCCAGAAGCTGGAAATATTTTTCGTACTAGGAAGCTTTACACTCCACAACAGCTTCTTTTCTTGTATAAGGTTCAAGTTCGCCCAACAAACTGCTCGTTATGAATATATGAAGTTCATATATATACATATATATATATATATATATATATATATATATATATATATATATATATATATATATATATATATATATACCGGGGTGACACAGCCAACATGTAACACCCTGTATTTTTTTTATTTTGGAATATTTGTATATTTAGATACCAGAATGGAACATTATTAGGCTCTTTTATCACTTAAGAAATATTTTTAACTACTTCCGGTTTGACCCGAAGTGACTGTAACTTTCTTATTTTTAAAGTAACTCAGCTTGAAATTCTCTTTCCAGCGATGTATCACAAGTTGACATTTGTTTGACAGGTGACTGGCAAAAACTGATTTAAACTCTTAGACTTAGGCGGTCATGGCGGATATACTAGCTATTGTTTTTGTTCGTTTTATCTCACTTTGGAAAGAATTTAAGACTATTCATTTATCGTGCGTATCGCGAGTCTTCTTTCCAAAGTGAGATAAAACGAACAAAAACAACTGCTAGTATATCCGCCATGGCCGCCTAAGTTTAAAGAGTTTAAATCAGTTTTTGCCGGTCACCTGTCAAACAAATGTCAACTTGCGACAGTTTCAAAGCGAATTGAAATTGATAAAAAAATATACAAGGTTCCATTAAAAATAAGAAAGTTGCAGTGACTTCCAGTCAAACCGGAAGTAGTTAAAAATATTTCATAAGTGATAAAAAAGCCTAATAATGTTCCATTCTGGTATCTAAAAATGCAAATATGTGACTTTCAAAATAAAAAAATTACCCACAATATGCTAGTTGTAACAATAAAATTACACAGTGACGATGTCTCATAGAAAAATCACAGTCAGAAAACAGGACCTTTTTAATACGGTAAAAATACTTTTAAAAAATTCAACTAAAAATTTTTTTTGAAGATTTTCTGTAAACTTAAAAAAATTAAAGCGCGTCGTGTCTCCATTTTGCTATTTCAGTCAATTTCACGTATGTCAATTATGAATTTTTGTAAAAAGTAGAGAACTGTAATATCGGTCGATGATCGACCAAAAAATTGATGTTAAGGTGGAAATACAAAGAAATACTTAAGAAAAATCTAGGAAAAAACACCTCAGTCACGAGATATTCCTCTTATATCAGAAAATGTGCTCAAAATAGAGTAGATATTCGAAAAATATATATGGTTGGAAAGAAAAAAATAAGATTAAAACCGGATCTGTACAAAATCACGATATTATTTATGAGAGGCCTTGAATATATATATATATATATATATATATATATATATATATATATATATATATATATATATATATATGGTTTTTATTAAAGTTGTTCTATTAAACATGGAAAGTGCTTTATTTTAACACGGTGTTGGTAATTTGTAGCGATTAGATATTTCCACCTTCATCTTATATTTCTCCTAACCCGACTGCAGTATATTTTAATCGTCAAAAAAGACAAACAAATTTGTAAACCCTTAACAAGCTAAGCAATTTCGTAGATCAGTTAAGCGTGAGAAACTTGTGAAGCGGAAACAATTTCTGCTAGTATATTTTCAAATGCTGTTCACTTCCGAAGTACAAAATCATATTTCTTTCAATCATTTTGAGTTATAATAATAAAAAATTATAATTGGATTCCCGAATATATCTAGCAAAATTTAATATTTTTGCAGTTAAAAAATAATTATACCAAGATAAGCTAAAATTGAACATTAACTAAAAGATCTACAGATTGTTTTATTTATTTTATATTTTATTTTATATCTACCATCGGTCAAGATAGGTATCTCGATAGAAAGGGTTTTTCTTTATGTTATGTAATGACGGAGATGTTGTGATAACCGTCAACCTTGTCCAAGTATCGAAACATACATTTATATTTCACAGAACTTTTTAAGACAACGCAATAGTGTTACTACGGGCGTTTTTATATTTCTTTATAAACTATTATCTATACGTACACAACAGCCAATCGGAATCGAACCGGCGAAACTCTGGTTACTATGCAGGGTACTGACCTACTAAATCACATAAGCCGGCGTGAACCTTTTGAGTAATACCGCTTTAAAAAAAGATGTGAAAGGGATGGGAGCCCATAAATTTTGAATACTTTCAATAGTACTATAAGAATTTTTCCAGGTTTTTGGTTGTTAAGGAAAATAAGGGATTAAAAGGATGGGACAGAAGTTAGAGGAAGATAATTCGAATATAACATGTTATACGTCAATTCGAGTTCTTGGAGTCGAGTAATTTTTAAATTATGTTATATTTTTATTATTATTTTTATTTTTAACAGTAATTTTGTGTAGAAGACAATGTCAGTTTTTATTAGTAAATATTTCTATTACATGAAAAATGCTGCCATACAATCTTTACATTATTTTATTTAAATCTATTTCAAAAGGTAATATAATATGGTTAGTATTACTTGGGCAGTCCTGACAAAAATCTTTAAAATTAGGCCTTAGCAAGTAACAATTTGTAAATAGATTGACTGAACATTCTCTGATACCTGAACTGCCTTAATTCGTTTTTTGCGGGCTCTTTTACTTCGCTCGAAGAAAAAAAAATGAGTAGCATTGATTAAATTTGGTATATTTTCAACATGATAATGTAAGTTTTTTGTTGTGTTAATTAAAGACAATTAACAAATTTTATACATGTAAGGAGTGGTCGAGTGGGGAAGTTAGGGAGTTGCTTGAAATATATACTTCCTTCTTCAGGTTTTTACAGGTAATAAATCTGAAAATTATATTATTATTACAATACTTCTTATTTTAATGGAAATAGTAGAATATGACAATGTGAGGTTTCAATTATAAATATTCCCGAAACTCATGCGCTGCTCGATTTGTTTTAGAGTTATTATCGTGCTCTGAAGTATGTATCATCTATAAATATATATAAAAATGCAACATCTGTCTGTCTGTCTGTCTGTCCGTTAGTGCGCATATCACTGAAGAACCACTTATCCGATTTACGTACTTTTTTTTTAAAACATACATATGTTCTCTGGCCAGGTTATAGGCTATATTTTATTACGATAGGTAGCATAAGGAATGAACAGTGACGTAAAATAGTGAATGATGTCGGAAATAAGTTTGCCGCTAGCGCGTGCCTTTGCAATACACAGCCTAAACCATTAAATATGGAACAATATTATGTAGCAAAGAATATCTGTAATGTATAATCTATAATATAAAATAAAATGCAATGTCTCTCTGTCTGTCTGTCTATCCATTAGTGCGTTTATCACGCGGGAACCACTTATCCGATTTACCTGTCTTTTTTTAAATTCATACATATATTCTTTGGCCAGGTTATATAATAATAATAATAATCTATATCTATAATATATATAAAATGCAATGTTTGTCTGTCTGTCTGTCTGTCCGTTAATGCGCTTATCCCTCGAGAACCACTTATCCGATTTACGTGATTTTTTAAATTCATACATATGTTCTCTGACCAGGTTATAGGTATATATTTTATTACATCTATAATATATAAAATGCAACGTATCTCTGTCTGTCTGTCTGTCCGTTAGTGCGCTTATCACTGGAGAACCACTTATCCGATTTTTGTACTTCTTTTTTAAAACATAACATATGTTCTCCGGCCAGGTTATAGGCTATATTTTATTAGGATAGGTAGCATCAGGAATGAGCAGTGACAATAATAGTAAATGAAGTCGGACAAAGTTTGCCGCTAGCACATTCTCTTGCAATACACTGTCTGTCTGTCTGTCTGTCCGTCCGTTAGTGTGCTTATCCCTGGAGAACCACTTATCCGATTTACGTGCTTTTTTTTTAAACATACGTATGTTCTCTGGCTAGGTTATAGGATATATTTTATTAGGTGATATAAGGAATAAGTAGTGTCGATAATAGTGAATCAAGTCGGATAAAAGTTTGCCGCTAGCGCGGTCTCTTGCAATACACTCCCTAAAACATTAAATATGGAACAATATCATGTAGCAAAGAATACGATATATACATAAAATGCAACGTCTCTCTGTCTGTCTGTCTGTCCGTTAGTGCGCTTATCACTCGAGAACCACTTATCCGAATTACGTGTTTTTTATAAATTTATATGTATATGTTCTATATAATTCGATATAAGCCGAGATAATGGAAGATAAGGTGAGATAATCGGAGATAAGGAGAAATAATGGGAGATAAGTCGAGATAAGCCTCGATAATGGGAGATAAGGTTAGATAATGGGAGATAAGTATAAATAATGAGAGATAAGGAGAGATAATGGGAGATAAGCAGAGATAAGTTTAGATAATGGGAAATACAGGTAACATAATGGGAGATAAGGAGAAATAATGGGAGATGAGCAGAGATAAGCCTAGATAATGGAAATTATGTAGAGATAATGGGAAATAAGGAGAAATATTGGGAGATAAGGAGAAATAATGGAAGATATTTTATTACGTTTAGTAACATAAGGAATAAGCAGTGACGATAGTAGTGAATCAAGTCCACGCGAGCGGAGCCGCGGGCCCGGCTAGTTTGAAATATAAAATTGTAATACGTGGAACATGCATATTAATTAGTGTGAGAAAGGCAATATTTTTCTTATATCATTTACATTTTCAATTATTATTAATTAGTTCATTTTTTAGTATTCCGTACGGAGCATTTATAAGATCACTTCGGTGTCTGTCCGTCTGTCTGTCTGTCTGTCTGCTGTCTGTCTGTCCGTTTGTTTATCTGTCTGTCACATCCGATTTTCTCCAAAACTATTTGACATAGAAAGTTGAAATTTAGCACTAATATAGGAGTTGATAGCCTCATCAAAGCCGTGTAGTTTTGAAAGTTAATTTTGACTTAAGGGGTTAATTTTGGGAGATGTAATCGGAAGTGAAAAAAAAAAATTACCTATTCTTCGAGTGAAGTGTCAAATGAAAGCTTTTAAAAACAAAAATATATATACTGTAATACTTGCCCACACTTTTCTGCTTCGCTGCCCCCCCTTATCTCAAAAAGTACTGATCAAAAAATTTTGAAAAAATTCTGGAATATTCTCCATAGGAAAATTTGAAAAAATTCTGGAATATTCTCCATAGGATGTAGATTGAACGAAAATGACCACGAGGGCATTACTTTTAATTATTCATTTGGTATATAAAAAAAACAAAGATTTCAAGGTCATCAGTTTTCAGTAAAGATCAATGCATCAATAATCGCCTGGCATCTTTGAGGCATGTTGTCGGCGAAATTTTCTGCATATTCCCCAATTTTTTCGAATCTCGCGAGACAACTGAATCAAAGTCCTCCAAGTCTTTTCTATGAGCTTTCTCTTTACAATGGATTAATCCTTTTCAATAGAGTTGACGTCCGGCGATTTTGAGAGCCACTCTAGTATCTTATCGTGAGCTCAAGCGAGCCGCTTCGCGATGTGATTTTCGCCCAGCAAAGGTTTCTTTAACGTAACGGAATTTGTCCCTATAAGCACGAGGATGTTGTCGAATGGTTTCATAGGGACACATTCAAATCCGATTTTCTTAATTTTACCGCTTTTTGACGGAGCCTCAATTTCGGGTCCCGTGAAAACAAAGACGCGATTCGTTTTTCGACTTGCGGAGTGACTTTGCCTACCGAGCCACGTATCGGCAAGTCGTCAATATTTTTCGTCTCGTTAAAATGATTTATCCATTTCTTCACAAACAATACCGACTTTTTAATATATTTAGCGGCTGTGGAATGTGTCATTTTGGGCCCCTTTGGAAGGGAACAAAGATAGACTGCCTCGAGCCGATGCGCAGACAAGTGGCTCATTTACGTGATTTCAACGAAAGTCGATTATGTATATATATATATATATATATATATATATATATATATATATATATATATATATATATATATATAATCATGTATCCCTTCTACCACGTAGGGCAGCTATACATTCTCCTTTTGTTTTCCTCTCAATCTTCACATATAAACTTCTTCGATCTATCTCTATTCCTTGCCATTTTCACTGCTTCTTTCCAGGATTTTCCCTTCTCCTTAAGTATACCTTCATTACTCCTATTCCAGGTCTGTCTAGGTCTTCTTCGCTTCTGTCTTCCCGGTATTCGGGCTTCATACACTTGTTTCACCTGTCTATCATCCTTCATTCTCTGTATATATCCCCAACATCCCAGCTGTCTTTGTTCTATATATTCCATAATTGCTTGTACTCCCAGCCTTCTTCTTATTTCTGTATTCCTTATTCTGTCCTTTCGTGTAACTCCTTGTACTGCTCTCAGATATTTCATTTCGACGGCTTGTATCTTGTTTTTCTGCCTATCTGTTAGAGTCCATGATTCACATCCATATGTTAGGATTATCCCATAAATTGCTTTGAACACTTTTATTTTTGTTTGTTTCGTCACTTCTTTCTCCCTAATGAATTTATTACTTATTGCATAGTAAAGTTTGTTCGTTTTTTTGATTCTTTAATTAATTTCTTTGTCTTGTTTTCCAGTTTCATCCATTATCACTCTCAAATACTTATACTGTATTTTATTCTCCTCTATGTAAATGTTCGTTTGTTTTTTTTTTTGCATTGTCATTACTTTTGTTGTATCTATATTAATTTTCATACCTTCTTCTTTAAACGCTTTATTCCAAATAACGAGGTCTCCTTGCAATTGTCTCTCGTTTTCCGCCATTAGCACAATATCATCAGTAAAAGCCGCTTCCATATTTCTATTCTTTTTAGCTTCCAGTATCCAATTGTCATTCTTTTCACTTTTATTTCGCATTTCTTGATTATGTCATCCATGTGTAGAGTGAACAATGTTGGGCTCCAGCTTTCTACCTGCCTCAAACTTTCCTGTGTTGTAAATCCCTCCGACTCCATGTTGTTTTTCATTTGATACTGCACATTGTTGCTGTATATTCCCTTTATGATTTTATTGTTTTTTGGTTTTTACCCTTGTTTTCTAGGCTTTTCCACACTTTATTTCTCGGCACACTGTCAAATGCTTTTTCTAAGTCCATAAAAGCAAAGTGTAGACTTTTATTTTGTTTTGATCTTTTTTCGATAATCTGTTTCAGTGTAAATATGTGGTCTTGTGTACTTCTTGCTGGTCTAAGTCCACTTTGCGATTCCGATAGTTGTGGTTCTATTATTTTCTTTATCCTTTTATAAATTTTGACAATTGTGTTCAGTATAGTAATTCCTCTGTAATTATTACAATCCTTGTGATCAAAAATTAATTATCATGGACATGTTCTTACTTGACAGGCTGTACTTTTCATTACATTATTTTGTCATTATTTCTAGAAGCCCTACCTCTGCTCAATTTTTTTGATTAACATTTAAGTAATATATTTTAAATTATGACTTGTAATGCTTGGATTAAGTTATTTATTGGGTCGAGCGGTGCGAATAACAATTTCAATTTTATTATTTCATATCCAAAAATATTCTAAATAAAAAGCTATCTGACAGTTGGTATACAGTATGTTCTTTAAGATAGAGCTTCTTTTAACAAGCATAGTAGTAACTAAAATAAATAACTTCAAAAAGTATATTCTGTAACAAAGTTAAGTTACAAAAAAATACGCCCTACTAATATGGTAGCGCCGTTATTAATATGTATTGACAAATTTTCAGTATTGTTAAGACACTGCTCAATTTAGACTTTGTTAACATTTTTGTTTCGTTAAAAATTGTTTTAATCCTACTGATATCCTGGTATCTAGAACAACATCATAAGGTAAAAATTTAAATATATTCTCTGAGACCGGACTGACACAAATTTTGGGTTGCCATGGGGATAGGCACGCAGGCAGGTTGGCGCGCTGCATATCAAATATTTTCTCTTTCGGCGCTCCTTTCATATTTGTGTATCTTTTCTTTCACAGCATTTCTTGTCACTCAGCTACCCATGTTCAAAAAACTCCTTACCCTGTTACTTAAAAATAAGCTTTATGTAAGTATCTCACTTACCGTTCATAACCAAAAAGAAACAAATTAAACTAAAATTTAAAAGTACAAAATTATATTTTTTTCTTAATCTTAAGAGATTAGTAACTACTTGATTATAAAAAAGAAAATATATATATATATATATATATATATATATATATATATATATATATATATATATATATATATTTACTTACTTAATCCTTATGCCTTTCTACTCCTTTAGGGGTTTAAGGCCCAAAAATTTAATTTAAATTGAAAAAAATATATAATTAGTAAAATAATCTTCGCTCTTCTTGCTCTAAACAAGAAACGCAAGAAATGTAAGCAATATTTAAATAATCCCCGTTATTCGAAATTTTTGTAGATTTCCAAAAAACATTTGACAACACCACAAGGCTAAGAAGAAGACTAAAGAATATACGACTGGATGACAAAGATCTGAGGATTATTAAAAACCTTTATTGGAATCAGACTGCTTATGTCAGATTATGAGGAGAACATAGAGATGATATAAAAATCCTTCAAGCTGTTAGACAAGGATGCATATTATCTCCACTAATATTCAATATTTACTCCCAACAAATATTCGAAGAGGCTCTGGCAGATCTCGATGTCGGAATTCTACTGAACGGAGAGAAAATGAATAACATTCAATATGTTGATGACATGGTCTTATTCGCTGATAGTCTGCAGAACTTGCAATTACTAATGGATAAAGTGACGAGCTACAGCCAGAGATATGGACTTGATATTAACATAGATAAAAACAAAATTAATGGTTATTAGTAAGAACAAGTTGCCTAACTGTCATTTAGAAATTAACCAGAAAAATATTGAACGAGTAAATAAGTACACACACTTGGACACTAACATCAATGATTAAGAAGAAAAGCAAGAAATAAAGAGTTAGCCGTATTCACCAAAATGAGCTCTATATTCAAAAACCATAACTTGACGCTGGACACAAAAGTCAGGTTTCTGCTTTGCTACTTATTCTCTATTTTGTTTTATGGAGTGGAGACATGGATCCGGAAAGAGGCAACAAGTAAAAGAATGAAAGCCTTTGAAATGCGGCTAGATCGTAGGATGCTGAGAGTGTCATGGGTAGACCGAATTACGAATGAACGAATTTTTCAAAGAATTAATAAGGAGAAAGAGGTTTTAAGCAACGTAAACTCCAATACCTCCGCCACATTATAAGGTATGAGAGCAGATTCTATCTGTTACAGAATATACTGCAAGGTAAAGTGTGTGGGAAAGAAAAGTGTGGGAAGAAGAAGAATTTCGTTACTTAAAAATCTTCACACTTGGTTTCAATGACCACCACGCAGCGGTTTAAGGCCGTAGTAAACGTGATGATAGCTAATATGATTGCGAACATCCGAAACGGATAGGAACCGAAAGAACAAGAAGATACGAAATTTAAAAGTTAGCCAGTAAGCAGTGCACTACAGAAGCAACTTAACTAAACTCAACTAAACTAACCTAAATAAAACTTGCCTGCTGACCTCAATTCTTTGACTACGAGCTTGTGTGTATGATATTTAATTTAAAATCTGGGACCTCAGAACATCCAATCGCTAGCACCACATTATAACCAGCGGCCGTCGAGTCACTTGGCAGGCTCTCAACCCATTGAGCTGTTAAGGCTGGTACTTCAAAATTTACTTATTATATTTTGTATATTGAGTATTAATTATCTATTACTTACATTTCTTGTCATTTTTATTTTGAGTTACAAAAGCGAAGATTTTTCCAGTTTTGTTGCATACGCAGGTATGTAGATATATATATATATATATATATATATATATATATATATATATATATATATATATATATATATATATATATACTGTCTATCAAGTAAGAACGTGACCGCACGGCATCTTCCTTTATTTTAAACAATTTTTTTACTACAATAAATATCACAGTGATATAGCAAAAAAAAACTTTCATTTCGAAACATGTAAATTAGTACGATGTATTTCTCGATATAAGGTCGGTTATATTGGTGTTAGTAGAAAAATAACGGTTTCGATTTTTTAAACATATTTTTATAAATCTATATCTAACAACCAATTTAACTTTTTGTCTAAATTTTCCTCTAGTATTTTAAAAAACCGAAGCTTTAAAAATTTAATCAATTTTTCTTTTGTATATTAAATATTAATTATCTGTTGCTTACATTTCTTGTCATGTTTATTTTGACTGACAAAAGCAAAGATTTCCTTCAATTTTTTTTTCATACGCAAGTAGATACTCATTTTATATATATATATATATATATATATATATATATATATATATATATATATATATATATATTTTTCAAGCTTAATTCTATCGACGGTAGGCTTTTTTTAAATCAGAAGAGGGATTGTCTCGTGCCGATCCGTATGAGGATATGAAACTCAATTATTTCTTAGAACTCAATATTTCGTCAATTTATTGTTGACATCATCAGGAGTTAACTGCAAAACAAATCTTTACTAGTTACGTGTACACAATTCTAGAATAACTTATTGATGTATATATAGTCTTTGAAAATTAAGTCATTAAAATACAACATTCAAAAACAAAACACTTCAAAACTTTCATAAAATATAGAAAAATCGTACCATCAACAAAAATCTAATCTAAAAAGCCTTACTAAATTAGCAAATACGTACGAAAATAAACTGAATCAAAACATATATACTATACTGCAACTCACAAACCAACTAAAGATGTTTACCTGTAAAATTTTTATCTAGTTACTATGTTGATCTTTTTTTATATAAATTTGTTTTTTTTGATTCTATTGTTATTAATATAACAACTTACTCTATTGGTCCCTGCTATAGTGTGTTCAAATACTAGTTATATCTGTACACTTATTGTTTTAAAATGTTACAATAGATGTTACTTAATTGATTAACGGTAGACTTATAATTTATGGCTTCCTTATTTTTATTAATGTAATACATTTCCAAAAATAATCTTCTTTTATAATTATGTTCCCTATGTAAAACGCTCATATTATCATAATCAAAATTGTGGTTAGTATTTAGACTATGCAAAACCACTGCACTCGAATTACTCGAGTTACTTTTTGTTTTAGCCTTTTTTTGAAACTTTTGTAGTGTTTTGTTTTTGAGTGTTGTGTGTGTGTTTTTTAATGACTTAATTTTCAAAAACTATCTATATCAATAAGTAATTGTAGAATTTTGTACATGTAACTAGTAAAGATTTGTTTTGTAGTTAACTCCTGATGATGTCAACAATAAATTGACGAAATATTGAGTTGTAAGAAATAATTGAGTTTTATATCCTCAGACGGACCGACAGCTGATATATATATATATATATATATATATATATATATATATATATATATATATATATACATATATATATATATATATATATATATATATATATATACATATATATATATATATATATATATATATATATATATATATATATACATATATATATATATATATATATATATATATATATATATATATATATATATATATATATATATATATATATATATATATATACATATATATATATATATATATATATATATATATATATATATATATATATATATATATATATATATATATATATATATATATATATATATATATATATATATATATATATATACGAGTATATATATATATATATATATATATATATATATATATATATATATATATATATATATATATATATATATATATATATATATATATATATATATATATATATATATATGGTGTGTCAAGTAAGAACCTGACAGCTAGTATTCTTGAAAAAAAATGTGTTTTTTGCCATCAATGTATTCTTTGGTGTGCTAAGAACTGTGTAATTAGTTTAGTAAGTTATTCAATCACCTCCTGCATCAATAATCGCCTGGCATTTTCGAGACATGCAGTCGACAAGATTTTCTGCATACTCTACAAATCTTTCGAATATCTCGAGACAACTGAGTCAAAATCCTCAGAGTATTTCCTCTGAGCTTTCTCTTTACAAGGGACCAAACGTTTCCAAAAAAGTTGGTGTCTGGCGACTGTAAAGTTCACTCTAGTATCTTATCGTGGACCCAAGCAAGCCGCGTCGCGACGTGATTTTCGCTCACACAGGTTTCTTCAACGTGCTTCGGACTTTGACATCATGAGCACGAAGATGTTGTCGAATGGTATCATGGGCCGCTATCAAACCTAATATTCTTAATTTTGTCGCTCCTTGGCGCAGCGTCAATTTCGGGTCCCGTAAAACACAGACCCGATTCGTTTTTTCGACTTTCGGAATGACTTTGCATATCAAGCCACGTTTTGGCAAGTCGTCGACATTTTTCGTCTCGTTAAAATGACTTACCCACTTCTTCACAAACGATACCGCCTTTTTAATATATTTAGCTGTTGCGGAATGTGTCATTTTAGGCCCCTTTGGATTGGAACAAAGAAAGATTGCCTCTAACCCACGCGCAAACAAATGACTTAGTTTGGATTTTACGTGATTTTGACGAAAGTTCGGAATGTACTGATACTTTTACTAAAATGCGTCGTAGGCAAAGGTTTCCGTTACCCATTTTTTTGTTGAGTCGCTAAAATCCCATCTACCAAAAATGAATTATCGCAGACACGTCTTACTTGACAGACTGTATATATATATATATATATATATATATATATATATATATATATATATATATATATATATATATATATATATATATATATATATATATATATATATATATATATATATATATATATATATATATATATATATATATATATATATATATATATATATATATATATATATATATATATATAATTAATTACTTTTTAAAATTTATATATGTTTATACATATATATAACATATATATATATACATATATATATATATATATATATATATATATATATATATATATATATATATATATATATATATATGTATATATATATATATATATATATATATATATATATATATATATATATATATATATATATATGTATATATATATATATATATATATATATATATATATATATATATATATATATATATATATATATATGTATATATATATATATATATATATATATATGTATATATATATATATATATATATATATATATATATATATATATATATATATATATGTATAAACATATATAAATTTTAAAAAGTAATTAATTTGTGTCCTAAGTAATTTATGTACAAGGTGAGTTAACGATAGGGTAAAGTTCATTATCTCATTTGTTTCGGGAATGACGAAAAAATGTTAAATACCGAGAATGTTAAGGTGCACAGTTTACTAAGTTGGGAATGTGGAATCTTTGGCACAATGATACTACTCAGTATTGACTGACAGTCAATCATCGCTCCTGATGAAGCTAACATAGTTAGCGAAACGCGCGTCGAGTGCAAAAATAAAGTGTTTGGTGTAGTGGTGATATATACTGCACAGTTTAAAATTATTTTTGAGTATACAGGGTACTTCAAAAAAGTGTGGCAGATATAATATATGTTTCTAATTTATTTTTAAATTCTGCATAATATTTTATAACTTTTTATTAATAATATATAATATTATAATATACCCACACCTTTTTTAAAAAAAATACTAATTTTCAATTTTGTAAAAAATTGCCAGTAGCGCCATTGTTTCTGAAGATGGAATACTCATAATTGGTACGAGCGTTCTATAGAGACGAAAAAAAAAGATATATGTAAAGAAATTTGAGTTAGACGTGTTTCCCACCAGGGCTGTGTTTCCCACCGAGTACAATTTATAGCGATTCAAGAACAAACGTGCACGCATGCCGCTCCTGGAGCGCTTAAGGGATTTCCCTGCAGCACGTGTACTAGACCCATAAAAAAATAAATAGATGCTACAGGGTGTTCAAAATAAATTTATGCATTTCCACTATTTTAAATTTAAAAATCTCAAGTTTTTTAAACGACACACCCTGTATATTATTATTTTTTCTGATAGATTTTACAAAATCCTCCAACTTTTATTAAATATATCATATACTTATTTCTAATAGTTTTTGATTTATTTGAATTTATCAATTTTTACCCTTGTTTTTAATACACTTATGCTATAACATCATAGTTGCCAAGACAAAACAAAAATGTAGGCATTCTCAAATTTTGACATGTCTATTAAGCAAGTAAAAATAGTTTAATTTGTTGTAGTAAGTGACGTATAAAAGTAATAGTTATGGAATTATGAGTATTCCAACTTCAAAAACAATGTTGCTACTGACAATTTTTTACAAAACTGAAAACTAGTATTTTTTCAAAAAAATTGAAATATTTGAAAAACTACTAGGTTTAGGTATATAATATTATTAATAAAAATGTTATAAAATTTTACGCAGAATCTAAAAATAAATTAGAAAATAGGTTATTCTATTTAAAAAAACATATGTTATATGGGCCACACTTTTTTTGAAGTACCCTGTATACTCAAAAATAATTTTAAAATGTGCACCTTAATATTCCTTAAAACTATTGTATTTAAAATTTTTTCGTCATTCCCGAAACAAATGAGATAATGAACTTTACTCTATCGTTAACTCACCCTGTATATAAACGTACTGAAGTTTTAATAATTCTGTAAATACATACATATATATATATATATATATATATATATATATATATATATATATATATATATATATAAATAAATTTAAGGAATAATTAATTTGTGTGCTAAGTAATTTATGTACATAAACTTACCGAAGTTTTAATAATTCTGTAACTTAAGCCTTTTAAAAATAGATCTTCATTAAACCGCTTCAAAAACCTTGGAAATATTCAGTTACCGACATACCGTAGCCAAGTTCCTTGATGATAATAGCCGCTTATTTGCCCGTCCATAATAGGAACTTTCGGAGCTGTTAACGGTAAACTCATTAGTATTAATGTTAATCCAGGCATTGTTTAGGGCGCGCCTTGATCATTATTTCCTAAAGTTATGCCGCTCTCGGGTTTAGTTTTACTGCATGAAACATTATATGGCTTTAAAGTTGACGTGCTCAAGTTAGTGAATCATCGATTAGGTTTGTACATGGTTAGTGTCCCTTCTGAACATTATCGCGGGCTAAAATTAATTGCTACAAATACTGTCAACTAAGATAAAATACGCATCTAACTAGTAAAATAGCTTTACGTCGCCTTATCAGGTTGTTCGTCGTTTTCGTTTATGAACAAAGTAAAATTAAATTTGGAATAAGCTACCTTTAGTGTTTAACTTTTAATTACAGTTTAAAATAATGATTAAAAGTCAATATTAATTGACAAAATTGCACTAGGTCCTCTTCTTCTTCGGGTACCATGACCGTTCAACGATCGTTTGTTATCATGTTGGCTACCATGTTGATGATGATCGTTTAATTGACCGCCGCTTAGAAGAGTTGAACCGTAAACTTTCCATACCACTGCGTCAAATTTTTGCAACCACGATATTTTCCTTCTTCCTGGACCACGTCTGCCCGGAATCTTTCCCTCTATAATCAGATGCAGGATTTCGTATTTTTCTGAATGTCTCATAATATGACGAAAATATTCTAATTTACGCCGTTTGATGGTTGTGACCACCTCCAATTCTGATTTTTAGCAGTCATCGATACACCTACATCTCGGACGCCTTTAGAAGTTTAAGCATTGCTTCAGTTAGCATCCACGCTTCCATGGCGTAGAAGAGAACCGGAAAGGCATAGCAGCCTAACATTTTCATCTGCAGTTTTAATAATAGATCATGACTCTATTCGAGATACATTAATTTATCAACTCTCTCTATCTTTGTGCCACTGACTGTAACACCACCATCTTCAATATTAGATTCCTTGCTTATAATCATATATTTTGTTTCATTGAGTCTTAAACCAGACTATGTACAAGTGTCAGTTATTTTATCCATAAGTTTTTGTAGATATTTTCCGTTATTAGTGGTAATTAATGTATCATCGGCGTATCTAATGTTATTACGTTAATGCCGTTGATGTTGATTCTTTCATTGGTACCGGTGAGTACTTCATTGAATATCACCTCCGAATAGAGGTTGAACAACAAGGGCGATAGAATACAACCCTGACACACTCCCCGCTAGATTTTAATTTCACCCCATAGTTGATGCTTCAAGCACACTTCATCCATCTGATGCCAGAACAAATTGACGATGATATGAATGTCTTTGTTGTCTATACCGGTCGTTTTTGAAACCTCCAGAAGCGTTTCGTGGCGTACCCTGTCAAAGGCTTTTTCAAAGTCAATTGAACAAAGGAACACATTTTGGTACATCGCGACATCTTTGGATCAACACATAAATACTAACATTGCCTCTCTAGTCCGTAATCCGTTTCAAAAACCAAACTGACTGTTTCCAATTCTTCCTTCCAGTTTATTATATATCCTGCTACGCACCATTCTTCGATGGTCACTATAACTGGTTGCTCTGTTCTTTTTTGGAATCATGACAAATGTTGATTTCAGCCAATCAGTCGGTAGTATTCTGATCTCATAAATAGCGTTAAAAAGTTTTGTCAGTGCTGTTATTCCTATATTACCCAACAGTTTTAAAATTTCATTTCTCACTTGGTCCGGTCCAGCTACTTTTCCATTTTTTGCTAGCTTTATTGCTAGTGTCACTTCGTTTTTTAGTAATTAGTGGACCTGACGTAGCATCAGTCATGTCACATTCAGATCCCTCCTCATCGAACAGTTCTGTGATGTAATCATTTCGATCTTTCAGATAGTGGGTTGTACTCAGACTTTTATTGTCGTTAACCTCCTTTAGTTTTTTTTTATGTAAATTAAACAAGGCGTACTTTGCCTCATAGTGTTCAATCTCTTTACATTTCCTAGTGTGCCAGTTTGCCTTCGCTTATCTTATTCTACATCTTATTTCACAATGTATTCTCTTCCTCTCATCCACGTTTCTATTCTTGTACTTGCGTGTCTGATCAATAAGCTCTAAAATGCCATCAGTTATCTAGCTCTGTTTCTTCTTTCCTCTATCCTCTTTTAGCTCACTCTCCTGTGTTTCTCTCTCAGTATATGTCTAGATCTATCGCACATGGTTTCCACATTATTTTGTTCCTCGTCAATGTATTTCTTTCTCTCTTCTAAAATATTTAGTATATGTGATCTGCTGTTTTCGTCTGTCAGTTTAACTCTATTGTCTTGGTCCATATGTCAGTAATTATCTACTGTTCTCCCATTTTTTGTATAAACTATTTTTTGCACACGTATTACTAAATAAATATAAACCCCCACAATCACTGTTATTTGGTCTTATTAAAATTAGCGAATTTCATACGAAATTGTCCTAAGATGGAACGAGGGTATTAAGGTAGCAGTTAAAGGATTTTCCTACAGCCCATGTACGGTACTCATTAAAAAAGATACCAACTCAAGAAAAAGCACTAAAGAGAAATATGTCTTTACTTTCATCTTCTTCAAATTTTCAATAGATCAATTTCAATTTTTAGTTTTATATTTCATTATCCTCAACTATTATAGTGTAATACGAAGTAACAAAATACTATTCGCAAAAACGAAAATGGCAGATGTCTTTTGGCATGAATATCAGACAATACAAATACGAAAGGCCTTAAAACATACTTACCGAAATTCCACAAATCCCTGATACAATAACAGCGCCATAAAATCTCCGGCCATATCGTCACGTTCCCCAGTCAAGAAAAAAATTCCATCGTACGCCTCTGGTCGCAATTCTAAACTTAGTTGGACGTGTTTGTATGCACCCCGAAGAGCGGAAAATGCCAGCCAGCTGGATCCCGTAAAACGTGGGGATTGTATTTCCATATCTGGAAAAAAAAGAAATATATGTATTTTATTAGGATCTTTGATGGTTGTATTATTAAAAAAGATGAACTGAGGATAAGTATTTAGTTTTTATTTATAATTTTATTCGACGGTAATTTAAAAAGACATCATATGACTTTAGAGACTCCATTTTAAAATTAAGGTACTGTTTCTTTCTTGTCTTCTTTCTACTTATAGCTGGGCACTATTGCCTGTTTTCTTTGTTCCCTGATCTATAGATCGTCGCTCCATCTCTTGCTTGAATATTGATCTTCTTCTATTCAGCGACTTGTCTTTTGCTATCCATACTATCCTCTTGTTTGTCATTCTTGCTATGTGCTAATCTCATTCCACTTTTCGTCTTCTTATCCACTGGTTGATATTTTCTATATTATTACATGTGCGTCTTATGCCTTCACGGCTTTCTCTATCCCTCAGTGTCTTGTTTGTAAATCTCCTAAGTATTCTCATTTCAGTTGATTTTAGCATCCTCTGTGTTATACTTGTATCGGATCTTGTTCTAGATGTGTAAGTCGCTATTGGTCGTATTACGCTCTTGCATATTCTTGTTTTGGTGTCAATGGAAAGAAATTTATTTTTAAATATGGTATCATTGAGGCATCCCGCTATTATATTAGCCTTGTTGACTTGAGGTTTTACTTCTTCTTAAATTTTTCGGATACCAAATATTTTGATGCCCATGTAATCGACCTTCATCACTTGTACTATTGGTTTATCTTCCACCATCAACTTGTACCTGATCGGCTCTTTTGCTATTACTATTGTCTTAGTTTTTTCTGTTGAAATTGACATATCATATTGTTTTACTGCTATATAGAATTCTTACAGCAGCCTTTGCTGATCGTTCTCAATCTCAGCCATTATTATCGCGTCATCTTCATAACATATAATTTTATGTTCTATGTTACCCGTTCTATATCCCTTTTTGCTTTTGACATTGTTTGTAATTTCATCCATGACAATAATATATAGAAGAGGAATTAAAAAGTCTCCCTACCTGATTCCAGATTCATAGTTGATTGGTTATGTCATTCCTTTTACTAATCTTGACACTACTTTATTGTTTTTATATATATTTTCCAGAGTTTTGATTAGGTCTTATAGGATGTTCCTGTTATATAACAGATGAATAACGTATTCTATTTGCACACTGTCAAAAGCTTTCTTTAAGTCTCTCAGACTCAAGTGCATTGGAATGTTGTATTCTATAGATTTTTCTTCTACCTGCTTCACAATGAATACGGCATCGGTGCAGGAGCGCCCACTTCTGAATCCTTGCTATTCTTCTTTCAATAGTATTTTCGCGTTTAGTTTTGTTGTAATAATCTTTGTTGTTAATTTCAGTGTAGAGTTTAGTAGATTTATGCCTCTATAGTTATTTGGATCTTTTCTCCCTTCTTGTGCAATAGTATAACTGTCGCTGTTTTTCCATTCGTATGGGATTCTATATGATCTCATAATCCTCTGTATAAGTGTTGGGAGTTGTTTAATCAGAAAGTATAACCCATATATTAGTAGTTCATTCGCTAATTGGTCTTGGCCAGGAGATTTATGGTTTTTTAATGTGTCCAGAGCTTCTATTTCCGTTATATAGGTTTCTTTAATTATCGTTATATCTGGTGTTTGTGGCGGTTTGATACTCTGTTTGCTGTTATATAATTGTGTAAGATATGTTACCCACGTTTCTTTCTTCACGTATGTATACTCTATTAGTTTCTCTTATTATAATTTCTGTTATCAAAAATTATATTAAAAATTAAATTAATTAATTAATCATATTAATTTATAAGCGAGCTTTTGACAAATCGATGACGCAAAAATCAGAGTATTAGAATAAGAAATAACTGGATCATCAAGCATCAAATATTTTGGACTTCATTTTGATAAATTAGGAAAATGGCAGTAACAAATTAATAAATGAAACTTTTGACCAGTTTCAAACTGTATATTTATTAATAGACAAAAAAAGCAGGTTACATTCCAAAACAATTTTAACTTCTGGCGCCCCTTTATGGTGAATCATCAGTGAAACCGAACTTAAAAGATCCCGAATACAACAAATAAATTTTTAAAATTGATTCTTGATGTGTCAAGATCCGATGGTAGAAACGATCTTCGCGTATTTAAACAATATTATTACCAGGTATTTCGCAAGAGGAACTAATTCCACTAAGCCACTTATGACACAAACTCACTTCAATACAACAGAAGAAAGTATATATATATATATATATATATATATATATATATATATATATATATATATATATATTTATATATATATATATATATATATATATATATATATATATATATATATATATATATATATATATATATATATATATATATATATACATATATACTAGCCATGCCCGCGGCTCCGCTAGCATGGACTTGATTCACTACTATCGTGACTGCTTATTCCTTATGTTACCTAACGTAATAAAATATCTGCCATTATTTCCCCTTATCTCCCATTATTTCTTCCTATCTCCCATTATCTCTACATAATTTCTATTATCTAGGCTTATCTCTGCTCGTCTCCCATTATTTCTCCTTATCTCCCATTATTTATACTTATCTCCTATTATCTAGGCTTACATCGAATTATCGGATAAATAGTTCTCAAGTGATAAGCGCACTAACGGACAGACAGACAGAGGGACGTTGCATTTTATATATATTATATTCTTTACAACATGATATTGTTCCATATTTAATGATTTAGGAAGTGTATTGCAAGAGAACGCGCTAACGGTAACCTTTTTTCCGACTTGATTCACTATTATCGTCACTGGTTATTCTTTATGTTACCTAACACAATAAAATATATCCTATAACCTGGCCAGAGACCATATGTATGTTTTAAAAAAAGCACGTGATGCACTAACGGACAGACAGACCGACAGAGAGACGTTGCATTTTATATATATTAGAGATAGATAATTTGGCCAGAGAACATATGTATGTTTAAAAAAAAAGCACGTAAATCGGATAAGTGGTTCTCCAGTGATGGACAGACAAACAGACATGCAGACAGACAGACCGACAGAGAGACGTTGCATTTTATATATATTATAGATGTAATAAAATATATATCTATAACCTGGTCAGAAAATATGTATAAATTTAAAAAATCACGTAAATCAGATAAGTGGTTCTCGGGGGATAATCGCACTAACGGGCAGACAGACAGACAGAGAGAGACGTTGCATTTTGTATATATTATATATATATATATATATATATATATATATATATATATATATATATATATATATATATATATATATATAGATTATTATTATTATTATATAACATAGCCAAAGAATATATGTATGAATTTAAAAAAAGACACGTAAATCGGATAAGTGGTTCTCGCGTGATAAACGCACTAATGGACAGACAGACAGACAGACAGAGAGACATTGCATTTTATATATATTATAGGTTATGGACTATAGCTATTCTCTGCTACATAGTATTGTTTCATATTTAAGGGTTTAGACTATGTATTGCAAGGGAACGCGCTAGCGGCAAAACTTTTTTCCGACTTCATTCACTATTATCGTCACTGCTCCTTCCTTAGGCTACCTATCGTAATAAAATATAGCCTAGAACCTGGCCCGAGAACATATGTATGTTTAAAAAAAAAAAAGTACATAAATCGGATAAGTGGTTTCCAGTGATAACTGCACTAACGGACAGACAGACAGACAGACAGAGAGAGGGACTTTTCATTTTATATATATTATAGAATATAGAATATAGATTATAGATATATATTATTTAGTAATATTAATCTGATTTTTTCTTTCTCTCCTTATCTTTTGTCCTATTACCAAAGGCAAACTAACAAGCTGAGTTTGAGATATCTATAAATATTAAAATTGATTCTGTATAACTGAAGATAAAGTTTTAAGATAACTGCAGGAGGTGGCAAATTAAGAAATATACATAAAAAAATATAAGGATATGATTTCTTAAGTATTTTCAGTTGTTACACGAAAAGTACCAAAATCGAATTTTTAGCTATCATGTCTAAAACCGAGACTTATGATTTATTTTGTCGTTCTATCATCCCTACTTCTAGAGATGAGAATTTTCTTGTAGAGGTCTACATTCTCATTTTTAGCTTATGTTTTAATCATAGAAAAGATTCTGTAAGTTATTTATATAAGTCTATTATTTAATTATTCCGATAGACGAGTTTTTTTATATACCAGATGAATTATTAAAGATAATGCACTCGTAATAATTTTCATTCAATCTACACAGATTCCAGAATTTTATGATCGCCCCCAAAACTAACCCCTTAAGTCAAAATTTAACTTTCAAAACTGCATGGCTTTGATGAGGCCATCAATTCCTATATTAGTTAAATCTCAACTTTCTATGTCAAATAGTTCGGAAAAAATCGAGTGTGACAGATAACCGACAGTGGTCTTATAAGTGTTCCGTACGGAACACTAAAAATGTTAACTTCCAGTTTAATCTAAAGTGAATTAGCTCAATTTGATATTTTTAAAATCTCAACTAGATTTAAAGTTAATTAGTCTAATATCTCAGTACTTTCCTGTTGAACAAAAATACACGTATATATAAATGATATGGTGCTACATTTCAATAAAAAAGTTAACCTTGACAGTCTTTATATAAATCTTCAAAATTCTGTGGGGAAAAAAGATTTCACTTTACATTTTTTCTTCTTCTTTTTCCTTTTGATGTATTTTGTCAGATTTCTCTAAGGATCAATTTAGCCTTTTGCTTTCAGATATTGAAATGATATCTATCGAATTCGCAAAAGATACATGCTTTTGAGCTTGTACGTTATGAGATTACATTTAAGAAAAAAAGAAAAAGTAATACTCAATAATATGGTGCTAAAAAGGTATTTGATATAAGAGATAAGGGTTTTTAAAAAAAAAGGTAGCCACTCGTTCTACTTATTTTACTTTATTTTACTAAAGGGAAATGTAGAAAATCACCCTTCGAATTTCTTTATTTTTTAACGTTTCAGGGTCTCTAAATTATGAACAACATAATCCTTCAGTTCGGTCGGTCTGTTGGCACTCTTAAATGAAATGAGTTGTCAATTTCTAATTTGATACACATATTATATTTGAAATAAGGATGAAACCTAGAGTCTTTGAGCGATATCTCTTCAGGGAAGGAGGTTAAAAGGGTGGGTATGTTTTAGTAGTATTAAGGAAGTTTTTCCTGTTTTTTTATTATATTATTTATTATTATTATATTATTAAAGTTAGAGAGGCTGATACGTATATATCATGTTATATGACCTTCAGCGTTCTTGGGAATCGAGGAATCTGAAAATTTATATGATTAAATGAAGTTATCTTTATTACTTTTTATGTTAATACGCTAGGGGGCTGGGTGACGTTAAATGTGCACTCAAAAAAGAATATACAGAGTACGTCAATTATAACAGCTTACCGCCAAATGCATAAGCCATTAGAAGCTACAATGAGTAAGGTAAGGACAGGTAGAAAACAATGGAGAAAATCTCAACTTTGTCTTATGCAAAGAAATTACCGTATTCTGCGTCTGTATAGCGCCCCTAAAAACAGGAATGATCGCACGTGGTCATATAATGTTATTTATTTTCTTCTCTATTAGTAGTATCCACCATAATTAGGTCAGACTTAATAATATTGTAAAAGCCGTTGAACCATTGGATATTTTAAATTTTAGAAATCCGGCAACACTTACATTCAACCAAATCGTAATTGATCGTTTTCAGTCGTCCCTTTCTTGACTTCACTGTTAATGTTA
The DNA here is from genome assembly GCA_019049505.1 of Pachyrhynchus sulphureomaculatus. Lineage (NCBI taxonomy): Eukaryota > Metazoa > Arthropoda > Insecta > Coleoptera > Curculionidae > Pachyrhynchus > Pachyrhynchus sulphureomaculatus. The sequence goes on from CM032446.1 coordinate 203,807,752, forward strand.
ACCCACTTTTAGACATACATACAGACAACAAGTGGAGCCTTGTTAAATGTTTTAACGGTATTATGAAAAATTGAACGAAGTCTGTGTATGAGCAGTTGTTTACTGTTCTGCCATTTGTCGAACCGTCTTGCTACATTCATCGTACTTACGAATTGAGCTAGGATTACCAGAGAAGAGTAGAATTTATTATAATACTACCGAAAACAAGTGTAAGATACAACTTTTGTTAGTCTTACCATCAGCCTGAGACATAAATTGTTCTATATTACAGATTTATATGTGAATTATAAAATTGGGCTTCTGAATTTGCGTGACACGTAAAAAAAATTAACAAAATTGACAGAATAGAGGTAATCTCGAACTGACTAAAAACAGTAATCGCATATAAGTAATTCTAAGCATATTCTGAGTGCAGCTCTGAAATTAACTGTTGAAAGTAATAAAAAGGATTTCACTTAGATTTCTTTTAAAAGAGTGATCTTTATATAAAATTATAACTTTAAAGAAGTCATAGGGATCTAATATATAAATAAAAAAACCGGCCAAGTGCAAGTCGGTCTTGCGCAACTAGTGTTCCGTACGTTGATTGCTTTTGAAATAAAAAAAATTTTTTGCGAGGGATAAAATAATCGATTACTTCACAAAACACACCTCAAATGAGTTTTCAACAAAATTTGCTCTGATCTTTGTTGAGAACTGATGACCTTGAAATTTTTGTTTTCTCTTATATACCAGATAAATTATTAAAAATAATGCACTCGTGATAATTTTCGTTCAATCTATACATTATGGAAAATATTCCAGAATTTTTTCAACATTTTTTGATCAGTACTTTTCGAGATAAGGGGGGACTGCGATTTTTCGCAATTTTTTAAAAATAATACGAAGAAGAGTGTGCGCAAGTATTTTTCGGACATAGGTCTTTCTGGTTACTGGTCCCTACAATATCATCTCGCCGCTTCCCACTTCACTTCATTAGAGGACGTATTATCGAATTCATCTACTCCAATCGAAGCGAGAATCTGAAAACTGTACAAAGTATATGGCGAATAATAAGAAATATTTTTCTTGATAGGGTTGTATTTTGTTCGTGAATAAATAAAAAAAAATGGAAAAAAGGAACCGGATTATATTTTTTTTTTATGGATCTAGCACACGTGCTGCAGGGACGTCCCAAAAGCGCTACAGGAACGGCACGGGTGCGGAAAAAGCGATTCACGTTGCTTTTGAATCGCTGTAAATTGTACTCGGTGGGAAACACAGTCCTGGGCAAATTATTCCAAAGGGATGATGTTCTCCATATAAAAGACTGCTTGAAAAGCGTTGTACGAGGAGTAACAAGCTGAATCTCATACGGATGTGAAGTATCTGCGCGACGTGTATTTCTAACATGCACCGCTCTGGGAGGAATTAAACGAGCCACATCCTCCAAACACTTTCGACGGAAATACTTGTAGAATAGGAAGGAATTAATTTGTAAATCTAATACTTTTCAAATATTGTTTAGCCACTCTCACATAATATTTGTTGTTTGTACTCTAGAAAAATATAACACTTATTTAAAATCTATACATGGTAATAATAAATAATAATAAATCGTAACCTAACCCGTAAGAATTTACAACTTTTCACACATTTCTATTCGGAATAGTAATTAATAGTTTACGGTTAAGTTCTGTTCAAGAGACCGTCCCCTCTCATTTCGAAAGAACGAAGAATGAAATAGCGTGACAGGACAGGAATGCCCATCTGAAACCCTTATTTATTACGTAAGGGCCTCTCGATCAATAGGGCAAAAGCAATCGAAATCCTGATTTGATTGCTTAAGCAAAAGGGTCGGAAGGAATTTCTGTTTCTGTGCAATTTTCAGTATTTTTGGTGATATTTTTGATTGGCAAAATTTATTTTGCGATTGAAAGACAAACAGTTATTTAGAATCAAGAGAAGTTCGTGGAAAAATCACATTCCGAAATTTTTGCAATGCTTCATCAAAGTTCCTAGATCACGAAATACGTAGCCATCAATTTCTGTCTGTGTGCCAGCACTATATCTCTCGAGCGAAGTGTGATATCGATTTAAAATTTAGTACTCATATGATACTTGAAGCAAGAATGAAACTTATAAGTCAATAAATTTTATATATTTTCAACAAAATTATCGGATTTGTCTTGGTGTTTGATTCAGATAATGCAAAGGGGTCGTTCCTTTTACATCACGATGTGTGTCATTTTTGGGATTTTTTAAATATATATATATATATATATATATATATATATATATATATATATATATATATATATATATATATATATATCAGGTTTAAGGTTCTTGAAGTGGAATAATTCTTCATTATTTTCACTTTTCACAAAACTATCCTATTTGTGCTGTAAATATCTTTGAAGCCTGTTCTTCGCGCCAGCTTTTTTTGTAACATACTTTAAATCTTTGAATATGAAACTCGTTTTTACCTTCATCGCTAAGTACTCGTGAAAAAGCACCCTATTTAAGGTTGTCGCGACAGTTACCTAGTATCAATTTCAAATTGGGTACATTTATGGTATTTGCACTAGGGAGGAAATCTAGGATCAGGAGAAAGCATTTTTATTGGTCCGACAATATGTTGGTACGATCAATTATTTTTGTTTTTACAGGTGTGAAAGGGGTAGGAATTGTTAGGAGGGTAAAAGAGATGGTTGCTTATATCGCAAAATAGAATGTAATTAAAGACTGATTTTATCAAATTTCCACTTTATTTAGTTTCACTGAAACTGTATGACGCGTTTCGCTATACTATAGTTTCGTCTGATACAAAATGATATTGAATATTAGTGTTGTTACATTTATACAAATACCCTAAGGTAGATAGGTAATAAAATTAATACTCTATGCTAATGAATATTGCTGGGAAATCCATTCTGAATATTAATTGTATAAATTGAGTAAAGGTGAGTTACCGTGGGCCAGACAGGTATCTTTTTGTTCGTTTAATATGATGTCTGAATTTTTAATTCTATTTATTTCTAAATTTTCTAATAGGTTTAATTTTACGCTTTTTTGTTTGTGTAGAATTTTAAATTTATCGTCAAAAAGATGATTTGATTCTGTTAAATGATTACTGTACGCTGAGTCAGTGTTTTTTAAATAGCTTCTTTTATGTTCTAAAATCCGAGTTTCGAATGAGCGACCTGTCTGACCTATGTAAGTTTTATGACATGAACCACAACTCAACTGATATACTCCAAATTTTTTTGATCTATTTTGTTTTCCCTTTGCGTTTTTAATGAATTTTCCTAACGAGTTGTTAGTTCTAAAAGCTATGTTGATATTATATTTGTTTAAGTGGTTTTTAATTTTCTCTGACGTGCTACCAAAATATGTTAAAACATTATATTTTTTTCCCTGTGTTTTCTTTCTTGGGGTATACTAAAGAAATAGCTTTATTTTTTAATTTTTTGTTTAGAATTGAGTCTATGGAGTCAGGAGAATATCCGTTGTTAACAGCAATTTGTTTTATTATATTTAATTCCTTATTAAAATCATCTGCAGATAAGGGAACACTTACAAGTCTATGCAACATACTGTGATAAACTGCCAATTTGTGTTGTAGGGGGGTGAGCTGATTTTATGTTTATTAGTCTCTCTCTCTCTCTCTCTCTCTCGCTCGCGCTCTCTCGCTCTCGCTCGCTCTCTCGCTCTCTCCCTCTCTCCCTCTCTCCTTCCCTCCCCCTCCCATTTGACACACTTGGCTACGCTTTAAAAATTGCGTTGTATGTTAGGTGTTTGTTTCCCTTTGAAATATGTCGGTCCCAAAGTTTAATATTCATTTATGCCTTCAATACCCTCGTTAGGTGTACTGTCCTCTATTATGGTCATATCAAGGTATTTATATTTCTCACAATATTTTATTTGTTCTCCCATTTCTGTTGTAGCATTCCCACGATACACTTATATTCAATTTTCGAGATGTCAATTTCTAATCGTCGCTTTTAGTATTCGTCAATCAACTTTCTCGTCATATACTCCAGGTCCTCATACTCCTATGGTATTACTATCTAATCATCTGCAAAACAAAGTAGATATGAAGTACTTTCATTTATCGATTTACCCATCCATTAGTGTTTAAGGCTTCTTTCAAATTGTGTGGGTGAAAGACGATAATTTTGCTTCAGTCTTTGATTAACCTCGAAACTTGTAAACATTTTTCCACATTTTACCCTTATTTGCGAGTTCTGGTACTGGCTTTTAATTTCGGTGATGATGTTTGTGATTATTTTTATTTTCCTAACACTCTTCATAAGTCGGTCATATGCTTTTTTAGATCTACGTAAAATAGGTGTACTTCTTAGTTGTATGCCTTTTTCTTCTCCATTATTTGAATAATACAGAATAAATGGTCAACTATAGATCTTTCTGCTCTGAATCCTGCTTGTTTTTGTTCTGCCCTTGTTCTGTTACTTGGATGTGAATATGAAATATATTTTTCTTGTACTATGCTGACGTTTGTGATTTTTATCTGTTTATAAATTTATATTTAATACTTAAATCGCTTTACCAAAACATTTTTAATTTAAGCTATTATAAACATCTCAAAAATATTTTTTAAAAATAAGTTCAAAGTTAAAAGTTTTTGAATAAAGAAGAACTACTTAGTTTTTAGTGATTTTTCGAAAAACATCGTTTCACATTTTGCAATAAATTAATCTTAAAAAGAAAAGCGAGAAAAACACTCGTAAAAATAAATAAGTGTATAACCTTAATACGTAAAGTTTAAATCTTCAGACACAAAAAGCACTTGAAAGGGATTTCTCTTTGTTTGTCGAAATCTCACGTTGGTCGTTTTATGTTCCTAACTTTCACTTATTCCAAAGTTAATCTTCTTTATGATCGGAAAACAACTAAACACCCCTCTTTCTATCGTGATTTTAAAGCCTTCTGTGAAACATCTTCTTTTATTTATTCTTTTTTACCGCTTCTTGGATCGCAGACAGACTTATCGTGTATTACATAAATAAACACGTAAATAACTGCATAATTTAAAATCTTTTTTGTCCAAAAAGAAAATATTGTTTTATGATTTTTTTACAGTAATTCTGCTCAATAAAATCGAGAAGTGAAAACATGTTTGTAACCGTTATAATTAGCGAGGCCTTCCACACTCGTTCGTATTTAGTGTAGTGTTGGTAACATTTGTTTACTTAAAAAACGTAACCAACTTTATGAGAATGAAAAAAGTTTCACAACTCAGATCCCAAAGGTTTTGCGCCCCGGTGCTTTATTAAATAAGGTACAGCACCAATGTGCCGATCAGATTTAGTTCATTATGGTTCGTTATATTTTCACTGACATAATCCTGTTGCAATTATGTTTTTATCTTAATAAATTTCCCTTCATTAACAAATCTAAAATTTTAGCTTTGCTTCTATTGATCTACCGTATGTAATGTATCTAAAATTTAAATGTAGCCAGTAAAGACGAGTTTTAAACTCCAACATAAATTCAGTGCCCCAATACCTGCAATCAGATAAGCTTCATATACTTGTTTGTGTAGTTCATGGACCAGCACAGTCAACTTTCTCTATCCTGGATAGGACTTCTATTCTTGGTTTAGGCATAACTTCGAAATCTGTCTTTTTGTCAGAAGCGATCTCTTCTGTGAACGAGAGGAGGCTTGAATATTGTATGGTTAAAATAACGATTCCTATATACAGTGTGACAATTTAAGTCCACATCATATGTAATTTTTTTTAATAATCACTTTAGCCCACATCTCGTTATTGCATCCATTTGTGCTTCAAATAATATCAGAAATAAAGTATAGTAGGTCATTTTTACGCATGACGTCCCCTGTCAAAAATGACATTTTCGTAAAAATTTTTGAAAAAAACGTATAATTTGGCCAAATTTTAAAAAAAAGTTATTAGACAAAATGGTTTATTTTGTAGTTCTAAATCTGTTTGTCAAATTTCAACGGCCTACTACGATTTTGAATTTTTGGCAGTTTTTTTGATATTTCGGCAACTGTTTTTCATCTTGATTTATTGTAACCTTATTTAAATCATTTAATTTGTCAAAAACTAGGCACTTATAATCTATTTAAGAACAAAATGAAGTCGTCTTCATAATTTTTTTATAGAATATTAAAATTTACACATTATCACGAATCATATTTAATGCAAAGTTCGATTAGCTTTTGTTTTTAAGTAGACAAATGTCTCTTGCTTACGTATTTTGATAGTGAATCCTCTTAAACGTTTGTAAATTAACACAAGCCTTACATTCTGATCTTTTTAGTAATGCATTTAAATTTTTAACAATGTAATGTTTCTTATTATAAACACTAAATTAACAACTTGCTGCTTTATCCTATTTGTTTTTTTTATACTTCAGCTAAAACTACTGTTTAGATCAATAATACATTTTAGATTCTAATTAGCAACCGTAATAAAAATATTACACATATTCTAGTTATTAATTTGGCAGTTACGCGTTAATAATACCACCGAAAAATTACATTAAAAGCTTTTGGTGTCATTGTTGACGTAACTGATAATTTAAAATAAATCCAGCAATATTTTAGTCGTGGCTATCAAAATTAACGTTCGCAAAATTAGAAAGACCCTTTATGGTTGTGCCGATTTCCTCCCGAAAACTTACCTTCTACAGGAAAAAGAGCTAAACAGAGATATTAACACGCTAAGCAAAACTCGTTATTTCTATGCGGTAATTAATAGTAGGCCCTGGAAACAATTGAGAACTAGAGATCGCAATATGGTGTCGTAAGCTGTCAAATATTTAGTTAGCAGTTCAAACTAGAATGGAAAGAAACAGATGGTGTCACAACATGCTTTCTCTTCTAGAAAAAATTGAAATTGTTTTATTGTGTGGGGAAAATACACCTCATCGCACTGTTGCAAATGTTTTTAACGAGCGTCATCCTGAAAAAAAATTGCAGCAATCTACTGTGAGCCGAATTATAAAAAAGTTTAAATCGACTGGATCTGTGGGAAATGTTTTCCGAAAAAATCGTGACGCACGTAAACATACCGAAGATACTGAGTTAGATGTGTGCTTAAGTGTAGTGGAAGAAGGCAAAACCAGTGTTAGAACTATTTCGAAGTGTAAACCGGAGATCGGCAGGGAAAGTGTACGTAAAATTTAACACAAAAATAAATTTAAACTATTCAAACCGAAACTGATAAACACTTTACAAGGTAGAGATTTTAATATTCGGTTGTTATTTTCATTCTGGTACCAAGGAAAAATAGAAGAGGACTCCAAATTTCCGTAAAATGTTTTATGGACTGATGAAGCCACGTTTACTTCTAACGGAGTAGTAAGTTCACAGAATAGTCGATGGTGGGCCCAAGAAAATCCAAACTTCATAATTGAGTGTCTTGACTAATACTCGTTTAAAACTAACGCTTGGTGTGGCATTGTAAATGACAAAATAATAGGGCCATATTTTTTTAGACATAATTTAAACTCACAACGATATTTAGATTTTTTAAATACCGAAATTTTAGAAGTTCTGGATAACATGGCTGTGGATCTAAGATATGCTCTATGCTATCAATTAGATGGTACACCAATACACAATACTTTGCAAGTACAAAACACTTTAAATGAACTATTTCATGGCAGGGTCATTGGGCGAGATCAGGATAATTGGTGGCCACCTCGATGGCCCGACATCACCCCATTGGATTTCTATTTATGGGGTTATCTCAAACAAAAAGTATACAAGTTTAGACCATTTAGAGATATCGATCATCTAGAAACTATAATTAGGCAGTGTATTCAGGAGATACCTCCCGAGTTTGTAAAAAATTCCGCCAAAGAAATTTGTAGAAGTATTTATTGAATAGGTTAAAATAGCCAATTGTTAATTTAGCGTTTATAGAAAGAAACATTACATTGTTGAAACTTTATATACATTACTAAAAAGATCAAAATGTAAGATTTGTGTTAATTTACAAACGTTCAATTGTGTTCACTATCAAACTACGTAAGCGAGAAATACTTTTCTATTTAAAAACAAAAGTTAATCGAACTTTGCATCAAATATGATTCATCATCATAATGTGTGAATTTTAATATTCTATAAAAAAATTATGGACACGACTTCATTTTGTTCTGAAATAGATTATAGGTGCCTAGTTTTTGACAAAATGATTTAAATAAGGATGCAATAAAACAAGATGAAAAATAATTGCCGAAATGTCAAAAAACTGCCACCAAAAATTCAAAATTGTATGGGCCGTCGAAATTTGACAAACAGATCTAGAATCACAAAGTAACCCATTTTGTTTAATAACTTTTTTAAAAAATTGGCCAAATTATACGTTTTTTTCAAAAATTTTTGCGAAAATGTCTTTTTTGACAGGTGACGTCATGCGTAAAAATGACTTACTATACTTTATTTCTGATATTATTTGAAGCACAAATGGATGCCATAACCTGATCTAGGCTAAAGTGATTATTTAAAAAAAATCCCATATGATGCGGACTTAAATTGTCACACTGATAGACCACCACATGGTACTAAGTTCAGAACACTTTTCGTTTCTCTTGCAGATACCATTGATCATTTAGACATCAGTTGTGGTTTTACTCAGCTTATCGATGAAACAGCACGGATCTCTGAGTTCGCCAGTCTTCTTGATCTATCTTTAGCCACCATTCCAGAGATTTACACTGTCATTGTAAATCCGTCGTTAGATTCTTCCGATCATAAACTGCGTTCGACATCAAATATCCTACCGATTAGTTAGTGGCAGAGAGGCTTCTAAACCGCGCAAGATTTGGCACTACAGATCTACTAAATGGGAAAAATTCATGGAATATTTTCGAACTTTTCTTTGGTTAGACGCTGTTTTTAGATTCAATGATCCATCTGACTGCGCTAAGCAAGTTTCCAATATCATTTTGGCTGGTATAAAAGCTTACATCCTTTCTTCGAAGAAATGCCCTTCAATGACAAGCTTTAGTATGACCGAAAATGCAAAGGATCTGTTGCTTCTAAACATCTTGCCTACATGAATGGAAACATAAATCGAAACATCTTTACTCGTACCCGGAACAAATACAAAGAAATTATTAGCGGAACCAAGGAGTCACACAATCAATAAATTAAAAAAATAACTTTTTGCCTGCCTCCACAATTCCAGGTCCTTTTGGTCAGTCGCTAAAACCATTAGTCAAAATTTCACTAAATATCACCATTCGCACTGCTAGATAATAAAGGGTCTTCCATTTGGGACTTGACAACTTTGAAATTTCACTGTGAACGCACCCTTAAGCCAATCACCGAACTGTCAACGTCAAAACATTCAGTAAAGTCAACATTTTCATCATGGTGAAGTACACAAACGAACAACGTTTACAAATAATTAAAATTTACTACCAAAATTTGGAGTCGGTGACTGCAACTTTAAGAGCGTTAACGCCAATTTTTGGTCGTAATTCTCATCCCAGTAGACAAGCAATTCATAGTCTAGTGAAAAAATTTGAGTTAACATATTCGCTGCTGGATGTTCCCGTGCCAGTGAGACAACCGGTTGATCGAAGTGGCTAGAATATTGCTGCCGTTCAAGCGTCCATCTCAAACGAACCAAAACAGTCGATTTCACGGCGTTCTCAAGAATTGGGCATCGCTCAGACCACACTATGGCGAATTTTGCGAAAGGATCTTGGCCTGCACCCTTAAAAGTTAAAGTTAACTCAAGAACTAAAGCCACTCGATCATATGAAGCGACGTACGTTCTCGAATTGGGCTCTAGAAATGTTGGAAGAAGATGACCAATTTCATCGCAAAATCATCTTTAGTGATGAAGCGCATTTTTGGATAAACTGCTTCGTCAACAAACAGAATATGCGTTATTGGTCAGATGAAAACCCTCATGTGCTTGAAGAAACATCACTTCATCCACAAAAAATTATTGTTTGGTGCGGTTTTCATGCCGGTGGTGTCATTGGGCCGTTCTTTTTCGTTGGTGAAAATAACCGTCACGTTACAGTCAATGGAGATCGCTACAGAGGCATGTTGCAACGTTATTTCTTTGATCAATTGCATGGGCTAGACATTAATGATATGTGGTTTCAACAAGACGGCGCCACAAGCCACACAGCGGGTGTAACAATCGACTTACTGCAATCTAAATTCGGTGAACGTGTTATATCGAGAAACGGTCCCGTCGAATGGCCGCCTAGATCGTGTGATTTAACATCTCTAGACTTCTTTTTATGGGGCTACGTTAAATCATTGGTCTATGCTAACAAGCCTGCGTCGTTAGAGGAGCACAGAGCCAATATTGAAAAAGAGATAGCGGCCGTTTCCGTCGAAATGTGTGGCCGAGTCATCGAAAATTGGGTTCAACGAATCGACCGCTGCAAACGTACCCGTGGTGGACATATGAATGAAGTCGAATTCCATACATAAATGTTTTGATTGTACTTCAAGCCGATAGTAAAATTTTCGAAATGTCTCAAATGGGTTGCGTTTTATTTCAAAAAAAAGTTGTCAAGTCCTTAATGGAAGACCCGATACTATTGCAACAACACCAGTTGAGGAACCAACTCGTTAGATGAACTTTTTGCTTCACATTCTACTATCGATTTCTAAGGAAAAACACCATCAACTATTTCCATAATAATAACAAGGATGTACGATATTGTCCACAGACAGCGTATGTTGAGAATGTGGAATCTTTGGAACAATGACACTACTCGGTATATATCACCACAAACATTTTATTTTTGCACTTGACGCGCGTTTCGCTAACCATGTGAACTTCATTAGGAGCGATGATTGACTAAAGCTAAACTACAAATCTACCTTATTTATACTTAGCCTAACATCTAAATTACTCAAGCAGATCTAATTACATGGGCGAAACCATCAGTTCTGGTCAAGTAACTAATAGGGGGGACTATAAGGAATAGGCCTTCTGTCTTTATTTATACCACTTTTACATTTTATAATTTCCATATATGGTTTGTATGCGTTCAACAATCTCTTAGCAGATACATTTTTAATTAATCTTAGATTATCTACTGTTACAGTATAATAAGCTTCAAGGGCTAGACTTTTCGGTTCTACTGTATTTTAAATGGGCTAAATGTTCTTTAAATCGTGTTTTAATTGACTTTCTAATTTGCCCAACATACTTTTGCCGCAATCATTTCAATTAATTTCATAAATACCACTTTTCTCACAATTAGGAATCTTATCTTTGGGATTTCCTAAGATATTCCTCAAATTGTGTAATGACTTATAGAGTAAGGTGAGGCCTACCTTTTTAAATACCTTATTGAGTCCTCTGCTGTATTTCGGATTATATGGTAAGGAGACATACTTGGTGTTATTTGCTTCACGTGTAAAAAAACGTGGAATTCTGAATATTGAACCTAAACTTATGTCTATTTATTAACTTAAGTCATCGTCATAACAATTAACTCTAGTTATATTCCTAACACGATTGCTTTTATTACTGAAGTTTACTCCATTAAGAGGAAAAGTAACCAAACGAAGAACTAAAAAATATATTGAGGCTAATTTATGTTGTTTACAATGAAATGAGTCATTAGAAATATATCTGTTATTGTGTCTTTTTTATAGATATCACTTACACAGTTTTCTGTAGACTTTTCAAGCTATTCTACATAAAGGTAATATTTTCATTTTGCTGGAAATACTCTACAATTCATCCGACACCCAAGAAAGACAAAAAGACCTTGACGAACAACTACCGACTAGTCACTCTGTTTTTAATAATACCGAAACTCATTGAAAATCACAATCTTCTAAAATATCTTGAAGGATTGAATCTTATCTGCGACTGTACTATTAAGCGTACGTAAGCATAGTTCAACAGGGGATCTTTTAATTTATTGTTGTTTGAAACAACTCAATTGAACACTCTGGAAAATCTCGAGCGGTTGCACTTAATTTTCCCATTGCATTTGACCGTGTTGTCGATTGTTGTCTAAGCTACGCTCTTATGATATGTCTAAAAAGTTTTATTTATAGCTCTGGTGTTTCCATAAAGAGGGTTTTTTACGAGTGGCAGTCGACGGATTTCTTTCTAACACCTTCAGTAGCAACGCTGGTGTGCTTACTCTCTTGCTCATTTACGTTAACGATTTGCTGGAAAGGACCAGTAATCTAGTCCACACTTTTGCAGATGACAGTACGCTTATTTCTTTATTTGCTTTGAAGGCTCGTGCGAATATCCGTAGACAGCAGGAAGTCGTTCAACTTAACAAAAGCTTGGATGGAAATTCTATCTTGGGATAGTAACCAAGTAGAATTTAACGCTACAAAAACCCAGGTGGTAGTTTTTTTCAAAAACTTAACGCTGCTGAACCCAACATAATTATGTCGGGGCACTCCATTCCTTTACCATCACCACTTAATTTGCTGGGCGTTAATTTGGGAACAAATGTGCCTTGGCATGAATATGTTGCAAGCATAGCAAAGAGAGCTTCTCAAACGCTGGGTATATTGTTTCCAACTAGAACGCTTTATACTCCACAACAACTATTAATTCTGAACAAAGATCAAATTTGACCAACGATGGAATACTGCTCCTATGTTTGGGGCTCTGCTCCCAAACATACACTTCATTTGTTGGATTCTATTCGGAAGAGAGTTGTTTGCTTGACTGGAGCGCCAGAACTGACCAGCAACCTTTATTCATTGCAACATCGAAGAACGGTTGACGACTTGAGTCTATTTTACAAGTATTTTCATGGAAAGTGTTCGATATTTGTAGCCCGTTTAATTCCCCCAAGGCAGTACATGCTAGGAACACATGTCGCGCTAATACTTCACATTTGTATGAAGTTCAGCTTGTCACTCCTCTTACAACCTTTTTTAAGTAGTCTTTTATATGGAGCACCTCATCCCTTTAGAAGGATCTGTGTTTCTCACAGAGTACAATTTACAGCGATTCAAGACCAACGTGAATCACTTTTTCCGCACATGCGTCGCTCCTGTCGCGCTTTAAGGACTTCCCTGCAGAACGTGTACTATGCCCATAAAAAAATATCAGTCAATGTTTTTTTAGACAGTTTTCTTAAAAAATATAATGAGGGAACTAAGGTAACATATCAAACCAAAATAAATTGGTTGTCTTCGATTAGTACCGAAATTAATTTGTCAAACTCAAAATGGGCTTGATTGTTAAGACAAGTGGCTTTGGGACTTGTTATGGCTTCATTTATTTATTTTTAGCAAATTCAATTTTTTTTTGTGTGTTGTAAAAATGTAGACAACACAAGAATGATTTGACACGATAACGAAAAGCTTTCTTAAAGTTATTAATTTTCTGTTAATGAGGTTAAAACAATATCGTTAATTATCTAATGAGTTTTATTTATTAATTTTTTTAGTGTAACTTTGATATAAGTAACATAAAGTTCTAAAAGGCATCTTTCGAAGGTTGTTATAAGTTAGTACTGTATGGACCTCCTGTGTAAAACAAATTAACTGAAATTTAATTATTTTAATTGGTAAACTGATTTATCTAGTACTTTCGTTTGCACGTAGTTCTAATTTAAATTATATGTACTGTATAGTGAGATATTAACTACAAAAGCAAAAGTTAAGCAGAGGAAGGGCTTCTGTTAAAATTGAAAATAATTAAACAATAACCTGATTTACATTTTTCTCGACTTCAAGAAAAATATAGCGCACTTATGATATGATATATACAAAATAACTATTTCTTATCCCCTTCTCTATTCCCTTTGTTTGACTAGAAATAATTACGTTCAAAATTTAAGCCAAAAAGCAAGCAAAATTCTTGGAATACTATTGAAACAATCACAATTAATCAACTGCCACCACTTTACTTTTGTTCTTTCTCGGATATCTTGGTTTCTGGTTCGGTCTCGAAGGCTTAGTCCAAGCATAGCTCTTTCCATTGCTCTTTGAGTGAATTGAAGCTTGTTAGCCGATTCGTGAGTTAATACCGTAGTTTCTAGACCATAAGTGAGAACATGCAATATACAACTATTACAGACTTTCCTTTTAAGATTTATTGGGATAACTGGTGACTTCGTCATGTGTCCCAGTTTATCAAATCCTGCCAATCTAAGACTTGTTCGTCTGGAGATTTCCGCATCTTGATTCTCTTTTCCCAATTGGATCTTGTGTCCTAAATATATGTACGAAGGCACGTTTTCAAGCAACTGGTTGGAAAAATCACATCTATATCTCGGGGACTCATTATTTTGATTTTATTTGAGTTAATTTCTAGCCCAACCTTGAAGGAAGCCTCATGGTGTCCTTGCAACATGATTCGAAGTTCCTCTGCTGTCTCGCAATGTCATCCGTGAACCTTAAGTGGTTCATGCTGGTTCAGATTTTTAAACACATCTTCCAGGGCTAAGGTGCACAGTTTGGGTAAAATTGTGTCCCCTTGACGTTCTCCCCTTTCGGTACGGATATTATCGGTCCTTATGTTCTCGTCAATGGTTATTTGCGGCATATATATATATATATATATATATATATATATATATATATATATATATATATATATATATATATATATATATATATATATATATATATATACATATATATATATATATATACATATATATATATATATATATATATATATATATATATATATATACATATATATATACATACATATATATATATACATATATATATATATATATATATATATATATATATATATATATATATATATATATATACATATATATATATATACATATATATATATATATATATATATATATATATATATATATATATATATATATATATATAGTTGGGGAACTCGGCAAATGGGCAACAACAGATGTTCACACTATATTCATTTAGCCAATATTTCGGTCCTAGGTTGGGACCTTCATCAGGGCACAAACTGAAAAAGAGATAACGAAGCAACCAATAAGAAAAGTTAGGCATGGAAAAATTATTATTGTTAAGTTTAATTCTTAATTTTAATTATTAATTTTCAATTTATGATCTTAATTTCAATCTTATAATTATTGATAAATACTTATTGTTGTTTAAAAGTATTGTTGTTATAGAGAAACTTTCATTATTATTATTATTAATTTTTGTCTATAACAAAAATACTTTTAAACAACAATAAGTATTTATCAATAATTATAAGATTGAAATTAAGATTATAAATTGAAAATTAAAAATTAATAATTAAAATTTAATTCTTAATTTTAATTATTAATTTTTAATTTTCAATTTATAATCTTAATTTCAATCTTATAATTATTGATAAATACTTATTGTTGTTTAAAAGTATTTTTGTTATAGAGAAAAATTAATAATAATAATTTTTCCATGCCCAACTTTTCTTATTGGTTGCTTCGTTATCTCTTTTTCAGTTTGTGCCCTGATGAAGGTCCCAACCTAGGACCGAAATATTGGCTAAATGAATATAGTGTGAACATCTGTTGTTGCCCATTTGCCGAGTTCCCCAACTATTTTCATATCTTAGGATTTTGTTAGATACGGCAACTTTTGCTTTCTCTCTCTTTATATATATATATATATATATATATATATATATATATATATATATATATATATATATATAGCTGGTTTGAAAAGTCCGTGCAAAAATAAAAACTACTTATGTGTTTGGGGTAAACCTTTTTTATTATATATATATATATATATATATATATATATATATATATATATATATATATATATATATACATATATATATAAATATATATGTATATATATATATATATATATGTATATATATATATATATATATATATATATATATATATATATATATATGAATATATATATATATATATATATATATATATATATATATATATATTATATATATATATATATATATATATATATATATATATATATATATATATGTATATATAATTAGGTTTGAGTATCTAGAGTCTATCCTTGTATTATCTATAGCTTTCAGAAATGCATAAGTTTCTATCAAATCAAAAGCCTTACGGAAGTCAACGAAGGCTACGAATAGAGATAGATATATTGTATCCTGTACACTTCTCATCGAGAGTACGAGGTGTCTGAAGATGGTCGACGGTACTATAACCCTTCCTGAATCCCGCTTGTTCGAAGGACTAATATTGATCTAACCTGCTTGATAGTCTGCTTGTTATTATTTTAGCCAGTAGCTTATATAGGTGGGAGAGCAAACTGATGGGGCGATAGTGTTCTGTTATCTCGATCTCCTTTTTTGTACAATAAAATAACTTCTGCCTTTAGGCAGCTATCTGGGATTCTTGCTTGCATTAGACACTTATCAAGTAAAATTTGTACACTTTCGAGCAGCGATTCACCTCCTATCTTTAACATGTCATTGCTGATCCGATCCTCGGTCGGGCAACTACCATTCCTCATTTGTTGCAGTGCAGCTTTCAGTTCTTCTAGGCTTATTTCAGGTATTTCTTCTGATCCTGTGTTTTGAATCGTTCTCTTACGATACTGATCTCTGTTGGATCCAGAATTGTACAGTGTTTTATAGAACTCCTGAACTGTCGCAATGATTTCATCGTGGCTATTGACTGTGATACACTGTTCTTTTTTATTTTGGTAATCTTGGTAACCTCTCGAGAATTTGGATTGTAAGACCTTCATGTTCTTGTTTTCTTCTATGGTATTCCTTATGAGTTTTGTGTTAAATTCTCGTACATCCTTTCGGATATTTCTGTTAATTTTGTTGCTTATTTCTCTGTATGCTGCAGTGTTTCGATCCATTTGTTTTTTTCCTCAATTAGGTTCGTTTGTTCTTAAGCTGTTTTTTTTTCAAGCTTCCCTTTCCTTTTGAACAAATGTTTCCTGCAGCCATATGTACGTGTATCGGATGTATTGAAAAAAATAACACGGTAGTGGGTGAGCCACATTGCGAAATAAAAATCGAATAGATGGACTAATAAATTGTTAACATGGAGACCAAGTGAAGCGTGAGAAGATCACAAAAGCAATGGCAAGATGACATCCAGAGGATTGCAGAAACTACCTGGACCCAAATTGCAATAGATAGAAGGGCATGAAAAGTTTTGAAAGAAGTCTACATTCAGGAGTGGCTGAACACAGACTGAGAAAGAAGAAAAAGAAGAAGACCACTTTCCTTTATGGGATATTTACAAACTGGAGATGGTGTCCTGTATTGCATGGTTATTACATAGATACATATAAAATTTAAAATCGATATCTTATTTCGTTCAAAAGCTATTTTGCCAACAGTCAGACAAATTAATAGACTGATGGAAATCAGAAACTAGAGCCTAAAATATGAAGATACAAAATGTCGAAGAATACTTACAATACTAATGATAAATAATATATTACTGAAATAGTACTTGTAAGTTTCAATGTTTATACGGAATATAATGTTATGAAATTTACAATATACACTTTAATTTATACATGAATTTTCGAACCAAGAAAAATTCCAGTAATTTTATCATTTTATTTTAGTAATATGTCCGGTTTAAAATTTAGTAAAAATATTCCAAAATAGGTCCAAAATATAAATAAACATCCTTTCGTAATTTTCCCGGACCCATGTTTCATGAATCCACGGAAAATTCGATGCCTGTTCCCATATCGAATTAAAAATTTACGATTTTTTATTACCAATGGAAGCTATTCGTTACTTTTTTTGAATTTACTTGTGTAATAAATTTAAATAAATGAACTTAATTTGTGCAATGTCAATTACAATCTGGTCGTTCAATTGCCTCGTGCCTGATTAAAATATATTATGATGCCACTATTTATTGCCGGCACTGAAATTACATTTAAGGGGCCATACCAGTGTAATAATTTCAAAAAATCGATTACTTTTACATATTTCGTTGCTTCTATATGTATAGAAGTCGAAGTATCAAAGTCAGCCTATGTTTATTTTTGAAAATATAGCTGCTCGGGGCCAGAAACTTGTTTTTGGAAGAATAACGTGAACCGGAGCAGGTATTAAAATTTCAATGTCACGATGTCATTACGTAAGTGAAAGATAAACATCTAATACTTTAGTGAACTCAAAATAGTCACAAAGTTAGGTACGTGGCAAAAGATTATTATTTATGTGTTACAAGTTAGTCTTTTTTCAAAACTGCATTTTTTAATTTCGCGGCCGCTGTAACTCAAAAACAATTTATTGTATAGACTTATTTTTTTTTGCATGTTAAAGACATGTTTTGTCGTACCATGAACCATGGATTTTTGGATTGCACCAAAAATATCAGTTTGGCATGCAAAAAACGGACACTTTTTTGGCCAAAATTTTATACTTTTTTTTTCCTAAACGCCGCCATTCTCATAATTTCCGATATTTTTTAAAACCCATGGTACGGAAAATTATATCTGTTTTAATGATCATTTTGTTTTTTTTTTTGATTCCAGGCAATGTGGAGGCACCAATTATGACAGCGGTGGAGCTACTTTTTTCTTCACCTGTCCCATTATTGGGGCCTAAGTCCCGTAAATCTAAATATTTTGATCGAAAAAAAATTGTATGTATTTGTATAAATAATATATATGTCCCCAATATTTCAAAACATTTGATGCAGTAGTTTTCTTTAAAAAAATTCTAGAAAAATATCCTTATTTTTAAGTAGTTACACTGGTATAGTAATAATTTCAGATTTACAGATGACAACTATTTCTGCACGATGGTTTCTCACATTCCTTACATTAGCAGAAACTGCCGAGGAAAAAAATTTCTCAAAGACATCTGACCGCTTTAGTAAACGGGGAGAGATATTCTTCGACAATTATCCTAGGCTACAAGACTTGAGTGTTCTATTGGAATCTTTCCACGAAGCACGAGTCAACACAATGGGTTCATAAGTGACGCCCACCTCCGAAGAAAGTAAAAACTTAGTCGACTTATAGAAACGTGTTTCGCTATTGAATATATGGAAAATGATTTAAAATAATGAAGAAGTTTACGGAAAGACGCTTTAAGACCTGAAGCAGGCCACTGGAGAAGAAGGTCTGCATTCCTGGGGGTTAAAGCCTTACTGTTGTATCATAACTGCAGAGTACACAAGGTTTTCGAGTTGCAAGGCGCTAAACGAGAATTATAGTCTACTCTACAAGCGTCCTGCAACCTCATTTCGTCTAAATATCTGAAGAAAGATTACAAGAAAGAAATTTTTCTTCAGATAACAGTAGTGTAATTTCCCGAGGCACAATAATTTTTTTTGATGGAATAAAACAACTCAAGTAACGATGGACGAAATGTATAAATGTAGACAGTAGTTACGTGGATAATTGTTCTTTGTAAACTTTGCGAGTTTCCCATAATAGCTGAGCAAAACGCCCTCGTAATTATGTAAGATTTAAAAAATATAATCATTAAGGTTAACTGTGTATTTTATTTAGTTTTTTATTACAGTTTATATTGTAAACTTCAGCGAAATAACATTAACCCTGCCATTTAAACTACAAAGAGCTAAATCGTGTTAAACATTCATTACAAGTCACGAAAAATTAAGAAATGTGGTGAACAGATACAAAAAACTGCAATTAAAAATAAATATGTATTTATTTAATGTAATGTAACAATTCAAAAGACAATAATTTTACTGGAAAGTTGTTTGTTAACAGTATGTTACGTACAATTTTTATTACCAATGGAAGCTATGCGTTACTTTTTTTTGGATTTAAATACGTTACCACAGAATGGATAAAACATTTACTTGTGTAATAAATTTAAATAAATGAACTTAATTTTGGAAATGTCCATTAACAGTTTAATTGGCTAGTGCCTGATTAAAATATATTATGATGTCACTATTTATTGTCGGCACTTAAATTACATTTAATAGTAATAATTTAATTTTTTATCATTATCTATAATATATATAAAATGCAACGTCTCTCTGTCTATCTGTCTGTCTGTCTGTCCGTTAGTGCGCTTATCACTGGAGAACCATTTATCCGATTTACGTACTTTTTTTTTAAAACATACATATGTTCTCTGGCCAGGTTATAGGCTATATTTTATTACGATAGGTAGCATAAGGAATGTGCAGTGACGTAAAATAGTGAATGAAGTCGGAAAAAAGTTTGCCGCTAGCGCATTCGTTTGCAATACACAGCCTAAACGATTAAATATGGAACAATATTATGTAACAGAGAATATCTATAATCTATAATCTATAAGATATATAAAATACAATGTCTCTCTGTCTGTCTGTCTGTCCATTAGAGCGTTTATTACGCGAGAACCATTTATCCGATTTACCTGTCTTTTTAGTGTTCCGTACGGAACACTTATAAGATCACTTCGGTGTCTGTCTGTCTGTCTGTCTGTCTGTCTGTCTGTCAGTCTGTCTGTCACACCCGATTTTCTCCGAAACTATTTGACATAGAAAGGTGAAATTTGGTAATAATATAGGAATTGATGGCCTCATCAGAGCCATGTAGTTTTGAGAATTAAATTTTGACTTAAGGGGTTTGTTTTGGGGGGTGAAGTCGGAAGCGAAAAAAAAATTTTTTTACTAGGTCATCGAGTGTGGTGTCAAATGAAAGCTTGTGAAAACACGAGTAAAAAATATATATATAATATTATACTTGCGCGCACTTTTCGTTGTGTTATTTTTCAAAATTCGCGAAATATCGCTGTCCCGGGCCTTATCTCGAAAAGTACTTATCAAAAAATTTCGAAAAAATTCTGGAATATTCACCACGGGGTGTAGATTGAACGAAAATTATCACGAGTGCATTACCTTTAATAATTTATATGGTATATAAAAAAAACAAAAATTTCAAGGTCATCAGATTTCAGTAAAGATTGGAAACAAACTTTGTTGAAAACTCATTTAGGGTGTGTTTTGTGAAGTCACTGATCATTTTATACCACCATAACATAAATTTTGACTTAAGGGGTTCGTTTTGAGGGGTGAAATCGGAAGTGAAAAAAATTTTTGTTTACTAGGTCATCGAGTGTGGTGTCAAATGAAAGCTTGTGAAAACACGAGTAAAAATATGTATATGTATATATATATATATATATATATATATATATATATATATATATATATATATATATATATATATATATACTCGTATATAATGTAATACTTGCGCACACTTTTCTTCGTATTACTTTTAAAAAATCGCTGTCCCCTACCTTATCTCGAAAAGTACTAATCAAAAAATTTTGAAAAAATTCTGGAATATTCTCCACGGGGTATAGATTGAACGAAAATTATCACGAGTGCATTACCTTTAATAATTTATTTGGTATATAAAAAAAAAAACAGAATTTCAAGGTCACCAGTTTTCAGTAAAGATTGGAAACAAACTTTATTGAAAACTCATTTGGGGTGTGTTTTGTGAAGTCACTGATCATTTTTATACCACCCTAACAAAAATTTTTATTTTGAAAACAATCAACGTACGGAACACTAATTGTGCAAGTTCAACTTGCACTTGACCGGTTTTTTTAAATTCATACATACATTCTTTGGCCAGGTTATATAATAATAATAATAATAATCTATATCTATAATATATATAAAATGCAACGTTTCTCTGTCTGTCTGTCTGTCCCTTAGTGCGCTTATCACTGGAGAACCACTTATCCGATTTACGTGCTTTTTTTTAAACATACCTATGTTCTCTGGCCAGGTTATAGGACATATTTTATTATGTTAGCTGACATAAGGAATAAGTAGTGACGATAATAGTGAATCAAGTCGGAGAAAAGTTTGCCGCTAGCGCGTTCTCTTGCAATACACTGCCTAAAGCATTAAATATGAAACAATATCATGTAGCAAAGAATATAATATATAAAATGTAAGGTCTCTCTGTCTGTCTGTCTGTCCGTTAGTGCGCTTATCACTCGAGAACCACTTATCTGATTTACGTGTTTTTATAAATTTATACATATATATATATATATATATATATATATATATATATATATATATATATATATATATATATATATATATAATTCGATATAAGCCTAGATAATGGGAGATAAGGTGAGATAATGGGCGATAAGGAGAAATAATGGGAGATAAGTCGAGATAAGCCTTGATAATGGGATATAAGGTGAGACAATGGGAAATAATTATAATGGGAGATAAGGAGAAATAATGGGAGATAAGCAGAGATAAGTCTAGATAATGGGAGTTATGGTGAGATAATGGGAGATAAGGAGAAATAGTGGGAGATAAGAAGAAATATTGCGAGACAAGTCGAGATAAGCTTAGATAATGGGAAATAACGTGAGATAAGGATAAATAATGGGAGATAAGGAGAAATAATGGGAGATGAGCAGAGATAAGCCTAGATAATGGAAATTATGTAGAGATAATGGGAGATAAGGAGAAATAATGGGAGATAATTCGAGATAAGCCTTGATAATGGGATATAAGGTGAGACAATGGGAAATAAGTATAATGGGATATAAGGAGAAATAATGGGAGATAAGCAGAGATAAGTCTAGATAATGGGAGTTATGGTGAGATAATGGGAGATAAGGAGAAATAGTGGGAGATAAGGAGAAATATTGCGAGATAAGGAGAAATAATGGGAGATGAGCAGAGATAAGCCTAGATAATGGAAATTATGTAGAGATAATGGGAGATAGGGAGAAATATTGGGAGATAAGGGGAAATAATGAGAGATATTTTATTACGTTAGGTAACATAAGGAATAAGCAGTTACGATAGTAGTGAACCCAGTCCACGCGAGCGGGCCGCGGCTAGTATCTATATATAATAAATTTTTAACTGAGATTACGCCTCTAAGTGAATAATTAAAATACCAAAATTGATAGATTTTCTAAATATAGGCATATGAGCATTTCCGTAAATTGTTAGCGGTTCAAAAAAGAGAGAATTTTTTTTTGAATATGGCACTCATTAGACTCGATTTAAATCGTTGTTTGGACCTCCAGAAACAATTAATCACGACTGAACACGACTTTTTTAAGAACCTTTTTTTTGCAGCTAAAATTTTTGCGAAAAAAAAAATGGGAAAACTTGCTTAATTGTCCTAAAAAACATAAAAAATCAATATGTAATGTACCGTCTTATAAGTTTATCCATGCGATTTATTGAAATTATTCATCGTAAATCCTGATAACGTTTTCCTCTTTTAAATAATGGCCATTTTTTCCTATTTTTTCCCATTTTTTGCCCATTTTATTTCTTTTAGTCAAATTAACCTCCAGGTACACTTTTCTTATGCTCTTTGACCTGCTGACTATGAATTTTTATGTACCTTGTTTGTATTAGAATATCGTTTCCAAGTTATGGTCAGATTTTAGCCACTGTTCGCCCAGGAATGAGAACGGTGCACACTGAAAAATTAAACTTATTTATTATAAGTAAAAATGTGTTTTTTTTTGTTTGTTTGTATTATTTTATAATTTTTAAAATAATAAATAGGTATGTTTTAAAAAATGTTATCTTAAAGTAAATTATTATATTTTTTAGCAGAGAACAATATGAAATAATAAATCTTTATAAATAAAATGAAATTATTTAATTAATTTAATGATAAATTTTACAATTCTTAGCACCGTTTTCAATGTCGTTGAAAACATCTGAAAAATAAATAGCTTTACCATCTTTGTCCTCGATTTTGGGGACAATCAATTTTATACAATACTTGTGACACCACAATTTCTTATATATTGCACCATTTTTAATTTACGGCCATTTCTGACCAAAAAATGGCTAAAATCTGACCATAACTTGGAAACAACATCCTAATATCAACAAGGTGCATAAAAATTCGGAGCCAGCAGGTCAAAGAACATAAGAAAAGTGTACCTGGACGTTAATTTGACTACAAGATATAAAATGGGCAAAAAAGGGCAAGAAAAGGCAAAAAAGGGCAAAAATTACCATTATATTAAAGAGTAAAATATTATTAGGATTCACGATGAACAATTTCAATAAATCGCATGGATAAACTGATAATATGATAGATTATATTTTGATTTTTAACGTTTTTTTACGGCAATTTAGCGAGTTTTTTTTTTCCATTTTTTCTGGCAAAATTTGCATATTGAGCTGTAAAAAAAGCTCTTAAAAAAGTCGTGTTCAGCAGTGAATAACACAGGGGAACAGCTGTTTTGGTGTCGAGGTTTTTTGAGCTGATTCTATATCAATTTGATGTCCTGAATTCAAATAACGTATTCATTTGTACCTAGGAGCTCAAATTTTTAAGATATACAATTTTAGAGAAATATAAGTTACATTATTGTAACTCAAATCCGTAAGTGTAGTAAACAAAAGTAGATATGAAATTTTTATTTTAGTTATACAAAATACAATATTATGTCGTACTTACAAACAAAAAAAAAACATTGAAGAAATGAAATAGTCACTCAACACTTGGAAAGCTTCTTTTCCGCGACATTCTTGAATGTTTTTTTAAACAGTCCCATTTTAAAACTCCAGCAATAATCTGCCATCATGTGCATGTCCCATCTTCCTTGGTAGCGGTCCTCCATAACTTTAATTTCTTGGTGAAATCTTTCACCTTGTTCCTCACTCATGTCTCCTAAATTTTCTGGAAAACGGTGTAAGTGGCTGTGTAAATAGTGTATTTTAATACTCATATTGCACCCTAAGGATTTGAAACTATTAAGCATCTTGTTAACCATTTCAACATAGTTTTGAGCTTTATGGTTGCCTAGAAAATTCCCGTTCAACTTGATTCATTGAATTTATGAAGGCAGGATCCTTAATTAATTGTCTTATTTGTGAGCCGTCAAATATCCCTGCTTTGAGTTTTTCTGTGCTCAACTGATGCATTTTTACCCCTATATATGCAAAACAAGACCCATTCTTATCAAGAGCCTTTACAAATTGCCTCATTAAGCCCAACTTTATATGTAACGGAGGAAGTATGATTTTTTCTCTTTCAACCAAAGCGTCGTTAATGACATTCTTTTCCCCAACGTCCATGTTTTCTCTCTGAGGCCAATCTTTTCTAACCCAGTGGTGTGTTTTGTCCCTACTATCCCAGAGGCACAAGAAACACGGATATTGCGTGTAACCACTTTGCTGCCCAAGAAGAAAGTTTACCATTTTTAAGTCTACACAAATCATCCATTGATGTTCGTAATACTTTATCTTCTGCAAGACCAAAGCTATGGTATTATATTCTTCTTTCAGTTTCGTTGAGTGAGCTAGTGGTATTGAACCATATTTTATTCCCATTATGTAGAAGGACACATTTTAAACTTCGCTTTGAACTGTCAATAAATAGGCGCCAATCATCTGGAATATATTCAGAAAGTCCCATTTCTTTCATGAGTCCCCTAATTTCGTGACAAAATACAAGATTATCTTCTTGAGAAAAGAATGGTAGCAGATCTTTTTCTCTTGTACGGTAAAAGGTAATTTTGGTTCCTTGTTCCAGTAAATTTTTGTCGCTCAACCTAGAAGCCAGTACTTCAGAAGCTTTTTTCGATAAATTGAGATCCCTGGTGAGATCATTTAATTCATTTTGATTGAAGCGTTGAGGAACTGATGACGTCCCCTCATAGTCGCTGTTAGTTTCATTAGCATCAGAACTTTTATTAGCATCAGAAGAGCGATCAGAGGGAAAATATTCGTCATCAGAGATATGTGGTAGCTGATGAAATGTTGGAATCGGTATTTCATCTGAGTGCGGGATAGGGCGTATTGCCGAGTCTAAATTGGGATAAGTCCACTTACTGCGGTTATTTCGATTGATTCCATTAGTATTTACTAAACAGAAATAACAATCATTGAAGTGGTTTTTTGGTTCTCTCCAAACCATTGGTACGCCGAATTTTAGACATTTTCTTTTCCCGGTAGTCCACTGCCGTAAATGCTCTGTACAAGTTTTACATACGAGATGCGGGGCCCACGTTTTGTCCTGATCACCAAGCTTAACTCCAAAGTATCCAAGATACGCTCGCTTTACAAAGTTAGTAATAGTTTAACTAAGTTGGGAATGTGGAATCTTTGGCACAATGATACTACTCAGTATATATCACCACTACACCAAACACTTTATTTTTGCACTCGACGCGCGTTTCGCTAACCATGTTAGCTTCATCAGGAGCGATGATTGACTAAAGCTAAACTACCAAATCTACCCTATTTATACTTAGCCTAACCCTTGAATTACTCAAGCGGAACTAATGACATAGGCAAGGCTATCAGTTCCGGTCAAGTAACCAGTAGAGGGGACTATAAGGAATAGGCCCTCTGTCTTTGTTTAAACTACTTTTACATTTTATGATTTCCATACTTTCGTATGCGTTCAACAATCTCCTATCAGATACATTTTTTATTAATCTTAGATTATCTAATGTTACAGTATGATCAGCTTCAAGAGCATGTTCGGCAATGCTAGACTTTTCTATTCAGTTGTATTTTAAGTGTGCTAAATGTTCTTTAAATCGTGTTCTAATTGACCTTTTAGTTTGCCCAACATACTTTTTGTCACAGTCATTACAACTAATTTCATAAATTCCACTTTTCTCACAATTAGGAATCTTATCTTTGGGATTTCCTAAGATATTCCTCAGATTGTCTGATGACTTATAGACTAAGGTGAGGCCTACCTTATTAAATACCTTATTGAGTCCCTTGCTATATTTCGGATTATATGGTATGGAGACATACTTGGTGTTATTTTCTTCGCGTGTAAAAAATTTTGATATCTATAGAAAGGACACAGTAACAGATAGATATATTCCTAATGATTCATTTCATTGCAAACAACATAAATTAGCCTCATTACATTTTTTAGTTCATCGTTTGGTCACTTTCCCTCTGAATAGAGTAAACTTTAATAAAGAAAGGAATCGTATTAGAAATATAACTAGAGTTAATGGTTATGACGATGACTTAGTAAATAAGCTAATAAATAGGCATAAGTTTAGGTTTAATATTCAGAATTCCACCTTTTTTACACGCGAAGAAAATAACACCAAGTATGTCTCCATACCATATAATCCGAAATATAGCAAGGGATTCAATAAGGTATTTAATAAGGTAGGTCTCACCTTAGTCTATAAGTCATCAGACAATCTGAGGAATATCTTAGGAAATCCCAAAGATAAGATTCCTAATTGTGAGAAAAGTGGAATTTATGAAATTAGTTGTAATGACTGTGACAAAAAGTATGTTGGGCAAACTAAAAGGTCAATTAGAACACGATTTAAAGAACATTTAGCACAGTTAAAATACAACAGAACAGAAAAGTCTAGCATTGCCGAACATGCTCTTGAAGCTGATCATACTGTAACATTAGATAATCTAAGATTAAGAAAAAATGTATCTGATAGGAGATTGTTGAACGCATACGAAAGTATGGAAATCATAAAATGTAAAAGTAGTTTAAACAAAGATAGAGGGCCTATTCCTTATAGTCCCCTCTACTGGTTACTTGACCGGAACTGATAGCCTTACCTATGTCATTAGTTCCGCTTGAGTAATTCAAGGGTTAGGCTAAGTATAAATAGGGTAGATTTGGTAGTTTAGCTTTAGTCAATCATCGCTCCTGATGAAGCTAACATGGTTAGCGAAACGCGCGTCGAGTGCAAAAATAAAGTGTTTGGTGTAGTGGTGATATATACTGAGTAGTAATAGTTTGTCTGTTTTGTTGAAACATGTATTCTCCGCATATATAGCAAAACACATCAGGTTGATTTACATAACTTCTTCTTGAACTGGAACCTGAACTCATTATAATTCTGTTCAATAACACAAAAACACTCTTTTCTTAACATAAAATAACACGCCGAATTCGATCTACTCTCATTAGTAAGAACGCACAAACTGACGAGACTTACCCGAGTTAGGTGATTAAAAGGGTCAGTTCAGGTACCTGATAGGCAATGGTTCCACTATTTATAGATTTACCTGGAATTTACTCAATTACAGACTGACAATAAAACCATTGTACCTACATTAATGAATATATAATAATTTTAGAACTCTCATAAATGAATATACTGAATAAAAACCACATTGGTAGATAAGTTGATGTATCTAAAAAAGTAGAGCTGATAGAGAAAAACGGATTGCATGTATAGATTTAGCGTCCCAAATATAGTTAAAATCAGCTCTAAAATCCCAGGCACCAAAACAAAAATATTTTTTTGTTGCCCTGTGTAATTGTTTCTGAAGGTACAAGGAACGATTTAAATCGAGACTAATGAGTGTTCTTTTTAACAAAAAATTCTCTCCTTTTTGAACAATTTACGGAAATGTTGATACGTAGGTTTAAAAGTTTTTGGTCTAGCTTCTTAAAACACATTTTTTTTTGCAAAATTCGACTTGCTTCATCAACATAGTCTCCTTCAAGAGTGATACAATCAGTCTAACGCTTTTCTAGCATTTCTATACCTTTTTTTTATAGAAGAACTTATCTTAGTCTTCAAAATAGGCCTTAGTTTCGACGATAACTTCTTCGTTGAAGCCAAATCTCTTTCTCGCAAGCATTTTTTGAGGTCTGCGAATAGATAATAGTCGCTAGTGGCCAAATCTGGAAAATGCGGTGGGTGAAGATGCAATTCGAACTTCAATGCAATTTTGCCATCATAACCATTGACTTGTGACACGATGCATTATCTTGATGTAAGAGCACTTTTTCTTGTTTATTTGGGACCGTTTCTTTGCGATTTCTGCCTTCAAATGCACCAATAACTTTATAATATTCGCTATTGTTGGCTTTTCCCTTTTCAGCATAGTCGATAAAAATTATTCCATGCGCATCTCAAGATACGGAGGCCAAAACCTTCCCAGCCGACTGTTGTGTCTTTGGTCGCTTCGAGTGGCTTTCGCCGACTACTGTCCACTCAGCTGACTGCCGATTTGATTCCTGTGTATAGTGGTGGATCCATATTTCATCCATTGTCACTTGTCGTATGAAAAAATCCTTTTTATTACGCTTAAACAAGTCTAAACAGCGCTCAGAATCATCAATACATACAAATCTTTATGCAACATATGACCAATACGTTCTTTTGATATCGTTAGAGTGTCAGCTATCTCGCACAATTTCACTTTACGATCATCCAAAACAATTTTGTGGATTTTTTTATGTTTTCCGGTATAATCAGCTCATTTGGACGTCCTGAGCGCTCAGCATTATTTGTATTTGTTCTACCGCATTCAAACTAGTAAATGATGAGTGATTTTCCAAGTGCAGAGTCTCTGTAACACTTATCAAACCATTTCTTTACTTGAACGGTATTTTTCCTCATCAAAAAACAGTGTTTAATCAACACACGAAATTGTTGTAAAAATATCAAAAGTAGCGTCACTAAAACCACTGTAACTTGTAAACTAATAGTCGGAATGTCATGAAATTTTGACATGTACCGTTTGAAGGTACGTACTTCCTAAAAATCATATGGATTTTTTGAAGAGAGCGACATTTATGTGTCAGACCAAAAACTTTTTAGCCTACATTGTCCCATAAAGTATAGCTTAAGTTAAAAATATAAAGAAAACATAAACTTTTAAAAATTATATAATATTTCTTGTATATCTACAGTAACTCTACAATATATATTAATAAGTATGTAGTTAAACACAGAAAGAACAAGCAACTCCCAAAAACAAAAATTGTTTATTCAAAATAATCTCTTCTCAACTGTATACCCTTAGTGCAACGATTATATAGTAACTCGAGATTTTTCAAAAAAAAAATCCTTTGGTGGCAAGGCGAGCCAACGTGTTTCC
Organism: Pachyrhynchus sulphureomaculatus; assembly: GCA_019049505.1. Taxonomy (NCBI): domain Eukaryota; kingdom Metazoa; phylum Arthropoda; class Insecta; order Coleoptera; family Curculionidae; genus Pachyrhynchus; species Pachyrhynchus sulphureomaculatus. The sequence continues at coordinate 203,837,476 of CM032446.1, forward strand.
ACTCCATTGGCGATTCCTTTTTTTTGGATCATAAAAATGAACCTATTTTTTCATCCATAGTTACTGTTCAATCCAAATCTGCTTCAAAATCGATACAAATTAACTTATTTGTGATTTTTAGTCCCTTTTGATCGGCTTTCTGATATTTAGGGATCCATTTGGCTGATAAGTTTCTCATATCCAAAATATATTTGTGAAATGTTCAGAGTTTCTGCTGTATGTTTCATCCCAATTCCTCTAAAATTATTGCATGCCATGCACAGTTTCAACATTCTCTTGGATAGATACAGAAACGGGTCTTCCTTTGAAGTTTTCACCGGCCAACTACCTCAAGATTTGTTATCTTCTCGGTCGATCTTATTATAGCTGATAAGCTGTTATATGAAATGTGTCACGCTGATAGGACGACAGATCAAGAAAACATTAAATAATTTCCGAAATTTCCATTATATTCAATTAATGTACGAGGATTGTACGATAAGTACCGGGCCTCGGCCAGATATGGCGCTACTAGTATTTAAATAACCGGTCAAGTGCAAGTTGAACTTGCACAATTAGTGTTCCGTACGTTGATTGCTTCTAAAATAAAAAAAAAATGCAACGGAGCTGATCAGTGACTTCAGAAAACACATCCCAAATGAGTTTTCAACAAAGTTTGTTTCCGATCTTTAATGAAAACTGATGACTTTGAAATTTTTGTTTTTTTTTATGTACTAGATAAATTATTAAAGGTAATACACTCGTGATAATTTTCGTTCAATCTACACTCCGTGGAGAATATTCCAGAATTTTTTCAAAATTTTTTGATTAGTATTTTTCGGGATAAAGGGGGGACAGCGATTTTTCGCGATTTTTCGCGATTTTTTAAAAATAATACAAAGGAAAGTGCGCGCAAGTATTATATTATATGTATATTTGAACTCGTGTTTTTACAAGCTTTCAATTGACACCCCACTCGATAACCTAGTAAAAAAAAATTTTACTTCCGATTTCACCTTCAAAACTAACCCCATAAGTCAAAATTTAACTTTCAAAACTACATGTCTCTAATGAGGCCATTAATTCCTATATTAGTACCAAATCTCAACTTTCTACGTCAAATAGTTTCGGAGAAAATCGGGTGTCACAGACGGACAGATGGACAGACAGACAGACAGACACCGAAGTGATCTTATAAGTGTTCCGTTCCGTATATTTTTCGTAAATATAACCTTTCACAAGAATTGTGTCAAAATTTCAAGTAGCTGCGTGATTTAGTTTGTGAGTGGCAGCTATTTAAACAAAACAACTTTTGTAATTTTACAACAATGGAAAAAATTTAATATCGAGCAGTGATAAAATATGACAAATCGGAATTTGAAGAAGTTTATGGGGACTCTGCATCTTCGTTATCGATCATAAAATATTGGACAGCTAAATTCGAACGCGGCTGTACACGCATTTTTGATGAAGGACTTCAAGGTCATTCAAATGAGATCACCACATCAGAAATGATTAAAAAAAAATCCACGATATAGTGATGATGATCGGAGAGTAAAAGTGCGTAAGATTGCTGAGACTGTGGTCATCTCAATTGAACGGGTGCAGAACATTTTAACAACTCATTTGAATATGAGAAAACTTTCCGCAAGATGAGTGCCGCGATTGCTCACAATTGACAATAAACATGCACGTGTGTCAACTTCAAAAGAATGTTTGGCGATGTTAAACAATCGGAATGATTTTTGACATCGATTTATAACTGTTGACGAAACATGGATTCATTACACCATACCAGAGACGAAAAAACAGTCCAAACAGTGGGGTTACCGTGGCGAACCGACGCTAAAGAGGGCCAACGCGACTTTATCGGCCAACAAAGTCATGGCCATAGTGTTTTGACCACAAAGATATTAGAATAGAGGAGAGAAAGTATATAGCCTGTTGTAAGCGAAAGCGTATAGTCGTTAAAAAGAGAAGGAAATAGTATGAGTCAACTCTGTCTCTCTTACTCTGCGCTTGAGTGCTGAATTCCAGCGCCAGCGATGTAAAAAAACGTCATGTAAATATTCGACGATATATTTCGTTTCGGTTTGTGTTTTTAACTAATTTTTGGACTGACTTGATAAAATATTTATAAGATGGATAGAATTTATATTCTATGCAAAAAGGACTCAACTCCTACTAATCCTTTAAATTTTGATCTGTGAATATTTATATTAAATTTATAAGAATATACAAGCTGTATGAAGTGTTTATTTAGTTATCGGGTAAACATTTTTACTTAAAGATGTTATTTTATATTTAATGGGGAAGTCATTACTTTAAACGATATTTAAAAAATTTATTCAGATTTTCAGAAATTTATTGGTTTTTTTTATTCAATCAGAAAAAACTGTAAATTTAACTAGATATTTAATTTTTAAATGTTTTAGAATATTTCATATACTTAGATAAAATAAGAGTTCGGTTGGGATATACATTTTGTATGCGTTAATATAATATAATTGTATGCCTTAATATAATTTGTTACTTTTATTCACATGTTAGAGTTTTTATGTTCCATGAGCCAACTTATACTGTATAATAAACAAAATTTTTCCTTGTTCTTCGTTGGCTCCGGACGAATTTCGAATAACATTCTCGCACGGGTACGCACTTTAACTTAGTGTTGTGGGCGTGTGCCGAATAAGAGAGACAGAATGATTCATTTTATGTCTTTATCTTTTTATGAATGTCATGCTTCTCAAGCCGGGTTTTCACCAAACGGACACAGTACGAAACACAAACAAAAACTGTTTTTCTCGACAAAAAGAGCCATGTTTTGTAAAAAATGAATAGTTCCGAAAACATGTTTGTTGGAGAACAGTGTTTTAGTAAACAAAACACTTTCCCATCTCGAGTCGGTACATCAAAAGAAAACAAATTTGTTCGTGTTTTTGAGTCGGTTCGGTTGGAACATCTGAATGTTGTAGTTTTGTTCTCTGCGGCATTTGTACTCTACTAGTTATCAAGTTTTTATCAACTGTATGCGATTTATGAAGAGTTTGTTAATACTTAAAGTAAGTACCAGTTTTTATATTTTGTTAAACAATTTTATATATATATATATATATATATATTATATATATATATATATATATATATATATATATATATATATATATATACAGTGAAAGACAGAAAATGTTGACCGAAATTTCACTATAGAAAGTTTTTCACTATATAAAGAAAAAATCCGTATATATTGATATGTATGTATTTTATATTGGTAATCATTTACTTGTATTTTATAAGGTACAAAAAAACAAAAAAAAAATTGCAAAATTCAATTATTAGAAAAGATTTTATTAAACATTTGAAAGTTTAAATAGTACATAGCATGTACAGGGCTAAATACATACATAAAGTCCGTACGTTATATCTTTACCCGTGCGTCATAGTTTTCAGGCCATATAACAGACGACTATTATATTATTTGTCTCTTTTCACCAATAAATTGTAGGTATTGGTAAAAAGAGACAAAAGATATAATAGTCGTCTGGGATATTGCCTGAAAACTATGACGCACGTGTAAAGATATAACGTACGGACTTTATGTATGTATGTACTACATACGAAATAAAAAGAATAATACAAAATCTGTTAATACATATGTACATACTACGTACATACGTACTAGGAAAAATAATCAGTTATTTTCTTTTGAACATTACTTTTGAAAAATAATTGTTGCTCAACAAAATTCTCGCATTTATTCAAATGCATAAAGATTTGATCAGGTACACTTTCCTGGCCCCTGAGAGTAGTTCGCATAATGTCAAATGCATTTCTTATTTCATTTTCACTAAATTTAGCAGGTCATTCCCCGGTTTCAGTTTCTTCTTCATGATATTCTGTACTTTTTATATCGTCAATTATGTCTTGGTCAGTTAGCAGATCTATCGTGCCAACATCATTGTCGATTTCTAAGAAATCTTCAAGTAAAAAATCTGTGTCCACGGTAGCAGTTTTTCGTAGAATACCCCATTGCCTTTTTAAGGTAGCGAGATCCATTTCGTCTTCTTCTTCCCATTCGTCAATTTTTTCAGTAAAACCTGCTTTAGAAAAGCAGTTTTTGATAGTTTTCTGAGAAACATTTTCACTCCATACTTTAGCGACTTCGGTTATACACTTTTTAAGGGTAATCAATTTTTGGACTGGAAGGTTGTTATCAATTGCATTAACAATTTTGTGAACAATTCTGTTTCGGTAATGATGTTTTATGTTTTTTATAATACCCTGGTCCATAGGTTGCAAGTTGGAGGTCATGTTTGGTGGAAAAAAGATCAATTCAATATTCCTTAATTTTTTACTTACAGTAACTGGATGTGCAGGACAATTGTCTATAAACATCACAATCTTTCGCTTTTGACTTTTCATTTTCGTGTCCAGTTCTTTGATCCATCTTTCGAAAATCTCAGAAGTCATCCATGCCTTTTTATTATTGGCGTAATCTAACTCCAAAGATTTAACTCCTTTTAAACAACGGAGATTTTTGCTTTTACCTATGAGCAGTAATTTCAGTTTTTCTGAGCCATCCATGTTTGCTCCAACCATAAGTGTCAACCTTTCTTTACTTGTTTTAACACCAAAACATTTATCACTTTTAAAAGCAAGTTTTATTTGGCAAACATTTAAAAAACAAACCGGTTTCATCACAATTGAAAACGTTCTTTGGCTCGTAATTTTTCAATGCACTTTTAAAACAGTTTCAGTCCAAATGTCCCAGTCCTCCTGACTAACGCTTGCACTCTCGCCAGACACCGTCTTGAAAACAATTGAATTGCGAGTCTTCCAGGCAGTCAACCACCCTTCACTAGCTTGAAAATTAACGCACTTAAATTCTTTAGCAAATTGTAGAGCCTTTTGCTTTATTAAATTTTCCGATATTGGTACGTTTTGATGCGTACGGGCCACTTGAAACCATCGTAAAAGTGCTTCATTTACATCCTCGTAAATACTCACCCGTACTCGTTTTCGACTGCTTGGAACACTAGGTTTCTTGATGATACTGTCGCGACTTTTTATTATATCAGAGAGACGTAACTTGGAGAAACATCAAATTTTGCAGCAACATCAATTTTTTTGCAGCCTTTATCAACTTCCTCCAAAACAGCTAAACTTAAAACACATTTGCTTGGACATGTTACTTGATTCTTAAACAAAAAAAAAAACTGAACCTGAATTTGCGAATTACTATGCCTCGACTATAAAATGGGTTTTTCCCCGGGTTTCTATAAAATGGGTTATTCCCCGGGTTTCTCACAGAAATCTACCTGATTTATTGCCAACCATTAGGCGTTATAAACGCGTTAAGAACCTTTTCAAAAGAATGCGTCATAAAAATGGAATTCGTGCTAATGTTAGATAAAAATGGGAAACACGAAATGGCCAAGATCTCAATAAATGCATAAAAATTTATACATAAAATTCCGGTGAAAATTTTTATTATATAGAGTGTTACTATTTTACAGATTCACTATATGCAGGGCTTTTTACATGAAATTTCATTAAAAATATTCTAGGTCTTGAAAAAATTGCACTATAAAGAGTTTTTCACTATATAGAGTTTTTCACTATATAGAGTTTCACTATAAACAGTGTCGACTGTATATATATATATATATATATATATATATATATATATATATATATATATATATATATATATATATATATATATATATATATATGCATTTAGTTACAATGTTGCTACGATTAAAAGAGTTTACTACAAAACAGATTTATCAAAACTGTAGTTTTAATTCATTTTTAGGCCGTGAATTCCAAAAAGAAGTGGACTAAAAATCCGTGCAGCAATTTAATTGAAATGTACCGTCAACATATTAACTTGTGGGACTCAAAAAGTATAGATTATAAGAATAAAAATAAAAATAGGATTCACTCAAAGAAATTGGTAATACTTTTGAAACTAACAGTGATGAAATCGAGCGAAAAATCAAAAACTTGTTCAGCTGTTAACAACAGGGAAAGAAGGAAGGATAAAAGCATGAAAAAGTCTGGAGCTGGACACCCATTTGTTTCAAAATGGTTTGGATATGATGAGTTTTTTGTGTGGCAAGAATAAACCGAGGAATGGTTTACCTTGATATAATGTTGAAGAGCGTCATACAGGGCCCCACATACATCCGGTATGATTCGTGATACAGAAGAAATTGAAATTTTGAATAAATATTTTAATGATTGAAAACTTTCCCCAGTGGCTAAGTACCTCAGAGTTCACGGAAATTGCGTCACGGTAATTTGTATTGTTCTTGGCGATTTTAGGTTCTAACAATTTAATTAAAAATTCAAAATCGGTACTTACATTCTGGTAAAAATTGTGGCAGGAAGATCTCAATTCTTCGTTTAACCCAACATTGTCAGTGCCTAAATCAGCCAATAATTCTTCTGTGCCGTAATTAACTCTCCTTTTTAATAGAGAACCAACCCAATACCTTGGTTTTTTATCTGTTTTGGCCTTAATTAAAAACGAACCACAGCTAATCATAAAATCGAAAAAGGACATTCTTGCGGGACTAAACAAAATGGGAAAAAGAGAACAAACACTAGCAACAAAACTTTTGGAGCAGTCTACAGGAACTGTTTGAAACAAACAAAACATGTTTTGTTTTGTTTATTGAAAACAGAACAGTTTTTTAAACTGTCCGTTTGGTGGAAACCCGGCTTCACGAGAACTTACATCCTCTATTCTAATATCTATATGGTTTTGGCATGCACGCGGCCTAATCCATGTCGATCACCTTGAAAAGGACCTCTTTTTCCTGGTCATAAAAACGAATCAAATACCCCATTAGTGAATCCCAAAAAGGTGTATTTACCTCCCCTGCACATAAAACTGGGGCTTATAAAAAATTTTGTAAAAAAAATGGTTAAAGGTTCTGCTGCATTTATGTATTTGAAATCTAAATTTCCTAAAATAAGTGATGCAAAATTGAAAGGAGGAATTTTTTATAGGGCTCCTAATAAGATCATTAATATCGAAGAACATGTTGAGGAACTGTTACATCTACCGGTAAAAGCAGCGTGGAAATCATTCAAAAATATCTTGGATTGTGGATTTCTAGGGTAATAATAAAGAAGAAAACTATAGTAAAATAGTGAGTGATCTTCTGACTTCATACAAAGGAATGGGCTGCAACATGTCCATAAAAATTCACTTCTTGGACTCCCACCTAAACTTCTTCCCTGAAAATCTTGGGGCTGTTTTCTGATGAGCATGGTGAACGTTTTCATCAGCAGATTTCTACTATGGAAAAGAGATAGCAAGGCAAATGGAGTCCCAGTATGCTAGCCGACTACTGCTGGACCATGAAAAGACACATCCTGAAGGCAAAATATGACCGAAAATCATCATATAAAACTTTTTAGGTTAGACAAAATTAGCTGTGTATTTATTATTCAGTGTTTTATAAGTACTAATTATTTTAAAACTTTAAACACGTGCCACAAAAAAAAAAACCCTGCCTGATGGATAAAATCTGAGAACATATTTAAACTCAGCATGGAAATGATAAATATATTCCGTTAATTTAGCTCTTGTGAAAGAAAAAAAATTTTTTTTGTAGACCAGTGTTATGTTTTCTGTTCAGTTTTTTAGTTATTAATTATGCTTATTGATTTTGTTAGGGAACTACCGACTCATATACGGCGCCATCTAGCGGTTATTTTAGCAACTGTGACTGCCAAATTAATATGTGGTATACATTTAGTGGACTTTGGTAGAAGGCAGGTATATTGTAAATCTTACGCTGACAGCAGCCAGTAATATTACCTCTATCTTACTGTTATGTTACGTGAGTACAACAGCGACGCAATTTAGTACTGATTTTTGCTCTTCTCTCGGATGAGCCTAGTTCTGCTGATAATTCGTGATAACCTAAAACATGCGAACGAGATGTTTCGACAGATTGATAATCCATAAAAATGATACTTGCCTAACCGTTTGGTAGTTAATAATAATTAAATATGTTATATTTACTTAAAAGTAATGTTTAAAAAAACTATATTTGTACAAAATTTTTTGTAACAAAAATATTTGAGTGCCAATAACACAGGTCAACACGAATTTTGACTTTGATAAGAGGGTATGAAATTTCGATAGATTTATCGACAGTTAGACGAAAAAAATATATATAGCCTGAAAAAGTTTGCTTTTGTATCCAGGAGAACGGTTGAACTGTATTTTAGAAAATCCATAGTTTAAATCGAAACAAATATATTTTATATATGATTTTTATCAAGTTTTTCTATCATATCAAATTACAAAATAGTAGAAAAAAAAGTTTAAAAGTGAATCCTATTACTTTTTCTTTCAAATTCACAAGTACTTTCTCTGACTAAACCCCAAATGTAGTTCCCCCATCATATTTCCGTTGTATTGGCCCTGATAACGTTGTTCGAAGTTCATAATATCTTGATGAAAACGTTCTCCTTGTTCTTCTGAGTACGCGCCCATGTTGTTTTCAAATGTATCTAAATGAGCATGCAGCATATGTACTTTTAGAGACATTCGGCAACCCATGGTTTCATAGTTTTCTAACATGTTTTCAACTAGCTCTTGGTAATTTTCAACTTTGTTATTCCCTAAAAATCCAGAGACTACTGCTTTAAAACTATTCCAACTTTTTTTTTTGAGCACTAGTAAATAATTTTGGAAATTCTTCACTGGCAAATTTTTTTTTTTAATTTGTGGACCGACAAAAATTCCAGCTTTAACCTTTGCTTCTGACAACTTTGGAAAAATTTTTTTTTTTTAAAAATGTAAAAGCTTCAGATTTTTCATCTAGCTCTTTTACGAATTGTTTCATAAGCCCTAACTTGATGTGTAAAGGCGGCATTAATACATTTACAGGTTCAGCAATAGGTTCACATTTAACGTTTTGTTTTCCAACACAAAATTCCGTTCTTAGTGGCCATGATCGTTGGACATAGTGTTGAGCATCCGCTCTACTATCCCATAAACAGAGATAACACGGATATTTTGTATATCCAACCTGTAGTCCCATTAAAAATCCTACCATCTTAAAATCTCCAATGAACTGCCACTTACACGAGGCTGGTTTGAAAAGTCCGTGCAAAGTCCGAAAGATGGCACCACCGGCGCGTATCGAGGTCATTTTTAGTTAGTAGCATCTCTTGTATGAACGCACACCAAGTTTCAGCCATATTGGTCTATTTCTTTGTGTTTGGCATTAGTGTGAATCAAGGAAATCGAATGATTTTCAAGAAATGGACGAAAAAGAATTTCGTGTGGTGATTAAACATTACTTTATGAAAGGCAAAACGCCTCAGGAGACTAAAGAGAAGCTTGATAAACATTATGGTGACTCTGCACCTTCGATTAGAACAGTTTATAAGTGGTTTCAAAATTTTCGGACTGGCCATATGGGCACAAGTGACGCTGAACGTTGTGGACGGCCTGTGGAGGTTACGACTCCAGAAATCATTGATCAAATCCATGATATGGTGATGGATGACAGAAGAGTTAAGGTGCGTGAGATTGCTAGTGCTGTGGGCATCTCGACTGAACGGGTACATAATATTTTGCATAAACATTTGGACATGAGAAAGCTATCCGCAAGATGGGTGCCGCGATTGCTCACGCTTGACCAAAAACGGAATCGTGTGAAGTGTTGCAAGGATGGTTTGCAGCTGTTCCAGAAGAATCCGGAGGACTTCAAGCGTCGTTTCGTCACTGTAGATGAAACATGGATACATTACTATACTCCTGAGACCAAACAACAATCTAAACAATGGGTTACCAAGGGAGAATCTGCACCAAAAAAGGCGAAGACCGTTCCTTCGGCCGGAAAGGTTATGGCGACTGTCTTTTGGGATTCGCAAGGGATAATCCTCATCGACTATCTGAAAAAGGGTTAAAACTATTACAGGTGAATATTATTCATCGTTATTGGACCGTTTGAAAACCGAGCTGCAAGAAAAACGCGCCGCGATTGGCCCACAAGAAAGTCCTTTTCCATCACGACAACGCACCAGCACACACCTCAGCAGTTGTGGTCGCAAAATTAATGGAAATATGATTCCAACTCGTTTCACATCCCCCCTATTCTCCAGACTTGGCTCCCTCGGACTACTATTTGTTCCCCAATTTGAAGAAATGGCTGGCGGGACAAAGATTTTATTCAAACGAGGAGGTGATTGCAGACACTAATGGATATTTTGCAGACTTGGACAAATCCTATTACTCGGAAGGGATCAACAAACTAGAACATCGTTGGACGAAGTGTATAAGCCTAAAAGGAGACTATGTCGAAAAATAAAAAAGGTTTACCCCAAACACATAAGTAGTTTTTATTTTTGCACGGACTTTTCAAACCAGCCTCGTACTCTTGATATTTGAAAGCTTCGAGTAAAATTTTAACACTTTCATAGTTTTCTTTTAGATGTACAGAATGAGCGACTGGAAGAGATGGAAATTTATGTCCGTTATGTAATAAAAAAACGGCTTCCAAGCTTTTCGTCGAGCTGTCAATAAATAAACGCCATTCACTGGGAACACAGGGCATCCCAATTGCTTCAAACAAACGTCTTATATCGTTACAATAACAAAGTCCATCTTCTTTGGTGAAGAACGTAGCAAATGTCTCATACCGACTTCGTTGATCTGTTATTTTGACATCAATAAGCAAATTCCATTGCTTCAGACGAGAACCCAAAAGCTCTGCCTTACTCTTCGGCAAGTTCAAATCTCTTATTAAGTCATTAAAGCCCTCTGAGGTAAGAAAATGGGGTTTCGGTGGTTCCTGAGACAGTACAAATTCTTCATCTTCAATATTTTTATTTGAACTCTGAGATGAGCTTGACTGAGACAATTTTTTAGGAGGTTCAGGTACTGGAAGGTGTGGGCTATGTGAGATTGGAGCAGAAGATGAAGCAAGGTCAGGATACTCGATGGGTTTCGCATTTTTGCCTCTACGCCTTTTAGCTGGATTTACTACGAAAAAATAACAGTCATTAACATGGTCTCTTGGCTCTCGCCAAATTCTCGGTACTGCGAATTTTATACTCCGTTTCTCACCTCGATACCAACCTGAAATAAATAAAGATAAAAATAAACATATTTATATTTTTTTTTACTAAAAATTGTTTACCTTCTAAACATCTTTTGCAATTACTACAAGCAACATGTGGAGCACAAGAGTTGTCTAGATTCCGAACAGGGCAGTTGAAATAGGCTTTGTAGGCTTCACAAAGCTTTTCACATACGTTTAAATAAAATTTTATATCTCGTACTTTAATAAATATACCACATATGTAACAAAATGCATCAGCATCATATTTACACTTTCTCGACGACATTTTAACCTCTTTAAATCTTCTACAAAACAGTCAATTGTTGTTTATCACTTAAGTGACATCTGTAGACACTGTGTGAAAGTTACGACCCTTTTATTTTTTTGCGGTATTTTTTAGATATACCAGAACTATTTAGTATTTCTACGATAACTCAAAAAAAATGTATTATTATCATAAACTACCGCAAAAGCAAACTCTATATGGAATATGGGTACGTTTCCTTTATTTTGAAGCATAATGAATAGAAAAATCATAAAATAAATTTTAGGACAAAAACAAAAAATTTTTTTGTAGAGTTGTGTAATTAGTAATACGAAAATAATAATAAATGATTTAATAAATAAAAAAATAAATAAAACTTTAAAATATAAGATAATTATGACGCAGAAGCACTGTAAATACATTACAACATAAATACAGTTTTTGAAGTTGAGAGATTTATATAGATTTTTGAGTTATACAAAGTTACTAGCGAATGATTGAAATTGTTAAAAAAATTCTGCTATTCGTGGCACGAAAGGTACCATTCCAATCTTGGGACTTTTGCCTATGAACCGCCTTCATGCATTCACTGTAAAATTATTATTCAGTTGCGACAAAAGCACCTTAAATTAAACGTGAATCGTATGTTCACGATCAATGTGTCTACTACATCGAAAGCGCACCTTTCAACAAATAAACTACTAATGAAAAAAATAATTATTTGTTTTCAGAAGTTATTGTTATGTATTTTCCAATAAAAAAATTAGTTTAATATTCTCTATATAAACAAATTTCTATAAATATTTTATTTGGTAATGTTCCTACATTTATCTATTCGTACAATACAATATCTTGTTTGTAATCAATTTATGAATATTTTTTGTAAACAGTTCTGTTCGAATAAACGTACAAACAAAAAATACGGCATTCTTTGTTTATTCGTCACTTGTTCAAACAAACAAGAATAACATGTGGGTTTGGGTTTTTGTTTATATTCCAAATTTTTGAAAGGGTAGATTCCTAGCCTTTCTAAAAATTTGTTATTAATACTTAAAAAATTTATTAAAATTTTATTTTGTCAATAAATGCCATTATTCCAAATTTTACATCCTTGACATGTATATATCTTAAGATCCAATATGTATTTTTACGTTTTCTTTTTAGTCAATAATGTATAATAGTTATAACTTCTTAGCTACCTAATAGTCAATGAATGAATCCAGCTCAATCTAGAATCTAGAGTAAAAGTTTAAAACAAATATTTACTATTTAAATATTTGTTTAATTATAAAGTAATGAAATAAAATTATTTTGTCTTGGTACCTAACCGTTAGTCAGCAGTCATCATTGAAATTTATTTGATCAGTAATGCACCGTATCCGTATTAATATTTTGTAGCTCTTAGTTACAACTTTCGACGAAAAAAACATTCACCATATTATCAAGACAAATAGTTTTTATACCAAATAAATTATGAGACGTAATGCCCTCTTGAGTTTAGCTTAATCTACACTTTATGGAGAATAGTCTAGAATTTTTTCAAAATCAGTACTTTTCGAGGGAGCGGGGGGGGACAGCGATTTTTGGTCACTCTTAGTGTTCCGTACGGAACACTAACCCGATTTTTTCCGAAACTATATGACATATAAAGTTGAAATTTGGTACTAATATAGGAATTGATGGCCTCATCAGAGCCGTGTAGTCTTGAAAGTTAAATTTTGACTTAAGGGGTTAGTTTTGGGGGGTGAAATCGGAAGTGAAAAAAAAATTTTTTACTAGGTCTTCGAGTGTGGTGTTAAATGAAAGCTTGTGAAAACACGGGTAAAATATATATATATATATATATATATATATATATATATATATATATATATATATATATATATATATATATATATATATATATATATATATAATGTAATACTTGCGCGAACTTTGTATTATTTTTAAAAAATCGCGAAAAATCGTTGTCCACCCGCCTTATCTCGAAAAGTACTTATCAAAAAATTTTGAAAAAATTCTGTAATATTCTCCAAGGGGTGTAGAATGAACGAAATTATCACGAGTGCATTACCTTTAATAATTTATCTGGTATATAAAAAAAAAACAAAAATTTCAAGGTCATCAATTTTCAGTAAAGATTGGAAAGAAACTTTGTTGAAAACTCATTTGGGGTGTGTTTTGTGAAGTCACTGATCATCTTATACTTCCGTTACAAAATTTTTTAATTTAAAAGCAATCAACGTACGGAACACTAATTGCGCAAGTTCAACTTGCATTTGACCGGTTATTTAAAAATAATATGAAGAAGTTTGCGCGAGTATTACATTATATATACTTTCATTTACCACCGCACTCGATGACCTTGGAAAATATTTTTTTTTTGCACTTCCCCCAAAAATCTAACCCGTAAAGCCAAAATTTAACTTTCTAAGCTAGACAGCTCTCATTGGGCCATCAATTCCTGTATTTGTGCCAAATTTCAACCTTCTGTGTCAAATAGTGTCAGAGAAAATTGGAAGTGATAGAGGGACAGACGGACACCGAAGTGATCCCATAACTGTTCTGTATGGAACACTAAAAATATCAAAATAGAGGACATGTCTAAAATCTTTTCAACGCTACACTTTTCGTTATTACAATAAAACTTGATGCAGATATACCAACCCACACAATTTTGGCCATATATATTTCCATTAACCAAAAAACACTGCAAAAGTAAATACTTTCACTAGCTTCCTGGGTCGTTTCTTATGACTAACAAGAGATGCAGATGTGTAAGAAGCTAAAGCTGCTAAATAATTTTATGTCAATGGTGTCTAATCATTCATATTTCAAAAATTTAAAATTTTAGTTCAACAACAGAGCAATTATATTTTCGTATGAGAGAACACTATATATACATTTATGCTACTCCTATTTCTCACAGCCGATATATATTCAAAACTATGTATCATAGGGATCACAATAATACTGCTCCATCTGCACGAAAATTACAGACTGGTCAACTGAAATGTTGCCTGTCCGTCTGAATGGGATTGGGAACGAAAAGGAGGCAATTGGAAACCCCAGTAATCTAGCTTAGAAAAGTTATCTAGCTCAATATGGAAGCTTGTGAAATGTACGAGTGACTTGGGTTACAGGCAGAAAAGCAGTTATTCTCTTAGGAATTAGAAAATCTCTTGTTGTTTGTTGCACCGAATGCTGCAAGAAACACCAGTTTACTATAAATTCTTAAAATTCTAAACAACTTTCAAAAAATTTGTCATTTCCATTTCTAGTTTACCAAATGACACTGAAGACGATAAGGAAGAGATAGATTCACCCGTTTCGAGCTAAAACCGCAGAATTGTGTTTCAATTATTTAACTACTACACTTTCTGAACAATTAAAATTTTCTAACTCCAGTTTCTTCATTTTGAATCCTGAAGTTGTTTTGTACCAGTTATACAAGGTTCAAATACACCACACATAACTCACTCACAGTTGAATTGCATCTAACATTGTAACACGTACGCTGAAAAGTTTTTTGGTCTAGCTACTTAAAACACATTTTGTTTACAAAATTCGATTTTATTCATCAACATAGTCTCCTTCAACGGCGACACAATTAGTCCAAAGCTTTTCTAACATTTCTATACCTTTCTTGTAGAAAGATTTGTCTTTGCCTTCAAAATAGTTTCGCCGATAACTTCTTCATTGGAGAAAAATCTCTTTCCTGCGAACATTTTTTTGAGGTCTGCCAATAGATAATAGTTGCTGGGGGTCAAATCTGAAGAATACGGTGGATGATGAAGCAATTTGATCTTCAATTCATGCAATTTTGCCATCGTAACCATTGACTTGTGACACGGTGCATTGTCTTGATGAAAGAGCACTTTTCTCTTGTTTATTTGGGGCCATTTCTTTACGATTTCTGCCTTCAAACACACCAATAACTTTAGACAATACTCGTTATTGATGGTTTTTCCCTTCTCAACATAGTCAATGAAAATTATTCCATGCGCAACCCAAAATACAGAGGCCGAAATCTTCCCAGCCGACTATTGTGACTTTGGTCGCTTCGGGCGGCTTTCACCGGCTGCTGTCAGCTGACTGCCAATTTGATTCCGGTGTGTAGTGGTGGATCGATCCATATTTAATCCACTATCACATATGGCATGAAAAAAATCATTTTTATTGTGCTTAAACAGGTCCAAACAACGCTCAAAATCATCAACACGTTATTGTTTTTGGTCCACTGTGAGCAAACGTGATACCCATTTCGAACAGATCTTTCTCATGCCCAAATCTTAATACAAAATATGACCAACACGTTCTTTTGATATCATTAGGATGCCAGCTCTCTCACGCAATTTCATTTTACGGTCATCCAAAACAATTTTGTGGATTTTTTTGATGTTTTCCGGTGTAACACCACCTCATTTTGGCGTCCAGAGCATTCAGCATCACTTGTGTCTGTACGACCGCATTTAAATTCAGCATACCAGTAAACGATGAGTGATTTTCCAGGGGTAGAGTTCCCGTAACACTTATCAAGCCATTGCTTTGCTTGAACGGTATTTTTTCCCATCAAAAACAGTGTTTAATCAACACACGAAATTCGATTCTTTTCATTGTTTTAAAAATATCAATGATAGCGTTACTAAAACCACTGTAACTTGTAACCTGTCGAAATGTCATGAAATTTTAAAGGTAAGTACTTCCTAAAAATCATATGGATTTTTTGAAAAGAACGACATCTATGTGTCAGACCAAAAACTTTTCAGCCTACGTGTTTTATATATATATATATATATATATATATATATATATATATGTATGTATATATATATATATATATATATATATATATATATATATATATATTTATTTATATATATATATATATATATATATATATATATATATATATATATATATATATATATATATATATATATATATAGTAAAGACCGTCTATAACGAACTCCAAAAAATCACTAAAAATGGTTCGCTATATCCAAAGTTCGTTACAAATAGTAAACAAAATCTAATTCCATTTTTCACTACTTTGTAACTTAGATTAAGCGCTAATGCTTAGACAAATGAATAATAATTATTAAATTAAAAGAAAACGTTCAAAGGAAAATAAAACAAGTAACACTAAAGTTGTTATTATGTATGTTGGTACATATACGAGTATAAACGAAAACATTAAAATATGTAGTTTATACAATAAAATTAATCAATTTTACTTGAGAAAAAGAAATGGTGTTTATATAATTGTCAAGGTCACAAAAAAACTACTCCATATATCTTCTGAAACTTCACGAGATTCCAAAAGGTTTCAGTCATTTTTCTTAGTCATTTCTGAAACTTTACGAGATTCCAAAAGGTTTCAGTCATTTTCTTAGTCATTTCTGAAATGGATGGAACATAAATATTATCTCTTTCTCCAAGCTCGCCTTCGTCGTCATTATCGCTTAAAATCTTTCCAGAAGTCACTGATGTCACAATTTGATCATCAGTTAATATTTCTCTCGTCATTAATTCATTATCAGCACATACATATTCTTCAAAATTAAAGTGATAAAACATCTTTTTAATCTCGATTTCCACTGTACATTGTTGAATGTCAGCATCGTAAACAATTTCTAGACAATTAGTAGGATATTCTCGATGTTTTTCAATCCACTGAGACAACGGTAGCTCATCATCTGAGTCATATCTACATTCCTTCCTTAAAAATCCACCATGCTTAAAACAGTTTGCCAAGCCATATAGATAAATTTTATAGCGTCCAAAAGAGTTACAGAAAAAATGTTACCTTTATCGAAAGTCTCTAACATTTTCATAAGTAAAATCTTTCTATAATGATATTTTAAAGACTGTATCACACCTTAATCCATAGGCTGGAGCTTTGCACTTGTGTTTGGAGGCATAAAAACCAATTTTATTTGCTGTAGATCAATTTCAGGGTGCGCTGGACGGTTGTCAGTCAAACGTAATATTTTTCTGCTTGTGAATTTTAATTATTTGTCTCATTCGATCAGGTCGTTTTCACAAATTTCTGATGTCATCCAAGCTTTACTGTTTGATTTGTACTTTACTAGTAAATGTTTATTTTAAAAGCACCTGGGATTGGCGGATTTTTCTATCACCAACAATTTTCTTTTCTCTGTTCCAGACATATTTGCAGTTACCAACAAAATAATCCTTACTTTTGATAATTTTCCACCAGCACAATTCTCTCCGACAAACTTTAATGTCTTCTCAGGCGTCATCTTGTTAAAACAAACTCGTTTCATCCGCATTAAAAATGTCCATATATTCAAAACTTTCTCGAATTTCCGGCCATACATTGGCCAACCACTGATCAACAACAGTCATATCCACTCCTGCAGTTTCTCCTACTATCTTACACCCACTAATATTATGTCGCTTTTTAAATCGTTCAATCCAACTTCTAGAACAGTTAAACTCGGTGTTCTCCATTTTCCTTCCTAATTCACTAACTTTCTCTTGTAAAGTATAGGCGGTAATAGGAACATGTTTATGTCGTTTTTGACTAAATCATTCAAGGAATCCTTTATCGACTTGGTCATGTGTAGATTTTCTTACTTTTTTACAACTAAAGTTTCTTTTATCATAGATCTCTCTTCTTCCATATAGTAGAAACCGTAGCTTTAGTTAAATTCAACTGTTTGCAAACATCACTTTGTTTAAGTCCATTTTCTATTTTCCTTATAATATCGTGTTTGTCTTTTAAAGTAAACGCTTTACGTTTTTGTGTACTCGTTTTAAAATGCTACTTTGATCAAATATACATTAGAATTGCATAACACAACAAGTGAATAGAAAATAATGCTGGTTGAACTAGCGACGAGGCGGAAACAAGTAGAATAGGGGTTCTCAGCGAGTTTCGGTGAATTATCTAGATCAAGTCGCGCGACATCGAGCACAGGAGCAGATTTGGTTCGCTGTATTCGGAAGTTCGTTATGACCGATAAAAATTTGCAATGGTCTTATGGAAGGTTTTTCGTGCATTATAAAATCGTTCGTTTTAACCGGAAATTCGCTATAAACGGGTTCGTTATAAGCAGACTTCACTGTATATATATATATATATATATATATATATATATATATATATATATATATATATATATATATATATATATGTATATATACATATATATATATATATATATATATATATATATATATATATATATATATATATATATATATATATATATATATATATGTATGTATATATATACATATATATACATATAAATGTATATATATATATATATATATATATAATATACATATATATATATATATATATATATATATATATATATATATATATATATAGCTAAATTATTCCGTAAACATTTAAATGCCGATCAAAAACGACTGAAAATTAGATTGATTTGTAGCCATTTTGAAGAGGATATATATATATATATATATATATATATATATATACATATACATATATATATATATATATATATATATATATATATATATATATATATATATATATATATACATATATATATATATATATATATATATATATATATATATATATATATATATATATATATATATATGTATATATATATATATATATATATATATATATATATATATATATATATATATATATATATATATATATATATATATGTATGTATATATATATATATATATATATATATATATATATATATATGTATATATATATATATATATATATATATATATATATACAGGGTGCCCCATATGTCTGGAATAATGATTCCACAGCATTTGTTAATTAGTTTATCAAAAAAAATTTTAAATAAAAGTTATAGGATGTTATACGGCGCACATGCTGACGTTGACAATAAAAAATGTTTTGAACTGACAGTTCGAAAAAATTACGCCATCTTGATTTTTAGTGTTCCGTACGTATGACTTCGGTGCCTGTCTGTCTGTCACATCCGATTTTCTCCGAAACTATTTGATATAGAAAAAAAACATTTTTTACTAGGTCATCGAGTGTAGTGTCAAATGAAAGCTTGTGAGAACACGAGTAAAAAACATATACATAAGGTAATACTTGCGCGCACTTTTCTTTGTATTATTTTTAAAAAATCGCGAAAAATCGCTGTCCACCCGCCTTATCTCGAAAAGTACCTATCAAAAAATTTTGAAAAAATTCTGGAATATTCTCCACGGGGTGTAGATTGAACGAAAATTATCACGAGTGCATTACCTTTAATAATTTATCTGGTATATAAAAAAAAAAAAAAAAAAATTCAAGGTCATCAGATTTCAGTAAAGGTTGGAAACAAACTTTATTGACACCTCATTTGGGGTGTGTTTTATGAAGTCACTGATCATTTTATACCTCGGTAACAACATTTTTTATTTTAAAAGCAATCAACGTACGGAACACTAATTGCGCAAGTTCAACTTGCACTTGACCGGTTATTTTTAAATGGAAAGTCCTGTTTATTATTTTATTTTTGAGTCGTACTAAAAATTCTAGATATTATTTGTCATACCATATGCCTAAATTGAACTATTTTGGAATTATTGATATTTGAAATTAAGGAGATCAAATTAAAAAAAAAATGAAGCTGGCTTGTGTCAAACATTTACTGTGAAACTGCAATTTAAGCATAATATCATAATGGTACATTTAACAGAAACTGAAAGAATCACTTGTTTAATAATGGTTAGTTTCGGAGACGGAAGGAGAATGCAACAGGAGGTGTGTGATCTTTTTAACGCGTGACATGATTCTTTCAGCCTCTGTTAAATGTACCGTTATGACATTACGCTTAAATTGTAGTTTCACAAAATGCAGCAATAAACGTTTTCGTCAATAAATCATTTTTTGACGCGTTAAGTCGTTACCTGACAGTAAATATTTGATACAAGCCAGCTTAAAAAACTTAATTTTAAATATCAATAATTCCAAAACAGTTCAATTTAGACATATGGTATGTCATATAAATAATATCTAGAATTTTTAGTAGGACTCAAAAATAAAATAAGACACAGGGCTTTCCATTTAAAAAAATTAAGATGGCGTAATTTCTTAAAACTGACAGTTCAAACCATTTTATTGTCAACGTCAGCATGTGCGTCGTATAACACCCTATAACTTTTATTTAAACATTTTTTTTTGATACACTGATTAATAAATACTGTGGAATCATTATTCCATACATATGGGGCACCCTGTATATTCAGTGTTTCCCAAAAAGTTTTATACAAATAGAGAAAAAGTTTATCTCGAACATTACAAAAAAATTTATTCTTGATAAAAAGTTCTACATCACATGTAAATCCATAATCAAGTATCAAAAGTTTAAAATATTTTATGATATACAGGGAAAATAAAAAATAAGGATTTATAATGTAGAGTAAAGTGTGTTTAAATTTAAATACATAGCAAAATATTAATTGAAAATGTTAATAGGAACTAAAAAATTGTGCTTGTGCTCATGTTTAGAGTTGTGGCATTCCTAGTTAAATATTCAAAAAAAACTCCAGTAAACACGTCAGTAATTGTCGGATTATTTATTGAATAAAGGAACACGAAATTAATTAAAGATTAGTGCACTGATTTTGATTGTATCATATCTAAACGTAAGCATAATTTTTTAGTTCCTATGTACATTTTCAATTAATATTTTCCTCTATATTTAAATTTAAACGCACTTTATTCTTCATTATAAATCATTATTTTTTATTTTCCCTGTACACGATCAAATATTTTAAACTTTTGATGCTTGTTTTTGGATTTCCATGTGATGCAGAACTTTTTATCAATAATAATTTTTTTTGTAATATGTAAAATAAATTTTTTCTCCATTTGTATAAAACTTTTTGGAACAATATATATATATAGATATATATATATATATATATATATATATATATATATATATATATATATATATATATATATATCTATATATATATATATATATATATATATATATATATATATATATATATATATATATATATCTATATATATATCTATATATATCTATATATATATATATATATATATATATATATATATATTATATATATATATATATATATCTATATATATATATATATATATATATATATATATATATATATATATATATATATATATATATAGATAGACAGAAAAATGATTTACTGGTCAGTTTTGATGTCGTATCCCTTTTCACGCAAGTACCAGTTACCGAAGCACTGTCTATCATAGAGACAAAATACAAGCTGCCCGAATACGTCATCAGTCTATCAAAACACTGCCTCGCTAATACATACTTCGTCTATTCAGACCAAAAATACAAACAAATAGAAGGTGCACCCATGGGCTCGCCATTGTCACCAGCACTAGCTAATCTATACATGGAGCATTTCGAAACACTAGCTCTAGAAACTGCTCCACATAAACCGAAAACATGGCTACGATACGTAGATGACACTTTTGTGGTATGGCAACACGGTGAAGACAACTTAAACAAGTTCCTGGAACACCTTAACAACATACATCCAAACATTAAATTTACAATGGAAAGGGAAGCAGCAGAACAACTACCATTCCTAGATGTCTTGCTTCAAAGAAAATTAGATGGTTCTTTGTCTCACTCAGTATACAGAAAACCGACACATACAAACAGATACTTAAATGCCAGCTCACATCATCACCCAGCCCAACTCTTCTCCGTTGCCAAATCCTTAGCTCACCGATCAGAAACCCTAACAGACAAGGAACATTTGCAACAAGAAACGAAGCTCCTTCGAAACGTTTTACTTTCAAATGGATATAGTCAAAACACGATCCGGCGGGCCCTAAATAAACAACACAAACAGGAAAGAAAGACATATACTACAAAAGCATTTCTCCCATATATAAAAGGCATCACAGACAAAATAGGAAGACTTCTAGGAAAACACCAAATTGAGACCATTTACACAACCAACCAAAAAATTAAAGATATTCTACCTACACTAAAAGACATTATAGCCTTAGAAGACCAAGGCGTATATGAAATTCCGTGTCAGGACTGCGGTCTTTCATACATAGGCCAAACAAACAGGAAAATTAGTGCCAGAAGAGACGAGCACAAAAACGCTGTAAAACAAAAATCCACCACCTCTTCTCTAGCACAACATGCACACAATACCGGCCACAAAATCGATTTTGACAAAACCAGAACTCTACAAGAAAGTAATAACCTATCCACTAGGGTAATCAAAGAGGCCATAGAAATAGAAAAGGGCCCAACAACTTAAATAATCGGGATGATAGCCAACGTTTACCGAACTCTTGGAAACATATTCTATCCCAGTACCAAGTCCAACCAAGAGAAACAATAATTCAACCATATGTTACTTCACCAACACAAGAAATTACAAAGAACCACAGGACCGACAACCCGCAGCCAAAGCCGAGCCTCTATTGGCCAGATCCGTCCGACCAATAGAAACACCCCCGAGTACATAAAAACCAGCGCACTCAGGGCCAGTCTCGACATTCAACGCCAAGACACCGACCAGTGATCAACGCTTTGAAAAAGATGGATGAGATTCCATCGAAACGTCGGCGAAACCGTCCATCAAGGGACTTCAAGCTAACACGGGATACCCGAAAAAAAACACCGGATACCATTACTACATTTCACACCCGTGAGAACATAAATATATATATATATATATATATATATATATATATATATATATATATATATATATATATATATATATATATAACACTATTATGTTCTTGGGGTAAGCGGTCATTGGAAAAGAACTAAAAAGTTTTGGACACCTTTTTAGCTACGCCAAGCTTTCAAAAATATTTCATTTTCTTCATCAGGGCTGCAATTACAGTAGATTATCAGTAATTTTGAAATTAAAGGTAAAGACAACCCTATTTTATATGTAACATTAAAGTACTTACTGCTAAGTGGTGTGTTCAAAAATTGTTGTTTGTGCATCAGAGAGCACTGGACTGATATTCGTAAATACACGAAACTAACACTCGTCAACTTTCTTGAAATTTTAAACTTTATTTTTCATTCCACATATGGTAAATTCAATCAACTTTTCTATAAACAAATAATGGGTACTCCAATGGGGGCTACTCTTTCTCTTATCATATCACAATATGTGATGAACCACCTCCTCAAGGAATCCATCCCTAAACTCTCCTTCAACTTACCATTCATAAAAAAATTACCTCGATATCTCACAATAAAATGGATGAGATTCTCAAAATCTTTAATGACTTTCATCCCAAACTACAGTTCACCATTGAAGAGGAAACAAACAACAGTGTCCCCTTTTTAGACACTCTTCTAGTCAGAAAAGAAGATAACTCCGTCATAGTAGATTGGTATACCAAACCAACCTACTCAGGAAGATACATTAACTTCCATTCCTCTCATACCACTAAAATAAAAATTAACATGATACTGGGCTTGAAGTCAAGAATAGAGAGAATCTCTCATCCCTCCCTCAGACTGAAAAATCTAAATAAACTACGAGACACTCTACGCACCAACTCCTATCCAATCCAATTAATAAATAAATTATTATTTAACTCAACCACACCCCCTGTACAACAAAACAACAATCTTACACCGGATATTAGTGCTTTCCTCTCTGAAAACCGAATCAAATCTTATTTTTCATTTCCATACATAAAAGAAATCTCCACAAAAACAACTAAACTTGTCAACCAATTACCTCATTTAAAAATTGCTTTTAAACACAAAAAAAAAACTATCAATAATATTTTTACTTGTCTAAAAGACAAAGATGAAATCACAAAAGTTTCAGAAGTAGTTTACAGCATCCCTTGCTCTCAGTGTGAAAAAATCTATATAGGATAAACATCTAGAGTCCTAAAAGACAGAATCACTTCCCACAAAAGTGATTGCAGATTAAAAAAAAAACTCTTGTGCGCTTGCCCAGCATAGTAGCCAATTTTCACATGAATTTAATTTTGCTGAAACCAAAATCCTATGTAAAGAGAGAAATATCGGCAGGAGAATCTTTAGAGAGATGGTGGAAATCCACCTTTAACCGAACTCAATCAATAAAAAAACTGACATTGAAGATCTGAGTCTAATTTTCTCTAATTTATTACAAATAGGCAGTCCAAATGAAAACTCTTACAATATATCTGACATATCTCTTTGATAATAATCCCACTGATTTTCACTAATTTGTCAACTTTAAAATGATCAAACAAGATGTCAACGTCATTCTATTTTCAAATATAAATTAACCACAACTTAACTAAGAGATAGAAACACACTGCCCTTAGCAAAATGACAAGAAAACATAACAAAAAAAATCCTTTATAAATTAAAATCACTTTACAACCACACAATTCTTTCTTTTAAAAATTTATTATATTTCCCGGAGATGAGTATGTCGGGTTTTCTTGTGTTTTTTCTGATGCATAAGTATAATAAAGTGCCCCCACAAACAACAATTTTTGAACACATCACTTAGCAGTAAGTACTTTAATGTTACATATAAAACATGGGTTGTTCTTTACTTTTAATCTCAAAATTACTGATAATCTACTGTAATTGCAGCCCTGATGAAGAAAATGAAATCTTTTCAAAAGCTTGGCGTAGCTAAAAAGGTGTCCAAAACTTTTTAGTTCTTTTCCAAAGACCGCTTACCCCAAGAACATAATACTGTTGTTTAACTAGTCGGTCAAGACTACCCTTCTCCTCTATATATATATATATATATATATATATATATATATATATATATATATCATCATCAGATCATGCCAGAGAGTTTAAAACGTGCAGTGCTTACTAGAACTTTCTTCAGAAACAGATTATTTTTAATATCATAAATTTACTTTAACAAAACAAACTTGCGGAATTAAGACGATTTCATAATTAAAACGTAGAAAGTTAAAAATGTTAGCATTTTTTACTTTATAAATAGTACGGTACTAAAAAAAATAAAACTTATTAATCCTACATTGATAATTTCAGTAGAACAATTCTTATGTTCCGGGAGAAAGCAGAATAGCACGAGAATTCCACCACCAGCTAAACTTTCAGGCCAAACGCCCATATATTTTTTAAAAAGTTCTCTTCCGATCGAACGAAAAATGTATCATACCCCGGAAATGGAAAACAGCTGGAAAAGCAACGCACACTCCAAATAATATTCTTAATAATGTTCGATATTCATTCCATAATCTATGATTTTCTCTTGATCAAAATCCAAGGGATACTGACATTTTTTTATTATAAAATATGCAGATATTACAAGTAAAGAAATATTTGCGATAAAGAAAATACGGAAAACTAAATACTATTTATTAAAAAGTTGAAATAATGACACTTTTTATCACTAATTACAATGAATATTCAAGGGTAAGTTGGTTTATTAAATGATAACATAACACCAATATCAAGCTTTAAGATATCTTTTATTTCATCTTCTAGAAATAATATTATTGGAGCTGAACAGAGATATCCTTTATCAACATTACAAAAGGAGTTTCTCTTTGACAAATGGATCGAGGGTCATTGAAAGGTGAGGGTATTGTCGCAAACAAATAGCGTGGTGGATATAAAACTGTAATCGATAGGAAATAAAATGTTCGAGTCTTTTGTACTTAATTTATAAAAGCATTTATTACCTAATTTAAAAGTGTCAAAACTGTTGAATAAATTGGAATATTTAATAAGAATGTTTAATTTTAAGGCATAGTTTGTCCCAAAGGATCCCGATTTTTGCCGTTTTAAGTGGGCAATATAAAAATTCTGACTTTTTTTTTATGGTAGGTTGCAAAGATAGACTTAAGAGTTTTATTCATTAATGTAAATAAATAAAATTATAAGTTTCAGAAGTAGTTTACAGCATCCCTTGCTCTCAATGTGAAAAAAATCTATATAGGACAAACATCTAGAGTCTTAAAAGACAGAATCACTTCCCACAAAAGTGATTGCAGATTAAAAAAAAAACTCTTGTGCGCTTGCCCAGCATAGTAGCCAATTTTCACATGAATTTAATTTTGCTGAAACCAAAATCCTATGTAAAGAGAGAAATCTCGGCAGGAGAATCTTTAGAGAGATGGTGGAAATCCACCTTTAACCGAACTCGATCAATAAAAAAACTGACATTGAAGATTTGAGTCTAATTTTTCTCCAATTTATTACAAATAGGCAGTCCAAATGAAAACTCTTACAATATATCTCTCTCATTAATGTAAATAAATAAAATTATAAGTGTTTTTGGAGATGTTTATTTATAGATGCATGTAAAAACAAATGGATAAGAAGTAGAAATATACAGTTTGAATGAATGGGGTTTACAAGAGGGGACATATTGTATAAATAAAAATATATTTTAACTTAAGCCTAATTCGGTTTCACTATCACTGTCATCAGCTGAGGTAATTATCAGAGGTTTTTTATTATATACATAAATATATGAATCTTCAACTTTAACAACGTGCTAAATGGAATTCTTTCAGCTTTCACAAGGTATATCAATTATAATTTTTTTTACTAATTCAACCACTGACACACATAAAGTAGGAGAAACATTTTAGGCCCTTATTTTTGATTTAACTTGATGCCAAATATGTTCAGTTCCATTAAACACACAATAATACGGAGAAAGCCGCAAATTTTCTCAGCCATACTATCATAAACATATTTCTTTTTCAATTTATAGTCTCTCAAAACTTCCAAAAGATCACTTTTTTTATAACTAAAGTCAAAATAAAATGTGATTTTCTAACATATATTCCTGTATTTCCGATTTGGTGTTGGCTGCATTAGGAACCTTATTTAATAGGCGACATTGTCCATAACTATAACACTCTGTTCGGGAACATTTGGCAAAAGGGAATTTTGAAACAAATTTTCAAAAAGTTCTGCGGTCATGTCTTCGTGATAGTCCAAACTAGAATCTTTTATGTTTTTTACAGATAATAGTAGACAATTTGAAATCCAGCCCTTTTCAGATCCAGCATGTAAAATGGTAGTTCGTTTACCTTTATTTGAAGGTGCGTTAGTCTGACATTTTGTACTGCTGTCAACCTACTCTTTTTGCACAGTGTCATGAATATCGAACCATGTTTCGTCAAGGTAAATTATTGGCCATTTCTCTGATTGATACTTTTAATTTCTTGTAAATAAGTATGTCGCAAGATTCGTAATTTGTGACTTCATCACTACTTGCCTTTTGTTGATTTTTCGGAATGTGAATCCCATTCTTAAGAGAATTCTGTGAAGGGTTGATCGGCCATAATGTATATTGGTGCCGTACTGCACCAGTCTTAATTTTATTTTGTCTAATGTCGGCACCAACTACTCTTCATACATACATCTATTTTTCTCCTAATGACGTCTTTTTTACAATCGTTTACATGATGCATTTGAAAATCTTTCTGGTTTTTCCTGTTCCTGAGTGATGGTTTTCCTACAATACCCTTAATCGTAGAAATTGGGGTTTTTGTTAGTTTACTGGTTTCTTGCAAAGTACTTTGTTTATTCAAATTTCTTTTTACCAAACTGTCGTAAACATTTTTCACTAATTTTATTCTAAATTAGGTAGTATTTGTTTTAAAATCAATTTTTCATGTTATATTAAACATAAAATATTGAATAAAAATAAAAAGAATGAACCAGACCTTATCTAGAACAAAAGCGAAAAAATAAGATCGTTTTTAGTGTTCCGTACGGAACACTTATAAGATCACTTCGGTGTCTGTCTGTCTGTCTGTCACACCCGATTTTCTCCGAAACTATTTGACATAGAAAGGTGAAATTTGGTAATAATATAGGAATTGATGGCCTCATCAGAATCATGTAGTTTTGAGAATTAAATTTTGACTTAAGGGGTTAGTTTTGGGGGGTGAAGTCGGAAGGGAAAAAAAAAATTTTTTTGCTAGGTCATCGAGTGTGGTGTCAAATGAAAGCTTGTGAAAACACGAGTAAAAAATACATATATATATAATATTATACTTGCGCGCACTTTTCTTTGTATTATTTTTAAAAATTCGCGAAAAACCGCTGTCCCGGGCCTTATCTCGAAAAGTACTTATCAAAAAAATTTCGAAAAAATTCTGGAATATTTTCCACAGAGTGTAGATTGAACGAAAATTATCACGAGTGCATTACCTTTAATAATTTATATGGTATATAAAAAAAAAACAAAAATTTCAAGGTCATCAGATTTCAGTAAAGATTGGAAACAAACTTTGTTGAAAACTCATTTAGGGTGTGTTTTGTGAAGTCACTGATCATTTCATACCAGCGTAACATAAATTTTGACTTAAGGGGTTCGTTTTGAGGGGTGAAATCGGAAGTGAAAAAAAATTTTTTTTACTAGGACATCGAGTGTGGTGTCAAATGAAAGCTTGTGAAAACATGAGTAGAAAAAATATATATATAGTGTAATACTTGCGCACACTTTTCTTCGTATTACTTTTAAAAAATCGCTGTCCCCTACCTTATCTCAAAAAGTACTGATCAAAAAATTTTGAAAAAATTCTGGAATATTCTCCACGGGGTATAGATTGAACGAAAATTATCACAAGTGCATTACCTTTAATAATATATTTGGTATATAAAAAAAAAAAAAAAATTCAAGGTCACCAGTTTTCAGTAAAGATTGGAAACAGACTTTGTTGAAAACTTATTTGGGGTGTGTTTTGTGAAGTCACTGATCATTTTATACCACCCTAACAAAAATTTTTATTTTTAAAAACAATCAACGTACGGAACACTAATGGTGCAAGTTCAACTTGCACTTGACCGGTTTTTTTGTTATATTTTTTGCTTCTAACCATCTTGAAGAACGTAAGATTTCGCATATTTTTTAAAAAGAAAAGCTTCCTACGACCTTTTGCCCACTCACACACACAAGCCATAATAAGATTTAGTAGTTAAATCGATTTCCAAGCTGTACCGAAAAAATTTCCAAAAATAATGAAAATTTTACCGCATTTGCCTCCACCATAAGTTAAAAATTCACGATATTTTTAATTTGATGAGACAAAGGTCTTAGTTCAAGCAAGTGCCAACCAATTTATGAATAAACAGGTATATCGTGTTTCTAACGAAAACACTTCATAAAATATGTTTACGTCATCGTGGAGAGTTATAGCATGATAATTTGTTTCTATGTAGTTTGGGTGAAGCCAACGCTAAGACACTAATTAATTATTATGTTCTAGGTTCATGTGTCCAATAAAAATACTAAAAAATATACGTATCTTCCGATAAAATGCTAATTTAGTTCTAATAAAATGTTTTAATAACTCACTAGTACACGCACTAGCTTCAATATATTTATAAAAAAAATTGTCCTGGATACGGCCCTGACAAAATAACAAAGCAATATACTTTTTATCGATTGCAATTCTATATCCATCAAGCTATTTGTCCACGACAATATATTTGAGTGCTGTTCAGGCGATTTGTCAAATAAAACAAACTTATTTTGTAATCTCAGTTAATTTAGTTTAACTGCAAAAAAATATTTGTCTGCATGAGAGATGCAAATCAATAGACTCAACAGTATTTATTCTATCCGTAAAAGCCTATAAAAGATACAATCTGGTTTACTATTTGGCGTATATTATTAAATTATATTAACAATTTACAATTATTTTTAAAACAGCCAAAAAAAAAAAAAAAAACCTTTTAATTTTCCAAAATAATCCATGTTTATTAAGAGAATTTAAAAAAGGCCTTAAATATCTACCTTTATGCATATTCGTCATCATCATACAGCCGCTTTTTCAACTCCATCGTGTGGGAGGTCTATCTCGGCTGCGCTTGTCAGCTGTTAGCTTCCACTCTAAAATCTTCTTTGACCATATTCCATCCACCATTCTGGCGATGTGTCAAGCATATCTCCACTTTCGTTTTGCGATGCAGTCTATGATATCGTCCACTTCAGTTCGCACGGGAATTGTAATATCTGCTCGAAAGATATTCTTTATTTTTCCGTAAGCTGCCCATCCTAAGGTAATCCATCTCGTCAACTCATAGGTCTGGTTATCTCTACTTATTTTGATTTAATGTCCCAGGTGCATATATTTGTCCACTAGTTCTATCCTATTATTATTAATTTGTATCTGCTTATTGGGAACCATGTTAGTCATCATTTTAGTCTTTTCAAAATTTATTGTTAGCCCTATTCTCCGTGATACATAGTCCAACTCCAGAATCATGTCTTTGGCCTCTCCCAAATTTTCTGACATAATGACGATATCTTCTGCAAAACATAGACGGCTTAGTCTCTCTCCGTTAATAAGTATACCGTTCTGTTGCCATGACAAGGCGTGTTCGAGAACTGTAATGAATAGTTTTGGTGATACGATGTCGCCCTGCCTAACTTCTCTTTTTATTTTTATCTTGTTGGTTTACAGTTGTTGTGACGTTGGTATATATATTTTTATTATGTTATAGTATCGATGATTGATTGAGTTCTTGTAATGCTCTTGGAAAGCTGGTAGCTCCACCATATCAAAGGCTTTTTTGAAATCTACAAATATCAGCTCTAAGGGTCGATAATATCCGATGGCTTTTCTATGAAGGTTTTTAAGTATTGCAGATGATCGTTCGTGTACTGAACCCAGAACAAAAACTAGCTTGCTCTCGCAGTTGGTAAAAGTCAAGTTTGACTTTACTTTTACTTGACTTTTAGCAATGCATATTAGCTATGTAAAAAAATAGGGGATGCAAACTAGCATGTAACTCTAGCTGTCGCAATTTATACCTAAAAGCGAGTAATCGCAAGTTTGTGTACATTTAAATTTGGTTGGTTGTAGACGGGGTAGTCGAATGTGTCTGTTTGTACACTGCTGTCTCTTGGCTTATTGTGCTCCCATCTTTTGGTTACATGAGCTTCATCCCTTCAAAAAGGTTTGTTAGCTTCCTTCGAAGCCCTTCATGTGATAATTTATCGCCATGATGTAGACCTCAGAACAATCTATGGTTGTTCCAAGTTAAAGTCACAAATTCATATAGGATGTGCATAAAGGTTTCTTTCTCTTCATCGCATAGTCTGTATGTTGTGAGACCATTATGGATACTCATTTTCTATAAATACGAGGCTGGTTTGAAAAGTCCGTGCAAAAATAAAATCTACTTATATGTTTGGGGTAAACCTTTTTTATTTTTCGACACATAGTCTCCTTTTAGGCTTATACACTTCGTCCCACGATATTCTAGTTTGTTGATCCCTTCCGAATAATAGGATTTGTCCAAGTCTGCAAAATATCCATTAGTGTCTACAATCACCTCCTCGTTTGAATAAAATCTTTGTCCCGCCAGCCATTTCTTCAAATTGGGGAACAAATAGTAGTCCGAGGGAGCCAAGTCTGTAGAATAGGGGGGATGTGAAACAAGTTGGAATCCTATTTCCATTAATTTTGCGACCACAACTGCTAAGGTGTGTGCTGGTGCGTTGTCGTGATGGAAAAGGACTTTCTTGTGGGCCAATCGCGGGCGTTTTTCTTGCAGCTCGGTTTTCAAACGGTCCAATAACGATGAATAATATTCACCTGTAATAGTTTTACCCTTTTCCAGATAGTCGATGAGGATTATCCCTTGCGAATCCCAAAAGACAGTCGCCATAACCTTTCCGGCCGAAGGAACGGTCTTCGCCTTTTTTGGTGCAGATTCCCCCTTGGTAACCCATTGTTTACATTGTTGTTTGGTGTCAGGAGTATAGTAATGTATCCATGTTTCATCCACAGTGACGAAACGACGCTTAAAGTGCTCCGGATTCTTCTGGAACAGCTGCAAACCATCCTTGTAACACTTCACACGATTCCGTTTTTGGTCAAGCGTGAGCAATCGCGGCACCCATTTTGCGGATAGCTTTCTCATGTCCAAATGTTTATGCAAAATATTATGTACCCATTCAGTCGAGATGCCCACAGCACTAGCAATCTCACGCACGTTAACTCTTCTGTCATCTATCACCATATCATGGATTTGATCAATGATTTCTGGAGTCGTAACCTCCACAGGCCGTCCAGAACGTTCAGCGTCACTTGTGCCCATATGGCCAGTCCGTTCCGTGCGTTCATTCAAGAGATGCTACTAACTAAACATGACCTCGATACGCGCCGGTGGTGCCATCTCTCGGACTTTGCACGGACTTTTCAAACCAGCCTCGTATTTGCTCAGCTTACAGTGACTTGTGATCAGTTCCACCACTAGTTTAGTGTGAGCCTTTATTAAACGAAGGATATCCATTGTTCTTTGAGGGGCCTTCAATTATCTCCCTCGCATGTCTTTAGTCAGATATTGCGAGCTAACGATACAGATGTTGCTGATATGATCACTTGTTGACTGTTATTTTTACTATCTGTTTTGATATACATGCCAAACCCTAGTTCTGGATATCTGTATGGTTTCGTAGCTCCGAGCCTTGCTAATTTGTCCGCTTTTTTATTACCTGTTACCCCCGAATGTCCTGAAACCCAGAGTATTTCAAAGAGGATAGTTCTAATAGGTTACGCTTACATTCCATCGTAATCTTGAAATTGGTCTCTAAAGCCATTAGATCAGCTTGACTCTCTTACAGAATATATGTTTCTGGATTGCGATAGTCCCGTCTAATATTCTCGTGAATATATGTTTGTATTGCGTAATTTTCTGTCTGCAATAATATTGCACTTATCCCTAGTGGAATGCTAAAACAACTCCTCTCGAAGTTTCTGGTGAGTCTATGTAATAGACCAGACACGATCTCTCTAGTCAGCAGCCAAAATTTTGGGTCGCACCCACTTCTATATGGTTTTTCGAAATCATACGAGGTCGTCATATAGTCAAATTGCATATTCAAGAGTTTGTAGTTGATTAGATCTACAAGGCTTGTGTCCCTAATACAGGTTGTTGTTTATATAATAACTTTAAAAATTACAATTTATTCTCAAAAGTCAAAGATGTTACCCCTACACCATACAATAGCAATGTAGCGTATCAATCACTGCCAAGGATGTTACATTGGATAGACCTTACAATGGTTAAATCGCACAACACGAAAGTGACGGCCGATTAAAGAAAAATTCTTGTGCACACCATCTAAACAGTAACCATAATTTTAATTATAACAACGTAAAAATTTTACATCAAGAAAAGATATAAAAAAGAAATCCATCCACATACTGTTAGCAAATCCAGTGGTTTTTGAACATTGTTGTAAAGTAGATATTTACTATGTTTTTAAAGAAAAAGAAGGACTAACTCGCAATTTGTAAGTTAACATTTTACGTTTTTCTGTTGTTATCGATGCATGCAAATGTTTATACAACTTATGTTTAAAGACAAGAGAAGAAGGTTTTCTTTTTCTTTTGTTTTTTTTTTCCTTTTACCACGAACTTATTTTTTTACCTAACTAACAGTGTGTTTTTATTTTAATCTTGTAGTTCACTATTGAAAATGTCAATAAAATTGTGACGAAATGTTGAGTATTAAGGAAGGAAAATGAGTTTTTCACTTAATACGTAGACTGAAAAGTTTTTGGTCTAGCTAGACATTTTTTTGCAAAATTGGACTTTATTCATCAACATAGTCTCCTTTAAGAGCGATACAATCAGTTCAACGCTTTTCTAACATTTCTATACCTTTCTTGTAGAAGGATTTGTCTTTGCCGTCAAAATAGGCCTCAGTTTCGACGATAACTTTTTCATTGGAACTAAATCTCTTTCCTGTGAGCATTTTTTTGCGGTCTGCAAATAGATAATAGTCACTGGGGGTCAAATCTGGAGAATACGATGGACGAGGAAGCAATTCGAACTTCAATTCATGCAATTTTGCCATCGTAACCATTGACTTGTGACACGGTACAATATCTTGATGAAAGAGCCCTTTTTCTTGTTCATTTGGGGCCGTTTCTTTGCGATTTCTGCCTTCAAGCGCACCAATAACTTTATGTAATATTCGCCACTGATGGTTTTTCCCTTCTCAACATAGTCGATGAAAATTATTCCTGCGCATCCTAAAATACAAAGGCTAAAATCTTCCCAACCGACTGTTGTGTCTTTGGTCGCTTCGGGCGGCTTTCACCTGCTGCTGTCAACTCAGCTAACTGTCGATTTGATTCCGGTGTGTAATGGCGGATCCATGTTTCATCCATTGTTAGATATCCCAAGAAAAAATTATTTTTATTGCACTTAAACAGGTCCAAACAGCGCTTAGAATCAGAGACACGTTGTTGTTTTGGTCCACTGTGAGCAAACGCGGTACCCATTTCGAACAGAGCTTTCTCATGCCCAAATGTGCATACAAAATATGAGCAACACGTTCTTTAGATCTTTAGGGTGTCGGTTATCTGATGCAATTTCACCTTGCGGTCATCCAGAACAATTTTGTGGAGTTTTTTGATGTTTTCCGGTGTAACCACCTTATTTCCGCGTCCAAAGCGTTCAGCATCATTTGTATCTGTACGACAACGTTTAAATGCAGCATACCAGTAAATGATGAGTGATTTTCCAGGGGCAGAGTCCCCGTAACATTTATCAAGCCATTGCATATATATATATATATATATATATATATATATATATATATATATATGAATAAATAGTCTTAGAATTATTTCAATAGCTGTAGTGGGGGGTACTCTACTTATGGCTCTAGTGGAACATAAGCAAGCCAACTTCTGCAGCTGGTTGTCATTCTCTGTTGAAAACATTCAAGTTAGTATTAGCTTATATTGTAATTCTCGTTGCATTTTTATTAATTTTCATATAGTTTCAACACTTATTAACTCAATTAAATACATAACACAAACAAATACGTAATGAAGTCAACACTAAAAAGTTACATTCTCTTACAACTAACAGTACAACAGTAATTTCTGTATTTTGGCAATTTTACGGTTTATGCTGTTTCCGAAATACAAATAAAATACAAACTCTCAAACCTTTTTTACCGAGATAAAATAAGAGAAACGCTGGAACGTACGTAGAAATGTGAAGAATTCATTATTATTTTATTACGATTTAACCACAATTTGTTTACATTTATCAGCTATTATCTATGTTTGTTTACAATCGTCTGCGCCTCTAGCGGTTGCCGAGTTTCAGAACATCGGTCGAACAATATTACCAATTTGCTTCAAATCCAAATTTTGCGATATTCTAGATAAATGATCTGGAAAAATGATATGAATAAATAAAGAACCACATAAATTTAATTTTTACTTAAGTATATATTTTACATAATACCTACTGTAGTTTTTTTTTTTAATTTACTGATATACTTATTACTATCCTGCCTAAAAGGTCACTATAGTCACCACAATGTGTAGTGCGTTCTTGACTTGAAAAGTATTTTTTAAATCACCCGTAGAAAAAATAGATGTTTTGTAATTGAACATTACTATGTTCTATAAGAACCAGTGTTAGTGCGCAAAGTAATAATTTTAGTTATCACCGGTCTGAGTTTGCTCACTTTCCAATTAGCATCACAATTTTGAACTACTCACGTAATTCGTGACAAGTTCAACGCCGCATTGGAACAAACCCTGTTTGTTAAAAGCTTTATTAATTTATCAAAGCAATTACTTTAAATTCCACAGCTTCAGTTATTTTTTGAGAAATATGTCATGTATTTATTTTAACAAGAATTTGTCCAAAAAAGGAACACAAACAATGATAGATGTAGAGTTTTTAAGGCATAAGGTAATTTTTACCGATAATATTACCGTTACGATTCCAATAAATAATCCGTAAGTTTGGTACTAAAATTACCTGTAAATTTACCCAGGTCTCAAAGTTTATTTACAAGCGAGGAATTTTATATTTATCTTTATTTTTGTATGGCATTTTGAATGCTTTCAAGAATAAAATGGAACCATGCAGGCACCCTCATTTTATTTTTTATATTAGTCTTAAATTTTTACCACAAAAAAAAACGATGAATGATTAGTAAAATTATAGGTTATTTACAGTAAATTTTGATAGGAAACTTCCACAGATTAGAGAGCTTATGGGTATAATTCTTTTGGATTTTCCCTGTACCGATTGACGAATAAGTTTCGCTGATCATCCTGCCGGCTTTCTTAGAGCTTGTTATGAGAACTGGCTAATCTAACACGGAACTGAGTTAATTCGACTTCCGCAAGCCTTTTCAGTGTTCCGTACGGAACACTAATAAGATCACTTCGGTGTCTGTCCGTCTCTCTGTCTGTGTGTCACACTCAATTTTCTCCGAAACTATTTGACATAGAAAGTTGAAATTTGGTACTAATATAGGAATTGATGACCTCATCAAAGCCGTGTAGTTTTGAAAGTTAAAGTTTAACTTAAGGGGTTAGTTTTGGGGGGTGAAATCGGAAGTGAAAAAAAAAATTTCGTTCAGAAATATATATAATGTAATACTTGCACACACTTTTCTTTGTATTAGTTTTAAAAAATTGCGAAAAATCGCTGTCCCGCACTTTATCTAAAAAAGTACTGATCAAAAAATTTTGAAAAAATTCTGGAATATTCTACTCGGGGTGAACGGGATTGAACGAAATTTATCATGAGTGCATTACCTTTAATAATTTATCCGGTATATAAATATAACCAAAATTTCAAGGTCATCAGTTTTCAGTAAAGATCGGAAACAAACTTTGTTGAAAACTCATTTGGAGTATGTTTTGTGAAGTCACTGATAATTTTATACGTCCGCAACAAAATTTTTTATTTCAAAAGCAATCAACGTACGGAACAGTAATTGCGCAAGTTCAACTTCCACTTGACCGGTTATTATTTTATATAAGTAGTATATATGTACAAAAAGTCATTAATTGTATGAGAATTATTATTTCAGATTTAACTAATAAAAAAATAGAGCAAAAAGTGTGATCACTTCGTTTTTAAGTTCAGAAAAAGACGATTTCATCTTAAAAGAAGCATGATTGTTGACATTATACTCACGAAGCTGTAGGTGTGCCGAGATGAATTCTCAAAAGGAACATCCCCCCCCCCCCCCCCCCCCGACAATATCTGTAATAGTTGAGAAATATAAATTCAACAATGAGATATTTAAATGAATAACCTGCAAAAAGCGTTGAAGCCAAATGTATTTTTTCTTTGTATTTTTTGCCTTTTTCCCTGTTTTTTTGTATAACTGTTTTAATAAGAAATTGATTAGAAAATGTTTTTAAAAAAATTTTTCTCATTTTTTTTTCCTTTCAATTAGTAAAATTCATTTTTACTCTACAAAATAGCATTTTTCTTGAAAGAAGAAATTTGAATATTTCAAAAACTCGTGATCCTCATACCAGCAATATGGCGATAGGTCATGTGATCATTACAAACTCCCCTTGAGATCAAGAGTGTCGAGTTGGACTGTTGCTATTATGTTTCATTTATACTATGGTAACACACAACAGTAAATCTCTTTTCTTTGCTCCGACTCTGTTTACGTACCGCAGGATTGACTTATTCGCTTCAGTCAGCAGTATTGCAGCTAAATGGTTGTTGTAAGCAAAGCTCCGATTTAGGTACTCTCTTTTGACCTGAAGATCTTCATTGGTTACGAGTTGGCGCCATACGAAGAGACCCGTGACTAGCTAATTAAGAACTCCCAGTCAAACTGCACTCTAACGCAGACGCAAATGTTCCAACTTAGAATAAGTAGTTATCCTAAATATTATACCACCTTTTACCGTTGCTGTTATTGCTACTATTTGCTTCATTTAAACCAAAGATGATAGTTGTGTGACGTTTGTGGCAACACTGCGTGCTGTGCTCCACCAAAAACAAAAATGTATGTTGCGGCACTGATCGTCGACTGATATTACAACATTCCCGGATATGAAAAAAGGGTAAATCCTTATATAGGTAGGAAGATGAACAATACAAAAACGATGATCGCTATTTAACATCACCGCCACTGCCATTGGCTTACTAAGTTGACGTTAGAAACGCACAGCACGATTTGTGATAGTGTTGTATAATTAGATACTTTAATGTATGTAAATATCTCTAAATAATGTATAAATTTATAAATTCATAAATGAATCAGTATATTAAAACTATGAGTTTATTTCTCCATTCTGACGTATCTATCTCTGGAGAATACTTCCCTAATTAAAAGCTACCCGAAGCAAGTGGAGTCAACAAATAAAAAGAAAATAAATATTTTTCAGTTAAGAAGCCATTACAACTTCGACGTAAGAATACAACCAATATCGGTAGGGAACATATCAAACGTGAATTAAATATATTAAATGACCAAATGTTTTGAGAAATGGGTCGTATGTGTTTACGAAATTTAGTTAAAGCAACCAGAGGAACATAATTTGTATTCTATTGTACTCCAACAATATAAATTCATGATTTATTAAATAGGACAGAGCCAAACACCATACAACTTAATCATCTAATATCCGCATCATATAACTTATTTCCTATCGATTACAATTTCAGACCTGTTACTTTATTTGTTTGTGACTATAACTTACCTTTTAATGGCGTCCGGACTATTTGTCAAACAGAAACACCTTCCGTAAATTTAATGAAGGCTTTTGTTCAGTTCCAATAATATTATTTTCAAAGACATAAAGTTAAACAAGCTTAACGAGCTTTCAATAAGAAGATTTTTTTGTTCAATTATTATAAAAAAATTTTTAG
Source organism: Pachyrhynchus sulphureomaculatus (assembly GCA_019049505.1). Lineage (NCBI taxonomy): Eukaryota > Metazoa > Arthropoda > Insecta > Coleoptera > Curculionidae > Pachyrhynchus > Pachyrhynchus sulphureomaculatus. The sequence continues at coordinate 203,876,468 of CM032446.1, forward strand.
ATCTTTCAATGTAAATAAAACATTTATTTCTTCATACTAAAGAGCAATCGATGTCATCATTTATAAAATACAGCATGATTCGATTGGCTCTTCGACTTTGTATGACAGTATATTCTCTCAACCCAATTTTTACTCAATTCTTCACATAGATCGACAATATGTCTGCAACAACACCAATATAATTCTTATTTTTACTAACACAGTTCATGACTTGTTGCGATAGACGGTAGTCATATGCTTTATAATATCATAACCTCATGGAAGTCAATTAACACATCCGTTTCTCGAACTAATCAAGTTATTAAATACCGTTTTCGTTAATCTTAATTCGAGTTGAAACTACGAATAAACCATGTTTAGACTTATATCTTGAATTTTAGAAACAAATGTACAGAGTGAGTCAACGATAGAGTAAAGTTCATTATCTCATTTGTTTCGGGAATGACGAAAAAATGTTAAATACAATAGTTTTAGGGAATATTATGGTGCACAGTTTAAAATTATTTTTGATTATACAAGGTACTTCAAAAAAGTGTGGCCGATATAAAATATGTTTTTTTTTTAAATGGAACATCCTATTTTCTAATTTATTTTTAAATTTTGCTTAAAATTTTATAACTTTTTTATTAATAATATTATATACCTAAACCTAGTAGTTTTTCTAATATTTCAATTTCATAATACTAGTTTTCAGTTTAGAAAAAATTGCCAGTAGCGCCATTGTTTCTGAAGCTGAAAAAAAATATATAAGGAAATTGCTTACTGGTCGCTGGTTGATCGTAAACTAATTGGTTCAGCATAGACCAGTGGCCAGTAAAACAAACAAAACAATACCATTCAACAGATGCACACCCAGATGCATTAGGAAACATATATATATATATATATATATATATATATATATATATATATATATATATATATATATATATATATATATATATATATATATATATATATATATATATATATATATATATATATATATATATATATATATATATATATATATATATATATATATATATATATATATATATATATATATATATATATATATATATATATATATATATATATATATATATATATATATATATATATATATATATATATATATATATATATATATATATATATTATATATATATATATATATATATATATATATATATATATATATATATATATATATATATATATATATATATATATATATATATATATATATAATAATTATTAATCCTATTTTATTCTGTTAAAGTCGCCTTATGATTACTAAAACAAACATTTTTTTCTTTACAGGTAGGTAACTGATACGAAACATGGCTGAATCTAAGAAGAAATGCCAATAGTAGAGTGTTGATTATTTGAAATTTGGTTTTCTTCCATCAAAGGCAGACAAACGATTGCCCATATGCCTTTTATGCAACAAAGTTTTGAGCAATGACTCTATGAAACCATCGAAGCTCGAAAATCATCTAAGAAGGTGTCATCCTGATAAAATAGGTAAAGATTAAAAATATTTTCAAACATTGAAGGAAAAATATGAAAAGAGACCCACCGTGCACAGTATGTTCGCTTCAACATCTCAAAGTAACGATGATGGCTAGCGGGCATCTTACAATATCTCATTGCTTATAGCGAAATCTGGAAAACAGCACACCATTGGAGAACAGTTAATTTTACCCGCTGTTGAAGAGGTTGTAAAAACTGTTCTGCACAAACCTCCATTTGACGTACTCGAAAGAATTCCTTTGAATAACAACACTGTACAAAGACGTATTGATGAAATGAGCTCTGATATGCTACAGGATGTTCAAAATAAATTTATACATTTCGACTATTTTAAATTGAAAAATCTCAAATTTTTTAAACGGCACACCCTGTATATTGTTATTTTTTCTGATAGATTTTACAAAACCCTCCAACTTTTATTAAGTATGTCATATACCTATTTCTAATAGTTTTCGATTTTTTTTGAATTTTTCCATTTTTACCTTTGTTTTTAATACACATAAGCTATTGTGAAAACATAAACAAATAGTTAATAATAATTTTAATATAGTTTAACTTATCTAATGAATAATTATTATGACGTAATAAATGTTCAAAAATATGCCCGTCTACTTGAATACACATGCTTAGTCGTTTTACTATATTTTCCTTCACTTTCCTTAGCATAAAAGGCGTTATTGTCCTGCACGCATCCCGTATCCTATTTTCCATATCTACTGGTATTGTCGCGGAATTCACATAAACACGATCTTTAATGTAGCCCCACAAAAAGAAGACTAAAGGTGTTAAGTAACATGACCGTGGGGGCCACTGAATTAATCCATCCCTACCGATCCATTTTTGCGGGTAACGATCGTTTAAAAATTCCTGAACTTCCCGGTGGTAATGAGCAGGAGCTCCGTCGTGTTAAATCCACATTTGTTCCCTTTCAAAGTTATTAACTTCTTCAAGAAGCTGGGGTATTTCGTTTTGCAAAAAATTTAGATATCTAGGCCCATTAAGCGGCTCGCGGAAAAAGTATGGACCAATAATTCGAAAACTTAATATTCCACACCATACATTAAGCGACCAATGGTTTTGGTTTTGAACTTCCCGGACCCAAAATGGATTTGGGTTGAATAATAATGCATGTTATGGCTGTTAACTGCTCCATTACTGCGAAAAGTAGATTCATCAGAAAACATTATTTTGGATAAAAAATTTGGATCGGCCCCTATTGCTCCATTCATGGTGATACAAAAGTTTACTCGTTGTTCAAAATTACGGTTTTGAAGTTCTTGGTGTAATTTCATATGAAAGGGATGATATTTGTATTTTCTCGTGATGCAATTACCCGTAAATTGGGATGTGTCAGATAAGTCAGCTAGTTGACGGCTGCTGACCTGGGGATTATCTTCAACATTTGTAGCATTCTGGTTTACTACTTTCCGTTTCGTATACTTAACGCTATCACTACCATCGAACCGTTCCATTACGCACTAAAAAGATTTTCTAGATGGTATACATCTATTAAAACCTAAAACCTTATTGCCAAAAGACAATTTATCCCGCCTCGCCCAGTATATAAACCATATCAATTAATTCAGTTTTAGGAAAATCAATAACTATTACCTTTATACGTCACTTACTACAACAAATTAAACTATTTTTACTTGCTTAATAGACATCTCAAAATTTGACAATGCCTACATTTTTGTTTTGTCTTGGCAACTATGATGTTATAGCGTAAGTATATTAAAAACAGGTGTAAAAATTGAAAAATTCAAAATAAATAGAAAACTATTAGAAATAGGTATATGACATGATTAATAAAAGTTGGAGGGTTTTGTAAAATCTATAAGAAAAAATAACAATATACAGGGTGTGCTATTTAAAAAATTTGAGATTTTTCAATTTAAAATAGTCGAAATGCGTAAATTTAATTTGTACACCCTGTAGCATCTAACTCAAATTTCTCTACATATATCTTTTTTTTTTCATCTCTATAGAACGCTCGTACCAATTATGAGTATTCCACCTTCAGAAACAATGGCGCTACTGGCAATTTTTTACAAAACTGAAAACAAGTATTTTTTAAAAAAAATTGAAATATTAGAAAAACTACTAGGTTTAGGTATATAACATTATTAATAAAAAAGTTATAAAATTTTACGCAGAATTTAAACATAAGTTAGAAAATAGGAAGTTTCATTTTAAAAAACATATATTATATCGGGCACACTTTTTTGAAGTAACCTGAATACTCAAAAATAATTTGAAACTTAACATTCCCTAAAACTATTGTATTTAACATTTTTTCGTCATTTCCGAAACAAATGAGATAATGAACTTTACTCTATTGTTGACTCAAACTGTACATTACTCATTGTTTTGTAATGCATCCTATTAACTGTACCTTCTAATACTACCTTATTAGTGTTCCATATATAACACCTAGGTGAGTGTCACACCCGATTTTCTCCGAAACTATTCAGAGCCGTGTAGTTCGGAAAGTTAAATTTTGACTTAAGGGGTTAGCTTGTAGCGGGAAGTGAAATTTCCAGTAGGGTGTCAAATGAAAAGTTGTGAAAATACGAGTACAAAAATATATATAATGTAATACTCGCGCAAGTTAAATTTTGACTTAAGGGGTTAGCTTGTTTTTTTTTTTGTTTTTTTTTTATGGGTCTAGCTCACGTGCTGCAGGGAAGTCCCTAAAGCGCTCCAGGAGCGACACGAGTGCGGAAAAAGCGATTCACGTTGTTCTTGAATCGCTGTAAATTGTACTCGGTGGGAAACACAGCGCTGGGCAAATTATTCCAAAGGGATGACGTTCTCCATATAAAAGATTGCTTGAAAAGCGTTGTACGCGGAGTAACAAGCTGAACCTCATACGGATGCGAAGCACCAGCGCGACGTGTATTTCTAACATGCACCGCTTTGGGAGGAATTAAGCGGGCTAAATCCTTCGAAAACATTCCATGAAAATACTTGTAGAACAGACTCAAGTCACCAACCGTTCTTCGATGTTCCAGCGAATCAAGGCCGCCGGTCAATTCCGGGTCCTCAATCAGGCGGACCGCTCTTCTCTGAACAGAATCCAACAAATGCAGTGTATGTTTGGGAGCGGAGCCCCAAACGTAAGAGCAGTATTCCATAGTTGGTCGAATTTGGGCTTTGTAAAGAATTAACAGTTGCTGTGGGGTGTAAAGCTTTCTGGTTCTAAATAATTTTTCCAACTTTTGAGAAGCTCTCCTTGCTATGCCTGCAACATGTTCATGCCAAGACATATTTGCTCCCTTTGCTAACCTGAACTAACCTGAACTAACGCCCAACAAATTGAGTGACGATGCTAGGGGAATGGAGTGCCCCGACATAACTATGTCGGGTTCAGCAACGTTAACTTTTTTAGAAAAAACTGCCGCTTGGGTTTTTGTAGCGTTAAATTCCACTTGGTTACTGTCACCCCAAGAGAGAATTTCTTCCAGGTCTTTGTTAAGTTGAACGACCTCCTGCTGTCTGCGGATATTCGCCTGAGCAGCCGATGTCCGAGCGTTCAAGGTGAATGAAGAGACAGTGTAGCGGGAAGTGAAATTCCAGTAGGATATCGAATGAAAAGTTGTGAAAATAGTAGTACAAAAATATATATAATGTAATACTCGCGCAAACTTTTTTTTTTATATTACTTTTAAAGAAGGGCAAAAAATCGCTTCCCCTCACTATTTCAAAAAATGCTAATCAAAAAATTATGAAAAAATGCTGAAATATTCTCCATAAAGTGTAGATTAAGCGAAAATTATTACGTTTGATAATTTATCTGATATACAAAAAGAAACTATGTGTCTTAACAATATGGTGAAGGTTTTTTTCGTGGCAAGATGTGAATTTAAAAGTGACTAAGAGTTATGAAATATCAATACGTATTCGGTGCAATTAGAAATATACTCATATACCTCTCAATATATTATTGCATTTAGCCAATCACAGATAAAATAAATTTCCATTATGACTGGTGACTAACGGATAGGTACCGAGACAAAATAATTTTATTTTAATTGTTTATAATTAATTATATTTAGATAGTAAATATTTGTTTTAAACTTTTACTACTAAATTCTAGATTGAGCTAGATTCATTTATTGGCTATTAGAGAGCTAAGCATTATTGACTAAGAAAAAACGTAAAAAGATATATTTGATCTTAAGATTTATAACACGTAGGCTGAAAAATTTTTGGTCTGACACATGGATGTCGCCCTTTTCAAAAAATGCGGATTTTTAGGAAGTACCAACCTTCAAACGATACGTGTCAAAATTTCATGACATTTCGACGATTAGCTTACAAGTTACAGTGGTTTTAGTGGCGTTACTTTTGATATTTTCAAAACAGTGGAAAAAATCGAATTTCAGATATTGATTAAACACTGCTTTTTGATGGGAACAAATACCGTTCAAGCAAAGCAATGGCTTGATAAGTGTTACAGGGCCTCTGACCCTGGAAAATCGCTCATCATTTACTGGTATGCTGGTATGTCATACATACAAAAATGATGCTGAACGCTCTGGACGCTCAAATGAGGTGGTTACACCGGGAAACATAAAAAAATCAACGAAATTGTTTTGGATGACCGTAAAGTGAAATTGCGTAAGATAGCTGACATCCAAAAGAACATGTTGGTCATATTTTGCATGAACATTTGGGCATGAGAAAGCTCTGTTCGAAATGTGTACCGCGTTTGCTCCCAGTTGACCAAAAACAACAACCTTTGATGATTCTGAGCGCTGTTTGGACCTGTTTAAGCGCAATAAAAAGCATTTCTTCATGCGATATGTGACAATGGATGAAACATGGATCCACTACTACACACTGGAATTAAATCAGCAGTCAGCTGAGTGGACAGCAACCGGTGAAAGCCGCCCAAAGCAACCAAAGACACAACAGTGAATGAGAGGGTTTGGATGCGTATGGAATAATTTTTATCGACTATGCTGAAAAGGGAAGAACCATCAATAGCGAATATTATAAAGTTATTGGTGCATTTGAAGGCAGAAATCGCAAAGAAACGGTACCAAACAAACAAGAAAAAAGTGCTCTTTCATCAAGATAATGCACAGTGTCACAAGTCAATGGTTACGATGGCAAAATTGCATGAATTGAACGAATTGCTTCCTCATCCACCATATTCTCCAGATTTGGCCCCCAGCGGCTATTATCTATTCGCAGACCTCAAAAAAATGCTCGCGGGAAAGAGATTTGGCTCCAATGAAGAAGTTATCGTCGAAACTGAGACCTATTTTGAAGGCAAAGATAAATCCTTTTATAAGAAAGATATAGAAATGTTAGAAAAGCGTTTGACTAATTGTATTGTACATTGATGAAGCAAGTCGAATTTTGCAAAAAAAAAATGTGTTTTAAGTAGCTAGACCAGAAACTTTTCAACCTACGTGTTATATGTCAGGGACTTACTAGCCTAGATAAGGATTTTATTTTATTTTATTTCAAAAGGAATCACCGGAAAGAAAACTAATTGCACAAGTACGACTTGCGTTTGGCCGTCCTTTTTTTAATAATTATTTTTGAAATTTTGTTTTTTGACCGAAACATCTAACCACCAGTGCGCTTCATCACTGAACACAATTTTTCAATGTAAATGAGGAATAGTTTCAATTGTCTTGCAAGTTCAATTTCCGAATTAATTGAGTCTTATATGTACGTAAACCCAAAGATTTATTTGATCGCCAATTTAATATCACAGAATGATTTAATACTTAAGAACATAGTAGAATTGATAAATTTGGACCGTCAGCAACATTTTGTTCAACAGCAAAGCTGTTGGTATAGGCAGATCCCTATCGAGCAGTATCGCCCTATAAAGCTTTTGTCCAGCCTAGGAAAAAATTTTTAAACAAATAATCCTTTTACAAACTAAATCATTTAATAATATTTTATCCGATGAATAATTTAGTTTTGAGCCTGACCATTGTACTATTCTCCAAACAACTAGACTAGCCTACTAATATTTTTATAACATCAATAAAAACAACTATACAGGCGCCGAGTTTCTTTGAAATTACTAAGGCCTACGATAAGTTCTACAATAGTAGTCTGAGAATTAAAGTTATTAAAACGAGAATGCCAAACTATCTAAACATCAGTTTTCAATTAATTATTTTTCTTAATCTATTATTCTGAAAAATGGAAAATTTCTGCTTTCGATTGAACATAGCAATTCAAACAACAATAAAATTAAGGTGGATTTACCGCAGGGTTTCCCTCTGTTGCTAACCTGTACAATTCCGATATTCGACATGGGAAACATACTTCAGAGAACTCTACCATACCGAAAAAACTAACAACATGGAGGAATATTAAACCGACTCTAAAGAGAGCTTGGAGGAAACAGAAGCAAAAAAGAGAATGAACAAATTGAGGAACAGAACGGACGGATGGAATACTAAACCAATTGCTGAAATATAATAACCAGGAACTTCCTAAGAAGCTTACAACTTTGTTCATTAAAGTATTAGATAGAACAGAGGTGGCTAGCACACCAGAACCACAATTCCAATCTTCAAGAAGGGACAAGAAACGTGTTCAAAAAACTAAAGAAGTATAACTCTTCTAAATACAAGGATGAAATTTTTTACAGACCTGTTGAAGGAGAAACTGGAATCACAAATAAAAAATAGAGAAGAACAACGGGGGTTCCGGAAAGATAGATCTGCCATAGACGGACTATTCATTATGAAGCAAATTGAAGAAAAAGCAATAGAGTACAATAAGTATACTTCATAGACTTAACTAAAGGCTTCTACAAAGTCCGACTCATTGACGTATTACAGACTGATGCAGAAAAAAAAACCGGCAAACATTGTGAAAGTCATAAAGAATACAAACAATAAGACGAAAATTAAAACACGCTAGACGGATAGGTCTGGCTGCTCAGGTAATATCGGTAAATAGTCGCCCGAATAACATATATAAAATTCAGCTTTGTTACTACAGCGTAAATGCCACAATTATTTGTAGAGTTTAAAAGCGTCTGGCAGAAGTTATGACGCCCGAAAACTGTCTGGCAATTGTCACTATGAATTTATAATACTGTCCCGTCGAACATATTAAAAAATCAGATTTGTTATTTTATCGTTTTTCTCTTACCTTTTTATCTATCTTTAGTAACTGTTACCTGCGAGAGCCACCCTGACTCAAATTTCACAGGATCCAAACATTTTTATCTGCTATAGTGTACACCTACAGAAAAAATGTTTGGCTTGATACCATAACTTATCTCTGGTAGCCGCTGGCTCTTTATCTAATATATTTGATCTATGACGAAGATCTTCGACTACATATACAATACCCCTATATTACAAAAATAATAATAATTTTTATATTGTACATAACTACAATTACCCAAAATATATGGATCATCACGTGGCGCTGATTGGTCAACTCAACCATATTTTGCAATTACATTTACATCAAGCTGCAACATTCCGTTTCATTTGCTAACCACAAATAGAAAGCTACACAGATTAACACTTAAATTATCATCATGCCACTGAAACGCCAATATTGCTAATGTAATGTTATAATGTATATCGATCAGTCTATAAATAAATGTTGAGGGCTATTGATTATATTCTGACCATCCATTTATTTTGTTTATTAAAAAAAGACTACAAGTAATTTTGTTGGGAGTTTTCTAGTAAAAAAGAAAGAGAAAGGGGCATCAAATTTTTGAAGTACAAATTCTAATAATATTGTTAACCAAATAACCTTCCTTAAAATCACAACCCAAATGCGAATTCAGTGGAATTCTTTTATCTATAAAGGAAGAATATCAATCAACATGTCCTAAATTGTACGAAAGAAACCAGATAGATCTAATTGATTTTAAATTATCATTATTATTATTAACCAAGCCTCACCCAGAGATCTGAACGGTGGCTATTTTATCTTCGAAATTTTATGATCCTGGTAGCTTCACTACGCTATTCTTTTCCCACACAATATCCAGGAACATCGGTACAGCTACGAAACGTTAAGCAACTTCGCACAATGGGGGGGTATTACACCGGACGCCGCCTGGTGGAATCTGGGCATTTACCACCTTGTTTATTTTTCTAGTCACCTTCTACGACTGTCCCACACTCCGACGGCATATACGTAGGTGTAATCTCTCTTTAGAAGAAATGCTAAACTTTTTTCTACTGTTACACTTCTTTTATATTTTTAAAGAAGATACAATGAGAAGGAAAACAGTGTCGGGTCTACTTTATTATTTTTTTATGTTTCAGAAACTAAAAGATAAGAAAAAAGAATATAATATTTTTAATCAGAAAAGGGTGAATTTAAAAAATATTATGAAAAAAATAGTACATAAGTTGCTTTTTGAAATGATAAAGATATATTATATGTTACGTGTTAGCTTCTATAGCCAAAAAATAAAATAAAACTTACATCACAATATTTATCTGTGACCTCGCGATGACGATATGGCACGTACGTTACATATATCTAAAACCCATCTCAACTTAGTTATTCCAGATGTGTACCTACAAACATCCAGTCGCAACAACCCCTTTCAAAATAAATACAGTGGAAAATTTTCATCACAAACATGCATTCGAGGCAAGTAAGCAAATCTGCAAAATGGATGCTGCGCTTCTGAAAGGTATAATTATCGTTTTCAATCAATACCTTGTTTTTCTTGTCTCTAATATACAGGGAGGCTAGAATTCAGTGCCGACTACATTATGGAAGGAAACTAATTTTTATTGTTTTATTCTAGAAAATCTATTATCATTTTAACCTAATTAAACTGTAAAAAAATATTACATTTAGATTTGGCCGTAACATTAGAATATTGGCTTACCAAATTCATTGTTGATTAACAGTAACTTTTCCCTTATAAGCTAGAACTGTGCATAGTTAATTAAATCAACACTTTGTGGGGAATTTGCAACACAACAATAAACTCATCATTGTACCTAGTCGATGTTTTGAGGCGATATACTCCTTGAACGATTTGCACGCAAAGGCTTATCGACTTATACAAAATTAGTATATTATGGACTTAGAAGCAAATGAGGAATTGTAGATTTAATTTCTGCCTGAAGCAAAGGGATTAGTTATTTTAATTGTTTTTGGTTTATTGCCAGCGGTCGTTGATACAATCTGTCAACGTGACTGCTCCTATTCTTGAAAAAATCGAGAACATTTTCTTCCAACAATGTATTCTTTGTTGTGTTAAGAACGGCGCAATTACCTTAGTCATTTGTTCAATCGCTTCCTGCATAAATAATCGCCTGGCATCTTCGAGGCATGCTGTCGACGAGATTCTCTGCAATGATCTTCAAATTTTTCGAATCTCGCGAGACAACTGATTCTCTGAGCTTTCTCTTTACAAGGGAGCGAACGTTTTCAGTAAGTTTGGCGTCCGGCGTTTGTGGGGGCAACACTAGTAACTTATCATGGGCCCAAGCAAGCCGCGTGACGTGATTTTCACCCAGCAAAGGTTTCTTCAACGTGCTTCGGAATTTGACATCATGAGCATGAAGATGTTATTGAATGGTCTCATGGAATGCATTCAAACCCGATTTTCTTAATTTTGCCGTTCCTTAACGCAACGTCAATTTCGGGTCCCGTGAAAACAAAGACAAGATTCGTATTTCGACTCTCGGAGTGACTTTGCTTACCGAGCCATATTTTAGCCAGTCGTCGACATTTTTCGTCTCGTTAAAATGATTTACCCACATCTTCACAAAAGATGCCGACTTTTTAATATTATTCGCGGCTGCAAAATATGTCATTTTAGGCCCCTTTGGATGAAAATAAAGAAGGACTGCCTCGAACCGACGCGCAAACAAATGACTCATTTTTGATTTTACGTGATTTCGACGAAAGTTCGGAATCGACTGATACTTTTACTAAAATGCGTCGTAAACAAAGGTTCCCTCTACCGATTGTTTGTTGAATCGCTAGAATCGCATCTACCAAAAATGAATTATCGCTGACACGTTCTTGTTGTTCTTGATAGACTGCAGGTGTTGGATTCTATTGACCAAGGAATAACTGCGTCTAGTAGATTGTTTAAAATCCATATGGGAAGACTGAAATATAGAAAAACTGCTTTACGCATCATTATAAGGGTCCATTTCTTGTAGCATCCCAGGGTCTTTTCCGAGATCATTTTTTCTGCTAATTTCTTAGGATCTCAGTAAAATTTGGTGACACCGTGTTAAATTTGAAAAGTATTTTATAGTCGGCGATTAATTTAGTGAGCTTTGAACCCACTCTACTTCGACAGGGTTAGTCGGAACGCTATAAGTTAGGACTTCTTAGGGTTAATTACTTAATTTTTTTAAGGTGATTAGGCAACAAAATAATTTTTAAACCGAACTTTAAATCAATTACAATATATTTTTTTACAACATTGCCCCTTTTCGTAAACAAAATGTTACCCATATACATTCTCCCACAAACTCAATATTCTCTATTTTGACTCTAACAAAAAAATTAAAAAAGACAAACCGTAAACTATAATTAACTAATTCACTAAAAACATAAGTCATACATAAACATAGTCAAAATGTGAAGGTACCAGGTGTACAATTATGAAATGCGGATTTCAGACAACAGATGGTGCACCAATGTAGTTTGTGCTATAAAGATTCGACACTGCGCCATTTTGTTGTGTCATTAACAAGTGTCAGACGAGCACGAGTGATAAATTGGAAAAGTGTGTGCATAGTGTTGTCTTGTATTCAATATGTCGAAATTTATACCGAACAAAGAGCATTCGCGGACAGCATTAATTTTTTGTTTTCATTTGAAGAAAACTGCTGTTGAATCATACCGATTACTTCGAGAAGCTTATGGTGAACATACGCCATCGCAAGATACGTGTGAACGATGGTTTCGGCGTTTCAAAAGTGGTGACTTCGATGTTGCAGACAAGGAACGTGGAAAACCGCCAAAAAAATACGAAGATGTGGAATTGCAAGCATTGTTGGACGAAGATGATTCGCAAACACAAAAAACAACTCGCCGAGCAATTGGGCGTTAGTCAACAAGCTGTTTCCAATCGGCTACGAGAGATGGGAAAGATTCAGAAGACCGGTAGATGGGTACCACATGAGTTGAACGACAGGCAAATGGAAAAGCGCAAAAACACGTGTGATATTTTGCTCGCTCGGTACAAAGGGAAGTCGTTTTTGCATCATATAGTTAAAGGGGATGAAAAGTGGATTTATTTTGAGAATTCCTAGCGCAAAAAATCATGGGTAGACCCAGGCGCACCATCCAAATCGACCTCAAGACCGAATCGCTTTGGCAGAAAGATGATGCTCTGTGTTTGGTGGTACCAGAGGGGCGTGGTCTATTATGCGCTGTTAAAACCTAGGGAAACGGTTAATACTAAATGTTACCAACAACAATTCATCGATTTAAACCGTTCGCTGCTTGAAAAAAGGCCAGAATATCGAAAAACGCAACACAAAGTCATTTTTCTTCATGACAATGCTCCATCACATACGGAAAAACCAGCTCGCGACACGTTGGAAGCACTCAGCTGGGAAGTTCTACCTCATGCGGCTTCCTCACCAGACTTGGCTCGTTCCGATTATCACTTGTTTGCATCGACGGGTCATGCACTTGCTGAGCAGCGCTTTGGTTCATACGAAGATGTGAAAAAAAATGGCTCGATGAATGGTTCGCAGCAAAAGGGGAAGAGAATTGGCGTGGTATTCACAAATTGCCCGAAAGATGGGAAAAATGTATAACAAGCGATGGAGCCTACTTTGAATAAAGCACTTTTTATCATTATTCCGAATTTAACATGTTTTTTTAAAAAAAAAATCCGCATTTCATACTTGTACACCTGGTAATAGTAACATAAAGAAGCTTTGAGGCTAGGAATATCCTTGTTATTTATTATTAAGTAGATACAAAAAAAAAAATAACAATACGAGAAACAAAAGATAGTTAACTAAAAATCATATTATAAAGTAAGTAGATCTACTTTAAGACTGAAGAATTTGTTTTATAAATCTGATAGATATTAATAATGTGAGAATTCATTTTATTTTAATTACCTGAAATAACTTTATTATTTGTTAACCTGTTATTTCTTCGACAAAATAACAATGTAACACTTTTCTTGATACAGCGTCGTAATTAGGCGATTTAACGAAAGTAAAATAGCAAAAAGCTATTTGAACGATACGACTAAACAAATACAATACGTTTATATTAATATATTCTGCGTACAGGTGACAGGCAGCTAATGACATACGATTTATTTTTCAAGCAAATATACGGAACAAATTTTTTGATTTTATCACGTACTCGTGTCAAAAGAAAATGACTAATAATCTTACGGAAACTGTGATTAATAAAGTAAAATACTGTAGAAGATTTAGGTGAAAGGAGCTAAATTTTAAATTTTTACGTTTACACTTTTATGAGTAATTCAAAATTTGTATTAATAATAATTTTTTTCACTCAACTAAAATCTAATACATATGTAAATTTTAGATCACAATATCTATATATATATATATATATATATATATATATATATATATATATATATATATATATATATATATATATATATTTATATATATATATAACATTCATTTTTTCCTAGATTTTAAGATCATGTTACGACACTGTTTTTCTCCCTGTAATTTATATTTTATTACATTTTTATATTTATTGCAGTAATTTCAATTTTTGAACAGTGTAGCTTAAAACAGTGTTTTAAATTTTGAGCAGTTTAATTTAAACCGGCAGAGTATCTAACGCGTGTTGCCGACTTGACTTATTTAGTTCGCATTGAAGGCGTCGAGATTTGCATGCCGGGAAATGATCCAAGGAGAAGGGACAAAGATATTTAAGCGGCCGGATGGAACTTTTAGAGGCTTTTTTTCCATCATGAAGCAGTAGTGGCTTTTTCGACCATGAAGCAGTAGGCTTTCTTCTCCAGCACGCCAGGGTGTTTTTTTTTCTCAGTGATGTAGTAGTGCAGTAACGGTTTCTAACGCTCAAGTCTAAGGCCTTTTTCCTTGCTGGAAATATCCTGCTCATCCTCAGGCATTTCGGGTGAAAAAGTGTGCCAAATGAAACTAGGATGGTAATGGCTGAGACAATATTTTTATGAGAATCTCAAAAAGAGAGACCAAGTAACTTATGGAAAACCCACGAGGAGAAACCAATCCGTAAGTCATAAGCACACCAGTCTAAATATCTCACTTCCTGTCTACAAGTGCGTTTCCAATGACTACTCAACACGTATAACTTGCAGAGTTAATTTCACAAACTTTTAATATCGTGTTTTATCAAGCCTTTTATTAAATACTTAGTAACCCTGATTTAAAGACTCTATGCCATAGTGTACACTCTTCTAGCTTAAGGGGTTTTTATTTAGTAGATGTAATTTTAAGAGTGTAACAAAAGTAGGAATTTTTATTTTGTTAATATATCCTTCTTTATTTAAACGTATAGTGTCTCATCCTGCTCTTTCTTTCAGGACGCAACGGTTGTATATAAATTAATCTTATTTTCACAACTAAATAACTCTTCAGTATTTTTTCATTTTCTAAGCTGAAATTATTTCTTATCCACATTCTCTACCAGTAAAAAAAATAAGCTAGCTTATATCTAATTTCTCTAGTTTTTTCAGTATTAATATCAATCCATTCTCAGAAATTAAGATATACATAAGGGGCAAATGACGGCTTCTGTTTAATAAATATTTTATTTATTAAAAATAAAGAAAGTTGGGGCTATACAAAACAACATGAGGCTATAAAAATGACCCCGCTCCTTTAGACGATATAATACATATAATAAACATATAATATAATATATATATATATATATATATATATATATATATATATATATATACATATATATATATATATATATATATATATATATATATATATATATATATATATATATATATATATATATATATATACATACATATATATATATATATATATATATATATATATATATATATATATATATATATATATATATATATATATATATATAGGTTTTGTTCTTGAACCAATTGTTTACAATCTCTTTTCTAAATTTTGTTTAAGGTTTAGTTTCGCATGTTTAATTAATGGGATATGTTGACGTTTTCCCTTTGTGTTAGCGCATTTTCGAAATATTATTCTATACTATTTACATGGAGAAAACACTCAATACATGATAAATTCATTTACCAAGGAAACCGAATTAAAATTTTTTACTACATAGAATTTAAAATTCTAAAACCAATTAATATTCAATAGTTTAAAAAATATAATAGGCCCTTTAAGAATGCAAGGGTCGTTCAGTATATAATGTTTATTTTATTAAAAATCACAAGGATTCCTTATCCGTACATTTTCGCTCATTTTTAGCGTTCCGTACGAAACACTTGTAAGATCATTTCGGTGTCCGTCCATCGTCTGTCTGTCTGTGTGTCACACTCGATTGTCTCCGACACTATTTGACATAGAAAGTTGAAATTGGGCACTAATATAGGAATTGATGGCCTCATCAGATATATGTGTATAGTTTTGAAAGTTAAATTTTGACTTAAGGGGTTAGTTTTGGAGGGTGAGATCGGATGGGGTGTCACATAAAAGCTTGTAAAAACAAGTGTTCAAAAATATATATAAAATAATGCGCACACTTTTCTTTGTATTACCTATCATCACTGATGCGTTTCGAAAAAGAAACCTCGACGAGCTTTATAACATTTTTGTCAACAATGCCTACCCTAAACACATTTTACGCAAATTAATTTATAATTCGTATAGTGTTGATGTCCCTACTGACGAGAGGCCTGCGCAGCATAGGATATACAGGAAGCTACAATTTATAAAGCCAATCGCAAACTCAATTGTCGCCTTATTCAGAGATTTTCCAAATATAAAAATTGCAAAATATAACAGCATACCAGGTTCTGACCTGTTTTCAAAAATAAAGGATAGAACACCTATTTTATATAATAACTCTGTAGTTTATAGATTATCTTGTTTACAATGTGAAGCGTGTTATATTGGGCAGACATCTCAGTGGTTGAAACAGAGACTCACACAGCACGGGAGTGACTCCCGATTGGGAAAAAATTCGTGTGCTGTGGTGCAACATAATTTGAAAACGGGTCATAATTTCGACTATAACAACGTTAAAATCTTAGCTCATAACAACAACTATAAAGGGAGACTTTTTAAAGAAATGTACCATATCAACAGGGACCCAAAGTCAATTAACTAGAAATCAGACACTAATCAACTTAGTATTATATATAGCAACATAATTAATAGGTATTAATCATTTACAATTACAGCAATAATAACACAGATTTGCCACCTCTTAGTATAAATTAAATTAAAGACGTTTTTCTGTTGCTATTTTTCCGTTGGAATTCACGGCAGTGCATATGTACAGAGGCTATTTACTCTCAGTTTGTTGTAGTAAATCGAGATGTTGAGTGTTGGTGTCCAGGACAAACTAGCATTTTCGTACGTGTTTTAATTGATTGTTCGTTTGTTTCATAATTGTTTGTTTTATATTTCAATATTTTAATGCCTTGACGAAAGAGAATAGTGTGTTAATATAGGTGTATTAATTTTGTAGTTACTCCTGAAGAAGTTACCAAACGATAACGAAATATTGAGTTTTAAAGAAGAAAAGAGTTTTATTTACAGTCCAGACCGATTCCCGATAATCATCATATATATATATATATATATATATATATATATATATATATATATATATATATATATATATATATATATATATATATATATATATATATATATATATATATATATATATATATATATATATATATATCAGATTGATGCACGGTCGATAACATATCACGACATCTTTATATATATATATATATATATATATATATATATATATATATATATGGTCTAGCTACTTAAAACACATTTTTTTTGCAAAATTCGACTTTATTCATCAATACAGTCTCGTTTAAGAGCGATACAATTAGCCCAACGCTTTTCTAACATATCTATACCTTTCTTATACAAGGATTTGTCTTTGCGTCAAATAGGCCAAAATTTCGTCTAACTTCTTCATTGGAGCCAAATCTCTTTCCTGTGAGCATTTTTTTAAAGTCTGCGAATAGATAATAGTCGCTGGGGGCCGAATCTAGAGAATACGGTGGATGAGAAAGCAATTCATGCAATTTTGCCATCGTGCCATTGTGACCCGGTGCATTGTCTTGATGAAAGAGCACTTTTTTCTTGTTCATTTGGGGCCGTTTCTTTTCGATTTCTGCCTTCAAACGCACCAATAACTTTATATAATATTTGCTATTGATGGTTTTTTTCCTTATCAGCATAGTCGTTGAAAAGTATTACATGCGCATCCCAAAATACAGAGGCCAAAGTCTTCCCAGCCGACTGTTGTGTCTTTGGTCGGTTCAGGCGGCTTTTACCGGCTGCTGTCCACTCAGCTGACTGCCGATTTGATCCCGGTGTTTAGTGGTGGATCCATGTTTCATCCATTGTCACACATCGCATGAAAACATCCTTTTTACTGCGCTTAAATAGGTCCAAACAGCGCTTAGAATCATCAACACGTCGTTGTTTCTGGTCCACTGTGAGCAAACGCGGTACCCATTTCGAACAGAGCTTCATGCCCAAATGTTCATGCAAAATATGACCAACACGTTTTTTTGATATCTTTAGGATGTCAGCTAACACACGCAATTTCACTTTACTGTCATACAAAACAATTTTGTGGATTTGTTTGATGTTTTTTGGCGTTTTGGGCGTCCAAAGCATTCAGTATCATTTGCATCTGTACGACCGAGTTTAAATTCAGCATACTAGTAACTGATGAGTAATTTTCCAGGGGCAGAGTCCCTATAACACGGTATTCTTTCCCGTCAAAAAACAGTGTTTAGTCAACACACGAAATTTGATTTTTTCCATTATTTTGAAAATATTAAAAGTAGCGTTACTAGAACCACTGTAACTTTTAAACTAATACTCGTAATGTCATGAAATTTTGAAACGTATCGTTTGAAAGTTGATACTTCCTAAAAATCATATGGATTTTTTGAAAAGGGCGACATCCATGTGTGAGAACAAAAACTTTTCAGCCTACGTGTTTTATATATATATATATATATATATATATATATATATATATATATATATATATATATATATATATATATATATATATATATTATATATATATATACGAGGCTGGTTTGAAAAATCCGTGCAGAGTCCGAGAGATGGCACCACTGGCGCGTATCGAGGTCATGTTTAGTTAGTAGCATCTCTTGAATGAACGCACACCACGTTTCAGCCATATTGGTCTATTTCTTTGTGTTTGGCATTCGTGTGAATCAAGGAAGTCGAGTGATTTTCAAGAAATGGACGAAAAAGTATTTCGTGTGGTGATTAAACATTACTTTATGAAAGGCAAAACGCCTCAGGAGACTAAAGAGAAGCTTGATAAACATTATGGTGACTCTGCACTTTCGATTAGAACAGTTTATAAGTGGTTTCAAAATTTTCAGACTGGCCATATGGGCACAACTGACGCTGAACGTTCTGGACGGCCTGTAGAGGTTACGACTCCAGAAATCATTGATCAAATCCATGATATGGTGATGGACGACAGAAGAGTTAAGGTGCGTGAGATTGCTAGTGCTGTGGGCATCTCGACTGAATGGATACATAATATTTTGCATAAACATTTGGGACATGAGAAAGCTATCCGCAAGATGAGTGCCGCGATTGCTCACGCTTGACCAAAAACGGAATCGTGTGAAGTGTTGCAAGGATGGTTTGTAGCTGTTCCAGAAGAATCTGGAGGACTTTAAGCGTCGTTTCGTCACTGTGGATGAAACATGGATACATTACTATACTCCTGAGACCAAACAACAATCTAAACAATGGGTTACCAAGGGGGAATCTGCACCAAAAAAGGTGAAGACCGTTCCTTCGGCCGGAAAGGTTATGGCGACTGTCTTTTGGGATTCGCAAGGGATAATCCTCATCGACTATCTGGAAAAGGGTAAAACTATTACAGGTGAATATTATTCATCGTTATTGGACCGTTTGAAAACCGAGCTGCAAGAAAAACGCCGGCGATTGGCCCACAAGAAAGTCCTTTTCCATCATGACAACGCACCAGCACACACCTCAGCAGTTGTGGTCGCAAAATTAATGGAAATAGGATTCCAACTCGTTTCACATCCCCCCCCTTCTCCAGACTTGGCTCCCTCGGACTACTATTTGTTCCCCAATTTGAAGAAATGGCTGGCGGGACAAAGATTTTATTCAAACGAGGAGGTGATTGCAGACACTAATGGATATTTTGCAGACTTGGACAAATCCTATTATTCGGAAAGGATCAACAAACTAGAACATCGTTGGACGAAGTGTATAAGCCTAAAAGGAGACTATGTCGAAAAAAATAAAAAAAAGGTTTACCCCAAACACATAAGTAGTTTTTATTTTTGCACGGACTTTTCAAACCAGCCTCGTATATATATATATATATATATATATATATATATATATATATATATATATATATATATATATATATATATATATATATATATATATATATATATATATATATATATATATATATATATGTATATATATATATATATATATATATATATATATATATATATATATATATATATATATATATATATATATATATATATATATATATATATATATATATATATATATATATATATATATATATATATATATATATATATATATATATATATATATATATATATATATATATATATATATATATATATATATATATGTATATACGTATTCCCTTCGAGGGCTGATAGGCCAGCTCGTAACTCAGCAGAACATTTAAATATGACCTTAGTGAAAAATCTTTAGATTTCGAGATATGAACTCTTTTACGAATTTCGTGAAATTTGAAGTGTCTTATCTAATTCAACTCGCAACCTTTACATCTGAGAACACTGTTAAATACCATTTTTTAGTCCGTTTACAAAAATATTCTAACTCTTTATTTATTTCCAGTCGTTATCAATATACAGGGCATTTAAATTATTGAACCGAATTGTAACTTTTAAATAGCTGAGACGATTTACTATTTTCCTATTTAGCATATCAAAAAATTTCTTTCACCGTTAAGGTTAGTTTTTCCTGAGGAAGCCAAATATGGTAAAAAAAAATTATTTTTCAAATTTGACACATTACAAACTCAACATTTTTAAAATGGCATCCTCTACATATGGCTGGAAAAACGTCAAATTTTTTGCTATCATATTTGGCTTCCTCACAAAAAAACTAACTTTTGAACGATTTTTTTTTTGTACCTAATACAGTTAATAATTTAAATGCTCTGTATATCGATAACAACTGAAAGTAAATATAAAGTGTTATATATTTTTGTAAACGGACTGAAAAATGTTTGTTAATGGCATGCTTATATGTATAGGGCATCCTTTAAAAAAAAAACAGTTAGCTTTGTAAATCGACAAATTTAACAAGTGACAAATTTTGCATTATCCTATTTGGCTTCCTCACTAAAAACTAAGTTCATTACTAAAAGAATTTTCTTGATACCCCAAATAGAAAAACAGCAAATTGAGGCCCTTATGTAGAGGATATCATTTAACGAATCCCAGTTGGGATTCAAATTGGATAAGTGACAAATTTTTTTGTCTTCCTCACAATAAATTAAGTTTAGTATAAAATAATATTCTTGGTATGTAAAATAGAATTAGGTAAGACACCTAAAAAATGTCCAAGCACATAATATCACCTGTGAGAAATTATTCTTTTTATTTATAGCTCCACTTTCTTATTATTTCACTAACTCCCATCAATAAGCTAACCATATTGATTTTACCATTAGTAGCGATCAGGAGACGATATTTTATGAAAGTCCAATGGCAAATGTCAAATATCGATATGGCGATTGGAAGTTCAGGTACGTCGCTTGCCATATATTATCGTTAGATATTATCGTTAGTATTATACCAAAATGAAAGTCTTCAATAAAAGGTGTGTTAAAAGGGAAATATTTTTTCAGTAACTGGGTTAGTATCCTTGACATATTTGATCTCTTAAGATTTGACATATACAGCTTAATCTATAATATATATAAACATGCAACGTCTCTCTGTCTGTCTGTCTGTCTGTCTGTCCGTTAGTGCGCTTATCACTGGAAAACCACTTACCCGATTTACTTACTTTTTTTTTTTTTAAACATACATATGTTCTCTGGCCAGGTTATGGCTATATTTTATTACGATAGGTAGCATAAGGAATGAGCAGTGACGATAATAGTGAATGAAGTCTGAAAAAAGTTTGCCACTAGCGCGTTCCCTTGCAAAACACAGTCTAAACCATTAAATATAGAACAATATTATGTAGCAGAGAATATCTACAATCTATAATATAATATATATAAAATGCAATGTCTCTTTGTCTATCTGTCTGTCCATTAGTTCATTTATCAGGCGAGAACCACTTATCCGATTTACGTGTCTTTTTTTAAATTCATACATATATTCTTTGGCCAGGTTATATAATAATAATAATCTATATCTACAATAAATATATATACAATAATATATATATATATATATATATATATATAAAATGCAACGTCTCTCTGTCTGTCTGTCTGTCCGTTAGTGCGCTTATCTCTCGAGAAACACTTATCCGATTTACGTGATTTTTTAAATTCATACATATGTTCTCTGACCAGGTTATAGATATATATTTTATTACATCTATAATATATATAAAATGCAATGTATCTCTGTCTGTCTGTCTGTCGTTAGTGCGCTTATCACTCGAGAACCACTTATCCGATTTACGTGCTTTTTTTTAAAATATAAATATTTTCTCTGGCCAGGTTATAGGATATATTTTATTGCGTTAGGTAACATAAAGAATAAACAGTGACGATAATAGTGAATCAAGTCGGAAAAAGGTTACCGTTAGCGCGTTGCAATACACTGCCTTAACCTTTAAATATGAAACAATATCATGTTGCAAAGAATATAATATATATAAAATGCAACGTCTCTCTATCTGTCTGTCTGTCCGTTAGTGCGCTTACCACTCGAGAACCGCTTATCCGATTTACGTGTTTTTATAAATTTATACATATGTTTTATATAATTCGATATAAGCCTAGATAATGGGAGATAAGTATAAATAATGAGAGATAAGCAGAGATAAGATAATTGGAGTTATGGTGAGATAATGGGAGATAAGGAGAAATAATGGGAGATAAGGAGAAATATTGCGAGATAAGTCGAGATAAACCTAGATAATGGGAGATAAGGTAAGATAATGGGAGATAAGGAGAAATAATGGGAGATAAGAAGAAATAATGGGAGCTGAGCAGAGATAAGCCTAGAGAATGGAAATTATGTAGACATAATAATATATATAGAATGCAACGTCTCTCTGTCTGTCGATATAAGCCTAGATAATGGGAGATAAGGTGAGATAATGGGAGATAAGTATAAATAATGGGAAATAAGCAGAGATAAGATAATTGGAGTTATGGTGAGATAATGGGAGATAAGGAGAAATAATGGGAGATAAGGAGAAATATTGCGAGATAAGTCGAGATAAACCTAGATAATGGGAGATAAGGTAAGATAATGGGAGATAAGGAGAAATAATGGGAGATAAGGAGAAATAATGGGAGATAAGGAGAAATAATGGGAAATGAGCAGAGATAAGCCCAGATAATGGAAATTATGTAGAGATAATAATATATATAGAATGCAACGTCTCTTTGTCTGTCTGTCTGTCCGTTAGTGCGCTTATCACTTGAGAACCGCTTAACCGATTTACGCGTTGTTATAAATTTAGACATATGTTTTACATAATTCGATATAAGCATCGATAATGGGAGATAAGGTGAGATAATAGGAGATAAATATAAATAATGGGAGATAAGGAGAACTAATGGGAGATAAGCAGAGATAAGATATTGGGTGTTACGGTGAGATAATGGGAGATAAGGAGAAATAATGGGAGATAAGTAGAAATATTGCGAGATAAGTCGAGATAAACCTAGATAATGGGCGATAAGGAGAAATAATGGGAGATAAGGAGAAATAATTGGAGATAAGGATAAATAATGGGAGATGAGTAGAAATAAGCCTAGATAATGGAAATTATGTAGAGATAATGGGAGATAAGAAGAAATAATGGAAGATAAGGGGAAATAATGGCAGATATTTTATTACATTAGGTAACATAAGGAATAAGCACTGACGATATTAGTGAATCAAGTCCACGCGAGCGGAGCCGCGGGCTCAGCTAGTTATTAATATAATTATTATTATCTACCTTTCCGATTCGATTTATCAGTTATGTTTCTATTCTTTAAGGGGACTCTAATCGCATTTAGGTAAACAATTTTTTATTATTGTTTTTTTTATTAAACTACATGGGATTTTGCATCAAATGGTGTAAATTGTAAATCAATATGATCACTAAAAGTGGGTAAAATAATATTTAGTGTTCCATACGGAACACTTATAAGATTACTTCGGTGTCTATCCGTCTGTCTGACTGTCTGTCTGTCTAGCTGTCTGTCGGTCACACCTGATGTTATCCGAAACTCCGAAAATTGAAATTTGGCACTAATATAGGATTTGATGACCTCATCAGAGCCGTGTAGTTAAATTTTGACTTTAGGGATTAGTTTTGGGGGGATGAAATCTGAATTAAAAAATAAAATTACTAGGTCGTCGAATGAGGTGTCAAATGAAGGCTTGTAAAAACACAAGTTTAAAAATATATATAAAAACTACTTGCGCACACTTTTCTTCGTATTATTTTTAAAAATCTCTGTCCCCCCCTTATCTCGAAAAAGTACCGATCGAAAAATTTTGAAACAATTCTGATATATTCTCCACAGGGGGTGAGTGCATTACCCTAAATAATTTATATGGTATGTAAAAAAGGTCATCAGTTTTCAGTAAAAATCGGAAAAAAACTTTGTTGCAAACTCATTTGGGATGTGTTTTGTGAAGTCATTGATCATTTTATACCTCCGTAACAAAAATTTTTATGTTAAGGCAATCACCATACGTAACACTAATTGCGCAAGTCCAACTTGCACTTAACCAGTTATTTAAAGTTGGCTAGTCGTGGTCGTTTTTCTCACTTGGTTCGATTACCACGCACCCTATTCCTTTCATCTGTACTGTATATGGTAAATAAAACGTAATGAAAAACTTACACTTCTTGATCATTGCTTTCCAAACTAGAAATATGAAAAATATGGGTGATGATAACACAATTATTTGTTTGATAAGGTCTGTCATTTATCGCTATTGATTCTTTTTTGTAGGTAAAAGGAAGTAATAACTCAAAATATCACACAAATAATTTTTATTTCAACTACTCCAAATACCCTGAAAAATATATATAAAACCCAGAATATATACAGAATAAAACTATAACCTAAAAAACAAACACGAAACTATAAACTATTAAAAACCACCCACAATATTGTTTATTAGAGACTAATTCACAATATCATTTTTATTTGCTGAGATAGCACCAGGTGGACAGGTAGCAGATACACATATATGAACTTATTCCTTAGAATAGTTGGGTACGGTTATTGTAAAAATATAATACGAGGCTGGTTTGAAAAGTCCGTGCAAAAATAAAAACTACTTATGTGTTTGGGGTAAACCTTTTTTATTTTTCGACATAGTCTCCTTTTAGGCTTATACACTTCGTCCAACGATGTTCTAGTTTGTTGACCCTTCCGAATAATAGGATTTGTCCAAGTCTGCAAAATATCCATTAGTGTCTGCAATCACCTCATCGTTTGAATAAAATCTTTGTCCCGCCAGCCATTTCTTCAAATTGGGGAACAAATGGTAGTCCGAGGGAGCCAAGTCTGGAGAATAGGGGGGATGTGAAACGAGTTGGAATCCTATTTCCATTAATTTTGTGACCACAACTGCTGACGTGTGTGCTGGTGCGTTGTCGTATGGAAAAGGACTTTCTTGTGGGCCAATCGCGGGCGTTTTTCTTCCAGCTTTCAAACGGTCCAATAATGATGAATAATATTCACCTGTAATAGTTTTACCCTTTTCCAGATAGTCGATGAGGATTATCCCTTGCGAATCCCAAAAGACAGTCGCCATAACCTTTCCGGCCGAAGGAACGGTCCTCGCCTTTTTTTGTGCAGTTTCCCCCTTGGTAACTCATTGTTTAGATTGTTGTTTGGTCTCAGGAGTATAGTAATGTATCCATGTTTCATCCACAGTGACGAAACGACGCTTAAAGTCCTCCGGATTCTTCTGGAACAGCTGCAAACCATCCTTGCAACACTTCACACGATTCCGTTTTTGGTCAAGCGTGAGCAATCGCGGCACCCATCTTGCGGATAGCTTTCTCATGTCCAAATGTTTATGCAAAATATTATGTACCCGTTCAGTCGAGATGCCCACAGCACTAGCAATCTTACGCACCTTAACTCTTCTGTCATCCATCACCATATCATGGATTTGATCAATGATTTCTAGAGTCGTAACCTCCACAGGCCGTCCAGAACGTTTAGCGTCACTTGTGCCCATATGGCCAGTCCGAAAATTTTGAAACCACTTATAAACCGTTCTAATCGAAGGTGCAGAGTCACCATAATGTTTATCAAGCTTCTCTTTAGTCTCCTGAGGCGTTTTGCCTTTCATAAAGTAATGTTTAATCACCACACGAAATTCTTTTTCGGCCATCTCTTGAAAATCACTCGACTTCCTTGATTCACACAAATGCCAAACACAAAGAAAGAGACCAATATGGCTGAAACTTGGTGTGCGTTCATTCAAGAGATGCTACTAACTAAACATGACCTCGATACGCGCCGGTGGTGCCATCTCTCGGACTTTGCACGGACTTTTCAAACCAGCCTCGTATAATAAGTTACTTTTTCTACTGTTTTGAACTCTATACGAGAACAGTTAACTAAGAAACGAGCACGAAACCAGGAGTTTTTGAAAAATCACTTGTCGTGAAAACTCACGTTTTTTCTCAACTGTGGTGGTAGATATAGTTACGTTTTTTTTTAAATAGTTTTATGGGTATGTGCCTGAATATTGTGAACTGCACAGATTTTTCCGTAAGTTAAAAAATTCCGAAAATTATCGGAAGGAAAAAAAATTAAAAACTCATTTTGGTACTTTAGTTTTTTTGGAGGTGTAATTAGACAAAGCAAAATATTAAAAATCTACCAGGCTCAGATTGTTTCTTAATAATCGAGAAATAACTAGAAAAAAAGAAGTTGAGAATAGAGCAGTAGAATTGTAGAAAAGGAACATTATGTGCAAAAAAACATCCCTTTTACAGTCATGTTTCCAAAGTTACCACGAGCGTGAAGATTTAAATTTCTTGATAGGGCTGAAGTTAAATCCAAGTTTAAATGATTCAAGTTAACGGTATTTCCGAACGAGACGCCAAACGGAAACGGGTAGAATCTCCTAAGAACAAATTAAGAGATAAAACGTGGTCTAAGTGACGCCACATATTTTGGTAACAAGTGACTGACAGATAGCATCGAGCGTTTTTGTCCTATCCACATCCAATCAATCTAACCAACAATTTATTATAACCTAGATTTCCTTGATAATTTTCAAGAAATTTTATAGTATAGTAGCATATTTATCATCCTCATCATGATTAGCTTATTCCATCCATAATCCGATGTAAGCCTTCCCAAGTTGTTTCCAGTGATCCAATCATGTCCCATTAACCTTCTTGTCGTCTGTCCATCTTGTCTGTGGACTATTCTTGCATGTTATGTTCTCTCTCTCTCTCGCTCTCTCTCTCTCTCTCTCTCTCTCTCTCTCAATCCTTTCACCCCAATAGGAGTATTGGTGACACTATGCAGTTGCTGCCTTAACAGTCAATCTCCAGGCATCTGTATCCTGCGCGACTTGACTCGTGCATACCCATCCCAAGGAGAGATCTTACTTGGTCGGACCGTTTTGTCGAAGACTGTCCCCTTGATCTTTTACCTTCTACCTTCCCCGTTTACAAGTTTTTCCATGGCATCCACTTTCCTCATTATGTGACCAAAATATTTCAGGTACTGTCTATTAATTCTATTTGAAAGTCGGTCATTTTACCAAGCTCTTCAAGAATAGATACAGTAGTGCGGTTCGGTATGTGATACTCTGAGAATTCTTCGATATGCCCACATCTCAAACGCATCGATTCGTCTTTTATCAGCTTGTTTAATGGTCCATGTTTCCGATGCGTTAGTTGCTATGGGGAATATAAGGCTGGATAGCAATCTTAATTTTGTGTTTTTTGTGACAGCTGGACCTTTCCAGACCTTAGTGAGTTTGATGGTCGAGTTTCTAGCCATTGCTAAACGTCTTCTTACTTCCCCTTGACAACCACAATTGTGTTAGTTATGACGGATCCCAAATAGTTTAAATGGTCTACAACAGTGAAACCAGCAATTTTATTTATGTGTGACAGATCTTTATTACGACTAGCAATCATTACTTTGGTCCTCGCTCTATTAATTGTCAATCCATAGTTTTTGTTAGTGATTTCTAGGCGGTCCGTAATTGATTCCAGGTCTTGTATTGAAGTTGCAAGTATAACAGTATCATACGCATATCTAAGGTTACTTAGCTTTTTTTCCACTGATTGTCATAACCCCACTCTAGCCATCCAAAACAGAACTCATTATATGTTCAGTATATATGTTAAAAAGTAAAGGTGACAGAATACAGCCCTGTCTGACGTCGGCTTCTACGATGAAGGAATCGGAAAAAGAGTTATTTAGTTTAATTATGCCATTTGTGTTCTCATACAAGAATCGGATAAGGCATACAAGATGTATAGATGTTCCCATGCTGATTAGAATCGACCCGAGTTTGTTCCATTGTATGCAGTCAAAAGCCTTAGAGTAGTTCATTTAAGATCCAGAGAAACACCTTAGCAGTATGTGACACTAGAGCGATTGTTCTATAGTTGCTGCAATCCAAAGGGGATCCTTTCTTATGCAAGGGAATAAATGAGAGTTCTCACCAGTCTTTCGGCCATCTTTCAGTCTTCCATACCTCATTACACAGTTGATCTAGCATAGTCACAGCGGTTTCTCCCATTCAGCTTTATTATTTCGGCAGTGATCTCGTCAGTACCTGCTGCTTTTCTATTATTTAACCCTTGAATAGACTTCCTGACTTCAGACTTAAAAATACATGGCTCTTGTTCTTCTGCGGCTTGTTTGTCAACACCACAGTAACCCACTAATTGAGCCACAAAAAGTTCTTTACGGTAATCCTTCCAAACCTCAGTGATTCCAGGCATGTCGGTGACTGTTCTACCTTCCTTATCTCTGATTATTTGTGTTTTAGGTTTGAATTCTTTCGAGGTATTTTAACTTTTCATAAAGTTCTTGTGGTCGATTGTTCGTAGCATGTTGTTCTAGCTCCTCACATATATTATTTAAGTACGCGTTTTTGCCCTTTTTACAAGCCACCTTGATTTTTTTATTGATTGTTCTGATTCTGTCTTGACAATCCTATGTGTTGTTTATTAAAATCATATTTCTTCTTATTTCTATAAGCTTTAGGGTATTCTCGGTCATTCAATGTTCTCTGGGCCTCCATTCAATCATATGACATGTCTATATGTTATGATTCATACTTGCGATATGTCCCGCGCAATTCCACCCTAGTATAAATATTCATTGTATTACATCTGTCACTTTTGATCTTCTGCATATCTCCATGTTGGGAATACGATCTTGTCGTCTAATATTTAGCATTAACCTCTCCATTGTTCTTTGGGTAACTTGGAGTTTATATATCATACTTTTATTTAAAGCAGACGTTTCAGTGCCATATGTTAATACCGGCAGTACATATTTATCGAATACTCTGGCTTTTATTGTATTTGGGATGTCCATTTTAAATGTGGTTTGTAACCTTCAGAACGCAGACCAAGCTAACGACACTCTTCTATCCAAGTCAGCCTTCAAATTATTTTTTGATATTTCGATTATTTGTCCTAAATATATGAATGTTGGTATCTTTCCTATTCTTCCACTTTCTATTAACAATTCCTGGCTGTTATCTTCAGTTTCGTCGTTCAAATATTTGGTCCATTAGTATTCCTTTATTTCCCCACTTTAGCGATTTGAACATGTCTTCTAGAGTCAACATGAACAGCTTTGGAGATATTGAATCGCCTTGTCTAATTCATCTTTTAATTTTTGATTTTATTTGTTTTTTCTTCAAGAATTATTTGTGATGTGACATTTTTATATATGCATTCAAGAAGTGTATACCTCGTCGACACTGCTCTTACGAGTACTTAAGGCGTTAAGGACTGCCCATATCTTTATCGCATATTTACACATTTCTATAATTATGAGAAAATTGAAACTATATATTTTTGGTACTACACTAAATTATTGATAGAAGGCTGTAGTGACATAAAAAGAAAAATAACAGTATTACATTTGTAATGGATTTTTTCATATAATTAGAGACACATTTATACAGTATATTTCAATTAAAATAGAGTATTTTTTTATTAAAAGCTTTTTTTATTTATAAAATTATTTATCTAACACTTCAGTCATTTAGGCTTAACCTGCTTTCCCGAAGTAAATATGTACATCCATAAAACACAGAATCTTTTAATCATAAAATACAGCGTTCACAGACGAGTAAATTTATAAATTATACAACAAAAATACCTATTCTGTACTTGTGAAGAATAAATATTAGACCTCTTATATAATTAAACAAAAACAAAAATAAAACAAATTCATTATAAAATATTACATTTATTTTTTACTTTTATAGCTTGGCACTTGGTAATTTAGATAATGTAACATAGTCACCTATAGATGGCATAGATTACGTTGCGAAATTGGGATTAGTTCTGAGATTCTGAGAGCCAATTCATCCAGGCCGACGATTTTTTGGTTGTATGATTAAAATTAACAGCCAACATAGAGCTTAACGTTTAAGAGATCACAAAACAAATTGTGAATCTATATTATAATAAACACCTCTACACAGGAGCCACTCTGTCGCGCCAAAAAGTGGCGCGAAAAAGTGTAATGGTACTAAAAATTCCATTAATTGTAAGCAGCTTTCTTGATCTGTACAAGTACAACTTCTTCTATTAGCCATCTACACTTAATTCACAGAGTTTCAAATTGTTTTAGTCATATTGTGAATTAAGTCAGATAACAGAATCTTTCAATGCATTCACCGCTACCTTAATTATCACATACATAAAGACCTTTTCTTGTGTTTTTTCAGATTAGCGTAAATTGACACTCTGACATAAGTGCGGAAGGCTGTTAGACGAACCTTAGTATCTACACGTAATATTATATATATATATATATATAATATATATATATATATATATATATATATAGATACATATATATATATATATATATATATATATATAGATACATATATATATATATATATATATATATATATATATATATATCAATATTCCAAAACAACTTATATTTAAGCTAGTTCTCTCGGAGACCAAAAATATGGGCTATTTTAGAATAAAACCACATAAGAAGGTTGAATCGTGCCTGCCTTTAGTAATTTCGGCTTGTGGCTGCTGTGTCAGCCTCCAGTACTAGGTTAAAATTATCTGGCTAGTAAATATTAGCGTTTATAATTTAATCCAGTTAAAATTACTGGCTAAATGCCAAACTGAGGATTTTTTAGTTGTATAATAAAATCCAGAAGTTACCGTATTATTATTTCTTAATCTGCAAAAAAAAAATCCCCACATCTCCTTCTTCTTCTTCTAAAGGTGGCGTGCAGATTCCTAAATAGGCGTCTGTTCCAAACGTCTCTCATTAGAGGAGTCTGTTTTCAGGTTTAGTTGTCTGATTCCAGTATAAACTCGCTATGGTTCTGATATCTTTAGAATCTAGTCCTAGTTCTTGCAGGTATTTTATGAGGAGCTCATATTTAACGTTGTCGAACCCCCTTTATATTCAAGATGCCTATCTCCACTAACTTTCTCGCATCTTTTGTACAGCCTCGTGTGAATAATTTATAAAAGAAATTTAAGAAAATGGCTCATGAGACCAATTAAACGATAGTCCTTAAACTGTTTAGAATTCGCTATTTTTGGCAGCGTAACAAATATAGAGTGCAGCCAGTCGTTCAGTATTTTCCCAGTGTCAGAAATATTATTAGAGTCTTAAAAGTTTTGTTAAATTATCATTATTGAGTTTACAGAATTTTTCTGATAACATGTTTTCTGGGCCAGTGTCTTTAACGTTTTTCATAAGTGAAATAGCATGAACCATTTCGCTCCCCAATATTTCAGAGCCGTATGAATTGTCTTCTAATAAATGTGGTGGGCATGAACTATTATAGTTAAACAAATTTGAGGTGTATTTTTCCCAGGTATTAAACAGTTCTTCTGGGTCCAAGATCATTTCCTTTATTCTGAATATCGAACGTGAACATATCCTTATTAGAATGTAACTATTATACTAATACTCAATAAGGCAACATTCTGCAATGAATATTATACAATATTTTAATTAATGATATACATTTTATAATAATAATAATGAAAACTACACACCTCTCGACTTATCCCGTGCAGACCACCCACCAGACACACACAGTCACACCCAATTACAACAGGAAAAGATGAAAACGTGGTCAGAAAAAACACTCCACGGAAAACACAGATACCACATAGAACAAGACCACCTAAATAAAAAATAATCAAACACCTGGTTACAGGATGGGCAGCTATTCTTTGAAACAGAAGGCTTCTTTCTTACTTGCCATCCAGGATAAAGTCATATTAACCAGAAACTACCAAAACCATATCATCAAAGACCCAACTGTTACAGAAGACAGATGTAGGAAATGCCCCCAGCAGAAAGCTACGATCGAACACATAACAAGCGGATGTAAAATAGTTCACCAAGCACTAGCCACAACATACTTGAAAATAAAGATTACAAGCTCTACTGGGATGTCAGTATCCATACAGAAAAAACAGTCTTCGCCAATAGACCCGATATTACATTTCAGTGCAAAAAAGGAAAGGTCGCCTATCTAATTGACATAGCTGTCCCCAACGACAAGAATATCCAAACGAAATACACAGAAAAGATCTCCAAATACACAGACCTTGCAACAGAAATAAAAAGGCTATAGAAACAAGGAAAAGTCATCATTGTCCCTTTAATTATATCAGCCACAGGCCTTACACCAATAACATGCACACCACACTTAGTACAATTAGGACTCAACACAAACATACACAGAGACATTCAGAAGTCAGTGATTTTGTAAACATGTAACACTGTCAGGTCATTCCTTAATACACAATGGTAATAGTGTTTGTGCTGACTTGGCTTGGGCCCGTCAGCCAAACATGGAACCACATTGACCAAATGTGAGAAAGAAGAACTTTTTTGTATAATAAATAATAATAATAAAAATGTACTAAGTTGGGAATGTGGAATCTTTGGCATAATGATACTACTCAGTATATATCACCACTACACCAAACACTTGGGTATGGTATAGGTATGTGGATGATATTTTCGCGATTTTTGATACAAAGAAAGCAAATATTGATGTCTTTGTTTCTAAATTAAATGGCCGGTATGATTCCATTAAATTCACTTACGAAGTTGAGAACAAAGGACAATTGCCTTTTCTAGATATTTTAATTATTAAAAATAATAATAGATTAGAATTTGATATGTATAGGAAGGACACAGTAACAGATAGATATATTCCTAATGATTCATTTCATTGCAAACAACATAAATTAGCCTCAATACATTTTTTAGTTCATCGTTTGGTCACTTTCCCTCTGAATAGAGTAAACTTTAATAAAGAAAGGAATCGTATTAGAAATATAACTAGAGTTAATGGTTATGACGATGACTTAGTAAATAAGCTAATAAATAGACATAAATTTAGGTTTAATATTCAGAATTCCACCTTTTTTACACGCGAAGAAAATAACACCAAGTATGTCTCCATACCATATAATCCGAAATATAGCAAGGGACTCAATAAGGTATTTAATAAGGTAGGCCTCACCTTAGTCTATAAATCCACAGACAATCTGGGAATATCTTAGGAAATCCCAAAGATAAGATTCCTAATTGTGAGAAAAGTGGAATTTATGAAATTAGTTGTAATGATTGTGACAAAAAGTATGTTGGGCAAACTAAAAGGTCAATTAAAACACGATTTAAAGAACATTTAGCACACTTAAGATACAATAGAACAGAAAAGTCTAGCATTGCCGAACATGCCCTTGAAGCTGATCATACTGTAACATTAGATAATCTAAGATTAATAAAAAATGTATCTGATAGGAGATTGTTGAACGCATACGAAAGTATGGAAATCATAAAATGTAAAAGTAGTTTAAATAAAGACAGAGGGCCTATTCCTTATAGTCCACTCTACTGGTTACTTGACCGGAACTGATGGCCTTGCCTATGTCATTAGTTCCGCTTGAGTAATTCAAGGGTTAGGCTAAGTATAAATAGGGTAGATTTGTAGTTTAGCTTTAGTCAATCATCGCTCCTGATGAAGCTAACATGGTTAGCGAAACGCGCGTCGAGTGCAAAAATAAAGTGTTTGGTGTAGTGGTGATATATACTGAGTAGAATAAAAATGTAGTTGATATTTTTATTTGAATGACGGCATAAATCACGTTCAGGTATTCAGTCGAACTGATGATTACTCAATAAACGTAAATTAGGTAAATAATTTAGACTCAGTAGTCAATGGCTTTCAGAAGATAATTTCACAGAGTAGTAATTATAAAATTTCTTTTTAATATAAAGACCTAGACAACTTCTTCGATTCACCCGTCAGCGCTGCAGTGTAAATACTAAACCAATTTCGCTTGCAAACATGCAGACTTTACCCTTTATTAGTTAACAGCTATTGTAAATTTTCTGCGTTATTAAACTTGCTAAATTTTCTCTTTTCGCTAGATTGAATTTTTGAGACTAATCGGTCGTAAATAAACACAAGCAATACAAACACCGGGTTCAATTTAATAAGCAAGCTAAACAGTAAAATTGCTTAGCAGAGAGAATGGTTGGGAAGGGTTAACAAGTACAAAATTTAATTGTTAAATTGCTGCATTAGTGGCTTGTATTGTTCTTGTTATATCATTTTTTTAAGTGATTATTTTACAAAGCTACAACTACAACATATAAAGTTGAGCAAAGATTTGTTAACGCACAGCTGGAACTTCGCTGTTGCTTCGGTAAAAATCGTCGCACAGTGTCTCGACTAGTACAAGCTAGCGGGACAATATTATTTCTTCACTTATTTTAATTGTTTATGTATATTCCAGGTATCTTAAGCTATTTTAAGAAAAAAAAAAAGTTGAAAAATGTGTACTGTATGTGTATTAATCGAAATATGTAGCTGCAAGACGGAAGTGGTTTACTAATGTGTCTCATTTGTCCACTATTGTCGCTAATTGTTCTTTAATTAGCTACATACGTCTACCTACTCATTATGTGTGAAAAGCACAATCATGTTTGTTTACAAAGAAATTTCTAGGAAAAAAATAAAAATCATAATGATAGTACCCACATTTATTAATTTACAAAATATTATTTCTTTTAAAATAAATTAGTACAATAACAGTATCTATATATCAATTATTTACAATAACAAGGTGTATGAGTAAAAGAAATATAATATTAAATAACTTATATACTAAGGCATGAATTATAAACAACTACAACACACAATAAAATAAGAATAATAATTACAATAAAAAAATACTTAAACCTACTAATCACCATCAGATGAGTCGTCATCACCGCTCTCCCATTCAGTAGAATATTCACAGAGTAAATAATCCTCCTCATTTAATTCGTGATGATGACTTACTGATGGTGTTTCGGATGGCAATGAAGGTGGGATAATCAACTGCAGAACCTCCGATGGCAAAGAAGTAAATTTTCTTCGCGGTAATTCTCTATACGAGTTGATAACAGGATCAGACGTAATTAAAAGCATTCTCAAAAGATCTGTATTTGTGGCAATACGTGACCGCTTCCTGGTGTGCCGTTCACGGAATCTACGACAGTCTTTATTTCTTGCCTCCTGGGCTTCTTCGGGGAGTTGTCCAATGGGAAGAAGAAAAGACTTTATAACTTCCGCGCTGTGTACAAGAATTTTATGCACAGTAACGGGCATGGAATACCACGAATACAGATCAAGGTATAATTTTCTAGTATCAACACAAAACTTTTCGAATTCTATATAATTTATGTCATATCCCGATGACAAAGTTCTTAAAATTACATGAAATCTAAGAATAAGGTTTACGTCTAATCCTGTAATTTCGCTGCTCAATTCAACTTTGGAAAAAAATCTACGTGCTGTGTTTCCATCGTTTGTGTTACCATACTAGGTTTTGGTTTATCTACAATGAGACCCATACGATCTTTAAACACTTTTTGTGTCTCTTGTGAGCGTTGCTTCACAATAGCTTTGTCGTTATCTCCCCCGACTTGCCACTTTTTTATTTCTAAACAATAGCTGATGTGAAGCAAACATTCAAACGTGCGGATCCATGCATGTAAAATAGATAAACCAAATGCAAGGCGTTCTTCGTTGCTGGGATATTTCTTTGACTCATAGTAGACGGGGTGGCACCGCAAATATAACACTTTTGTGTTGAACTTATGCCTGTTAAGGCATTGCACACTTTGCCATCAGTCATTGTCAACAACAAATCGTGTTTAACAGAGATTTGAGATCCAGCAACGTTACATAATGTTGGAAGAAGCTGACTTACTTCATCTAAAATTTTAGAACTTTCTTCTTTCGTAAACTCTTTTGTCTCCTTGGCAAAAATAAACGGCAATATAAAGTAGAGGAAGGTCTTGGTTTTTGCCAGATCACAGTTTCGCCATCAAACAGTCTCAAAGGGACAAATGAGTATACGAACAAAAAATTCGTCTGTAGCGTTAGTGTTCTCAAATTTTCTGTTTATACGTGCTATGCCCCGAACTCCCATCACAGCCCCATTTGCTTACCAACGTATAATATGAACGAGGTAACACACTTCTAATGACTTCCACCTGACCTTTAACTAATCGTTCAGCCGTTTTATCCAAAATCGCGTGAAGTTTAATTTCAGCTCGAGATTCAGTCACAGAAATATATTCGTCAGAAGGACAACAAGAATCTTTGGACTTACCTAAACTATAAAACGATGGATACACTTGATGTCCCGCTTTTATTGACCATTTTCTTATTTGTTTATATGAGTGAGAAGTCGATTTCGAGTCCACATAATAAGCTAAAGCTTCGTCTGGTGTTAACTGCCGACTTCGTTCAGAACACTTATTCTTTTCTCTAGTTTCACTGACCGCGACGTTATGGATCTGTTTAGCAACATTTCGATGCCCTTCTTTTCGAATAGCTAACTCAGCTGCTGTAATAAGCTCACTTGCACTTCGCGATTCCAAAAGATCTTCTACTCTCCGTCTCTTCGTTTTCGTTGATGAGTCTTCAAATGATTTTCTGGGTCGCCCTACGGAAAGAGCCGCTGATGATGTTGAAGTGCACGGCTGGTTAACACACATCTTCGTTTCGATTCCGGATCCCTCTAACCAATTTTTATGTTTGATTAGAAACATTTCTTTGTTACACTTTAAAGAAGTCCACTTTTGATTGAATTTTGCTGAAAGGCTTGATATTTTCATTTTGAGTCGTTTTAGAGAATCGTCAGAAACATCAGCCATATTGAATTTTTCACTTATATAATAAAAAATGCCACTGTTTCGTTCAGTTTTGTCATGTTTTAGCCATTCTTCAAAAAACTCCATTTTCGTCATAGTCACGACTCGTTCTGAAAAAAATAAAATAATTTTACTATCGGGCCTTTTCGGGGTCTATAATATATATGAATCTGTGCCTGAATGTTGTAGGTATTACATATAGAAAAATCTAGGTGGATATATGTGGATAAAAAAAGTTGCTACTTTTAAAGTTTACAATTAATGTAAAATTTGCTGGATTTATCTATACATTTACAAATTGATATTACACCAAAAGTATACATATTTTTTATAAAAAAATATAAGTCATAATAGAGTACATACCTTCAACAGAATATTCCATCACAAAAAACTCGTTTCACTTTGCTACCAATTTTAAAATATGTTATCATAAGTGTGCATAAAATGCAACTGATTTGCAAATAAATATGACCTCTCTTATAAGGGTTACTTTCACCCCCTGATAAGATACCTTTATGAGGGGATAAACAAATTAATTCTTGGAATTCGTTAAATGGGGGGGGGGGGGGGTGTTTACAAGTCCTTATCAGTGGTTCCTGGAAATTACGTCATGAATATTGTCCCTCTAGCATGTTCTTGCCGAATCACTGTGCGTCGGTACAGTCTGTCAAGTAAGAACGTGACCACTCATATTCTTAAAAATATGTGTTTCGAGGACATGTTTTGCCATCAATGTATTCTTTGGTGTGCGAACAATGACACAATTGCCTTAGTAAGTTGTTCAATCACCTCCTGCATTAATAATTACTTGGTATCTCCGAGGCACGCTGTCGACGAGATACTCTGCAATTTTTTCGAATATCGCAAGACAACTGAGTCAAAGTCCTCAGAGTCTTTCCTCTAGGGTTTCTCTTTATAAGAGATAAAAAGTTTTCAATAGGGTTGTCGTCCAGCGATTGTGAGGGCCACTCTAGTATCTTATTGTGAGTCCAAACGAGCCGCTTCGCGCGCATTTAAACCCTATTTTTTAAATTTTACCGCTCCTTGACGCAGCGTCAATTTCGGGTTCCGTAAAAACAAAAACACGCTTTTTCAACTTTCGAAATGACTTGCCTACCGAGCCACGTTTTGGTAAGTCATCGACATTTTTCGTCTCGTTAAAATGATTTACCCCCTTCTTCACAAACTATACCGACGTTTTAATATGTTTAGCGGCCGCAGAAACGTGTCATTTTAGGCCCCGTTGAATGGGAACAAAGAAAGACTGCTTCGAACTGACGCACAAGCAAGTGACTCATTTCGATTTTTACGGGATTTCGACAAAAGTTGAGAATCAACTGATCTACCAAAAATGAATTATCGCGGACACGTTCTTACTTGACAGACTGTAACAAGTATAAAGACGTATCTGTTAACTATATTGTACTTGCGGCTTCGCGTGCAATGACATGTAGCTTGTGCATTACTGTCCGTAGAAATTTATCCTATTAATATATTTTTCCGCGCCATATGCGATGTTTTTCTATCCTACGGATAGGGCTATCATCTCTTATTTGTAACTTGCAAATACCATTTATATCAAAGCCAAATGTATGTTACTTACACAAACAGTTGTATTATTTTTTTTTTTAAATGTGAACACCGCGTATATATATTTTAAAAATAACGCTAATTACATGATAGGTCATTCAATAACCATTCGATGTATCTTTGCAACTAACATTTCCGAATCTGATGAAATTTTGTAAGCCAGTTCGGTATCAGGAAAAAACTGGAGAAAAAATATTTCGTTGAAAAATTTTGATTTTTAGATGTTTTACGGCAATTTTTTAAAATTAATCATTTTAGACTCTGAAAGTTGTTTAGACCATTATCTTGCCCAAAAATGGTTGCACAGATCTTATACGTCAGAAAGACCTTAAAGAGGGCTTTCTAAAAAAAATGAAATTTTTGATATTTTGGTAAAGATTTGAAAATTTTTACATTTTAAAAAACACCCTTCTCCATCTATTTGTCTAAATATTTATTATCTGAAAGACTACGCTATGACGTTATTTGTATATAAATATGGAGGCATGTTTTGCAAAATGAGGGAGATAAATGGCATAAAGTGTAAAAACTGCTATTTTCCTTGCAATTCGCCACACTGTACCCCAGTACAACTTGACGTTACTGCAATAACTCCTAATGTAGCTACGTCTCCTCCTTGCTTTTCCGCTCTGGTCTCCCTGCCTTTTCATTCCTTCCTCCTCTTCTTTTATGTTTATCTAGCAATGAAATCTTTCTGAAAACCCTCGTGTTTGTGGGCTTTACTGCAGAGCGTGCTCGGTACACGACCTACGGCTCCACCTCCTCCGCTACTAGGGAGAGGCTCGTAGCGTCATTGAGCGAACCCTTGAAAGAAATCAGGTCTGCCCTGCAGTATTCTTGGACGTTGCTCATGTCTTTGATAAGGTTGAAGGCTTGGTATACGAACTAAAGAAAATGCTTCCGAAGCAATATGTCGAGATTTTAACATCATATATCTCAGATAGACTTTTTTGAGTTAAGCCGGAGGTAGATTATTCTAGTTTAAAAGAAATTAGAGTTGGAGTGCCACAAGAAATGTCCTTCGATGCACACCCTATTTATTGTATACAAATGACTTGCCCACGTCGGCAGGTACGATTGTAGCTACATTTGCCGGTGATACTGATTCTTCCAATTGATTGGACTAAACAATGGAGGATTAAGCTCAATGAAATGAAATCGAAGCATGTGAACTTTATCAATAAAAAAGTAGCAGAACCCTACCTCTGATTATCAATGGACGTATTCTACCTCATGAGCTGAATGCAAAGTATCTTGGCATGATTTTGATGCTAAGCTATGTTGGAAAGTACATGTTAAAACTAAAAGAATAAATGACTGAATTTGGATTAAAATATAAACAGCACTACTAGCTCATTGGCAGAAACTCTAAGATATCAAAACATAACAAATTATTAATTTACAATAAGATTCTAAGACCGGTGTGGCTTTACTGTATCTAGTTATAGAAATGCGTCAGCGATGACGTCATTAAGCCTATTTAGATATTCCCAAATAAAGTATTGCGCAACATAGCAAAATCTCCTTGGTATGTGCGTAATGCAGATCTTCATCGAAATCTTGGTGTACCAATGGAAGAAAGAGATGAAAAGATTTACCGGCATGCATAAAGCCAGGCTCCATCTTCATGACAACGTAGTAACTTTTCAGCTACCGGAC
This sequence comes from Pachyrhynchus sulphureomaculatus, assembly GCA_019049505.1. Classification (NCBI taxonomy): domain Eukaryota; kingdom Metazoa; phylum Arthropoda; class Insecta; order Coleoptera; family Curculionidae; genus Pachyrhynchus; species Pachyrhynchus sulphureomaculatus. The sequence continues at coordinate 203,917,085 of CM032446.1, forward strand.
AATCAGCATCATATCCGCCATTGCTAGTGATGTGACTATAACAAACCAGAAAGATCTAAAGGTCATCAATGGATTGACTTTAGTAGATAAGTACTTAGTTTAAGATTATATTAGATCAAAATAATGGTTAGTCCAGTAGATTAGTTTTAATCCCAGGCGCTTGCTATTTAAAAAAAAATAAATAAAAAATGGTATGTTATTATATCTCACCCGACATATGAGCCAAAAGAGTAATAGCATTATTTATGCTATATCACTGATATAAATAATAGTTTCCCATTGATGAAGAAATTTCTCAAATCTTTCCAAATAATGATCTGTTTTTGTGAAGCAGCTTTGATATAAGTTATATGAATATCTATAATATATATAAAATACAACGTCTCTGTCTGTCGTCTGTCTGTATGTCTGTTCGTTAGTGCACTCATCCCTGGAGAACCACTTATCCGATTTACGTGTTTTTTTTTTAAACATGTATATGTTCTCTGGTCAGATCATAGTCTATATTTTATTACGTTAGGTAACATAAGCAGTGACGATAACAGTGAATCAAGTCGGAACAAAGTTTGCGGCTAGCGCGTTCTCTTGCAATACACTGCTTAAATCATTAAATATGGAACAATATCATTTAGCAAAGAATTTAATATATATAAAACGCAACGTCTCTGTGTCTGTCTGTCTGTCTGTTAGTGCGCTTATGACTTGAGAACCACTTATCCGATTTACTTGTTTTTGTTTTTAATTCATCCATTTGTTCTCTGGCCAGGTTATCTATAATCTTCTATAATATATATAAAATGGAACGTCTCTTTGTCTGTCTGTCTGTTTGTCCGTTAGTGTGCTTATCACTCTAGAACCACTTATCCGATTTACTTGTTTTTTTTTTTAATTCATACATTTGTTCTCTGGCTAGGTTATCTATAATCTTCTATAATATATATATAATATATAATATATATATATATATATATATATATATATATATATATATATATATATATATATATATATATATATATATATATATATATATATATATATATATATATATATATAAAATGGAACGTCTCTCTGTCTGTCTGTTTGTCCGTTAGTGTGCTTATCGCTCTAGAAACACTTATCCGATTTACGCGTTTTTTTTTTTTAATTCATACATATGTTCTTTGGCCAGGTTATCTATAATCTTCTATAATATATATAAAATGCAACGTCTCTCTGTATATCTGTCTGTCTGTCCGTTAGTGCGCTTATCACTCGAGAACCACTTATCCGATTTCCGTGTTTTTAGTGTTCCGTACGGAACACTTATAAGATGACTTCTGTGTCTGTCTGTCTGTCTGTCTGTCACATCCGATTTTCTCCAAAAGTATTTGTCATAAAAAGTTGAAATTTGGTAAAAATATAGAAATTGATGGCCTCATCAGAGGCGTGTAGGGGTTAGTTTAGAGGGGTGAAATCGGAAGTGAAAAAAAATTTTTTACTAGGTCATCGAGTGTGGTGTCAAATGAAAGCTTCTGAAAACACGAGTAAAAAATATGTATATAATGTAATACATGCGCACACTTTTCTTTGTATTATTTTTAAAAAATCGCTAAAAATCGCTGTCCCCCCCCACTTTATCTTGATAAGTACTGATCAAAAAATTAGATTGAACGAAAATGATCACAAGTCATCAGTTTTCAGTAATATTGGAAACAGTTTTTATTTATTTTATTGAAAACTCATTTGGGTGTGTGTTTTGTGAAGTCACTGATCATTTTATACCACCGGAACAACATTTTTTATTTTAAAAGCAATCAACGTACGGAACACTAATTGTGCAAGTTCAACTTGCACTTGACTGGTTATTTTTTTTAAAACATACATATGTTCCCTGGTCATTTTATAGGATATATTTTATTACATTAGGTATTGGAATAAGCAGTGACGATAATAGTGAATCAAGTCGGAAAAAAGTTTGCCGCTAGCGCATTTTTTTGCAATGCACTGCCTAAACGATTAAATATTAAAGGATATCATGTAGCAAAGAATATAATATCTATAAAATGCAATGTCTCTCTGTTTGTTCAGGTCAGTTCAGGTCTGTTTGTTGGTCTGTTGGTTAGTGCGCCTATCAGTCGAAAACAACTTATTCGATTTACGTGTTTTTTTATTCATACATATGTTCTCTCTCCAGGATATATAATAATAATACCAATAATCTAGAATCTGTAAAATATATAAAATGCAACGTCTCTCTGTCTGTATGTTTGTCCGTTAGTGTGCTTAGTACTCAAGAAACATTTATCCAATTTACGTGTTTTTTATAAAATACATATCTTCTCTGGCCAGGTTATAGGATATATTTTATTACGTTAGGTAACATAAGGAATACGCAGTTACGATAATAGTGAATCAAGTCCACGCGAGCGGAACCGCGGGCACGGCTAGTCACTCAAATAAATTAAAAGTTTCTATTGGTAATTTAATTTTTTAACTGCATCATATCTTTATAATTTAATTTCCTCAAAAGTCTTAAAATTAATTAATTATAAACTTACATTTTTATATCAAATCAAAATAATTCTATACAGAAAAAAATCAGTAATTATATAACAGTAGTTATTACTATTTGCCAATGGTAAGTCAGCAATTTGAAAGTTGAAATTAGTATCAATATTTGTATTGATACGAATTTGCAATATATCTTCCATACATATAAAAGTCAGCTGTTAGACAAAAAATATTCTTTATCTAACAGCTTTTAGAGAACTTTAATCTTAATACTTATAGAATCTAAAATGACAATTTTTAAAATACTTGGGTGTTTACTTGTTCCTGTATTAGAGCCTAATAGCTGGATGAATTAGCAAAATATAACCCTTTGCTAAGTTAAAGCTTATAGCCAGGCAATACAGACGAAACTGGCCCTTTTGGGTAACTTCATTTAATCTCTATATAATATTAGCCTATAGTTTAACGTAGAAACACAATGTCTTGTACAGGGTGTGTCAACGAAAGAGTAAAGTTCATTATCTCATTTGTTTCTGGAATGACGAAAAAATATTAAATACAATAGTTTTAAAAAATGTTAAGGTGCACAGTTTAAAATTATTTTTGAGTATACAGGGTACTTCAAAAAAGTGTGGCCGATATAACATAGGTTTTTTTTTTAAATAAACCATCCTATTTTCTAATTTATTTTTAAATTCTGCATAAAATTTTATAATTTTTTTATCAATAATGTTATATATCTAAACCAAGTAGTTTTTCTAATATTTCAATTTTTTAAAAAAAAATACTAGTTTTCAATTTTGTAAAAAATTGCCTGTAGCGCCATTGTTTCTGAAGGTGGAATACTTATAATTGGTACGAGCGTTTTATAGAGATGAAAAAAAAGAAATATGTAAAGAAATTTGAATACAGGGTGTTCAAAATAAACTCTATATTATTATTTTTTCTGACAGATTTTACAAAACCCTCCAACTTTTATTAAGTATTATATATATATATATATATATATATATATATATATATATATATATATATATATATATATATATATATAGATATGTATATATATATATATATATATATATATATATATATATATATATATATATATATATATATATATATATATATATATATATATATATATATATATATATATATATATATATATATATATATATATATATATATATATATATATATATATGTACTAGGGTGACCGCAAAAAATCGATGTCGGAATTTTGTTCGTCTGGACCCCACAAAACGATTCCCCTTTCCAGATATTGAGATAGCCGAAATTTGAGCTCGATTAAACAACGTTAACCCGTGCCGCTCGTCGCTCAAAGTTTGAAAAAATACAAATTTTTGGCCAAAAAGCTGACATATGGAGCCATAACTCCAGAACGGTAAATAATAGAAACACGCTTAATATCTCAAAAGAAAGCTAATGTTGTTCTTCAAGATTTATATTCTATACATAATTGTTGTTACAACAGCCTTTAGCCCCAAAAACGTGACCTGGTACCAGTAGGAGCCAGTTTGGGAGTATTCTAAGAATTTTACGGGTTTTTACATAATGTGTCTCGGAATTAACATTTTTTTTGTTAAAAAGTATTTTGGAACTCAATTTTCAAAAATAAAGAGCCTTTTGTTCAAATTTAATCTTTTATTATATTGGGATTACCTGACTAGTTTACCAAAGACAGACCCGTTTGACAGGTAAAAAGGAGGGTGAATCTAATTTCTATTTTAGGGATGGTAATTTTACTTCAGCGTACAACCGACCTTTTATTTATTCAGTTTAGTTTCTAAAGTGTCTTTGAGCTGATTAGATCGAACAATTATCTAGTGAAGATATTTTATCGTTTTTTTTTTTTTAATTTTCCAAGTGTGTGTGTTATTGTTTTTATAACTATTATAGTATTATTTTAAAAGACATTTGAAAACATTTTATTGAAATTAAAGTTTGCAATATATTTTGTTTCATTTTCCAAGTTAACTGTTATTTACCTATTGGCCTCTGAAATGGCATCCATATCAGGTGTACAAAGCCGGACCAAGGATAAAATATTTCTTGTGGGCTATCCCATTCACCAGATCCCCGGTTGTAAACTACCCTCAAATCGTCAAGTTTTGTGTGCTTTATTTTATAATTTACGTACTGTGAAATTAACTGTAAGAGAATCAGCAAAACTTACAATACGAGAAGTGTTCATTTTTTGGGAGAAAGCTTGAATCCCGACTAAACATGAGCAAGATGCAATTACTAAGCTGGAAAAACTTCACGCCGAGTGGAGAACTCTTCAAAAAGACCGGAAGAAAACATCGAAAACGGCCAAGAACAAATTTAAACAGTTTGTTGAAAAGTTGGATGATCTCTTTGATATTGCTCAACAAGATGCTTTGGCTCTGATGAAATCGGAAGAAGATAAGGCGTTTCTCGTGAAACAGAGGCAGAAGGGCCGCCCAGGTTCCATGACTGGAGTGGATCTCAAGTTGTCTCGAGCTGAAGAAATCAAGGTGCAAAAGGAACTTGCAAAAATGAACCGACAAATTCAAGAAGCAACTTTTGATATTGGTGAGTTTTTTTTTTTTTTATTATTAGTATTCTAAAAAATAGATAAACAAATAAGTAAATAGTTTCATTATAATTGAAAGAAAATTGTACATGAGAGCATGATTTGGCATCTTTATGATTGAGTTTATATTTTTTAAATAATACCTTTTGATAATTAGAAGTAGGTAATTTAGTACCTATGTATTATTACTATTCTGCTAAAACGACAAGTTTTTTATAGTCTTTTTTTTTTTCTCTTTCTTTTGTTGCTTCTTAGAGACGGATGATGAAGACAAGTTCGAAGAAGGAGAAGAAGACACTGAAGAGGACAGCATCTACCAGGAACTTGAGAGCTTGGAGGAAATAGACATCCCCGAAGAAACTGCAGAAGATCCAGGACCATCTGAGAGCAAGAGGATGAAAGTTTCATTTGCAAGGGGCGTTAAAGAGATTTTAAACATGAAATTGTCCATTTTATTAGATCGATGTAAGGTATCCGACAGAAATGCCACGAGAATTTTAATAGCTACTCTAGAAGCACTAAACCTTGACCCTCTTGAGTACAAAGTCTGGAAAAATTTATTACATGATAGAAGGCAAATGTTCAGAGAACAATACAATAAAAAAAATTTTGATTAAGTAAACATTCCTGAAAAAGAGCCCGTGGTTGTCCATTGAGACGGTAAACTTTTACCAGGTGTTTTAAAAAATGAACAATGTGAGCGAATAGCTATAGCTATTTCATATGGCGAAAAGGAACAGCTGCTGGGAGTTCCTGTAACAGCAAACAGCTCTGGAGAGGAGCAAGCCGTAGCCGTATTTGAATGCCTACATGAATGGGGTCTTCTCAACACCGTCAAGGTGATGTGCTTCGACACTACAGCATCCAACACGGGAAGACTCAAAGGAGCATGCGTCATATTGGAGCAAATGTTAGGAAGAGAATTGTTATACCTAGCTTGCCGTCACCATATCTTGGAAATTCTGTTAAGAGGCGTATTCGACACAAAAATGGGATCAACCACTGGACCTCCTCCAGACATTTTCAAGAGATTCCTCACTGCGTGGCCCAAGATAGACAGAGGAAAATACGACACAGGTATCAGTGACAATCTAATACAAAAGCAGCTAACTCCAGAAGTAATTGCAAATGTTACTGCTGAATTCGAGACCAAATTAACTGAGAACCACCCCAGAGATGACTACAAGGAGCTATTGCAGTTGTTTCTCGTATTTGTTGGATCACTAGACGGCAATGTTGTGGGTTTTAGAACTCCAGGAGCCATTCATCACGCTAGGTGGATGGCAAAGGCTATTTACTGCTTAAAAATGTTCATTTTTCGTCGTCAATTTAAGATGTCTAAAGAAGAAGAAAGTTCTGTGCGTGCCATTTCTGTTTTCCTAGTTAAAATTTATTGTAAAGCTTGGTTTAATGCTCCAAAAGCTCATCTTGCACCAAAGCAAGATTTAAGTATTTTGCATAATCTGTTAGACTATAAAGAACGTGACAACGACATTGCAGAAATAGCCCTGACCAAATTTTCGAACCATTTGTGGTATTTGAATGCAAAGTTGGTGGGATTATCGTTTTTTGATCCCACCATTACAGACGATGAAAAGTTGTTAATGGCTAATAAATTGCTCCGTAGCACAGATGAACCATCACAGCACGCTAGGGTTGTAAATCCAAAAGTTAGGAAAGAAAACTTAAAAGAGGTAGTTGATGGAGGATTGGTAAATTTACTTACCAAAGAAACGTTTACATTCTTTGACCAATTTAATATAAAAACAGATTTCCTAAGACAACATCCAAACACCTGGCCTCAAAATAATGACTTCCAGGAAGGATTGAAAATTGTCAAAACATTAAAAGTAGTTAATGATATGGCTGAGCGTGGTGTTAAATTAATAACCGACTTTAACGACCTTCTGACAAAAGATGAAGACCAAAAGCAATATGTCCTGCAAGTTGTAAATAAATGCCGAGCATTATATCCTGACGTTTCAAAAACTACTTTAATAAAAGCTCTAGAATAGATTAGATAACTATGTAAAATTATCAACTCATGTAGGTACTACATCTGTATCTTTTCTGTGTCTGTTTTCTATGTATTATATACCTAATTTTTATATTTTAAAATAAAAAATGTCATTAGACTCATCAGTATTACTTGTTTTTTTATTATATTTCTACTTTAAACTCAAAAATATACCAAAAAAAAAAGCAAAATTTATCACTTAATAACAAAATATACGAAGTATGCTCCTAGTGGTACCAGGTCACGTTTTTGGAGCTAAAGGCTGTTGTAACTCGGTTTGACTTAAAATAACAACAATTATGTATAGAATATAAATTTTGAAGAACAACATTAGCTTTCTTTTGAGATATTAAGCGTGTTTCTATTATTTACCGTTCTGGAGTTATGGCTCCATATGTCAGCTTTTTGGCCAAAAATTTGTATTTTTTCAAATTTTGAGCGACAAGCGGCACGGGTTAACGTCGTTTAATCGAGCTCAAATTTCGGCTATCTCAATATCTGGAAAGGGGAATCGTTTTGTGGGGTCCAGACGAACAAGATTCCGACATTCTTTTTCCCCTTCTATGAGATCCGGTCACTCTAATATATACCTATTTCTAATAGTTTTCGCTTCTGAACAAAAAGATACCTGTCTGGCCCATGGTAACTCCCCTTTACTCAATTTATACAATTAATATTCAAAATGGATTTCCCAGCAATATTCATTAGCATATAGTATTAATTTTATTACCTATCTACCTTAGGGTATTTATATAAATGTAACAACACTAATATTCAAATATCATTTTGTATCAGAAGAAGCTATAGTAAAGCGAAACGCGTCATACAGTTTCAGTGTAACTAAATAAAGTGGAAATTTGACAATACTGGTCTTTCATTACATTCGTTATGAATTTCCATCAAGTAACAGCCATAACAGTTCTAAGTTAAACTATATTAAAATTATTATTAACTATTTGTTTATGTTTTCACAATAGTGTAAGTGTATTAAGAACAAGGGTAAAAATTGAAAAATTCAAAATAAATCGAAAACTATTAGAAATTGGTATATGACATACTTAATAAAAGTTGGAGAGGTTTGTAAAATCTATCAGAAAAAATAATGACATACAGGATGTGCTGTTTAAAAAATTTGAGATTTTTCAATTTAAAATAATCGAAATGCATAAATTTATTTTGAACACCCTGTAGCATCTAACTCAAATTTATTTACATATATCTTTTTTTCATCTTTATAGAACGCTCGTACCAACTATGAGTATTCCACCTTCAGAAACAATGACGCTACAGGCAATTTTTTACGAGAATAAAAACTAGTATTTTTTTTTAAATTGAAATATTAGAAAAACTACTAGGTTTAGGTATATAACATTATTAATAAAAAGTTATAAAATTTTACGCAGAATTAAAAAAAAAAATTAGAAAATAGGATGTTCCATTTAAAGAGATATATGTTACATCGGTCACATTTTTTTGAAGTACTCTGTATACTCAAAGATAATTTTAAATTGTGCACCTTAACTTTCCCTAAAAGTATTGTATTTAACATTTTTTCGTCATTCCCGAAACAAATGAGATAATGAACTTTACTCTATCGTTGACTCACCCTGTACACTTCCTGGTAAGCACGACCAATGAGAGACAATCTGCTACCTATTAAGATCTTCACGCAACTTGACACTAAAGAGAACGTCAGTTTGTTGGTACACCCAAAACGCCCTCTATAGTTTGCATCGACCTTGGATCTCGATCCGCCGAAGCCCGACTTCGGGTATACGCCCCAATCGAGAACGGTTTTCATCATTAGTCTTTTCCGGTCCAAGTAACTTTCCACTAACAAGCCGTTACAGCATGGAGCATACTTTCTGTTCTACTAGCTTGTTACACGTACTCGGTAGCTATAATAGGGTTAACAGTGCTCAGATAAAGCGGTAGGCATTTACTAGTAATAGATGAACATATTTCTTGAGAGTCTAAAGCAGAGGTTCCCAAACTTTTTTTTCTAGTAGACCACTTTCAAAATTTTATTGGTTTCGGTGGACCCCCTGCTGCTACATTTCTACCATATTCCCAAAACTCGTCAAAAAATGTGAAGATTAGATCTAACGATGGAAATTTGCGTCGTGACTGAGTTCCAACCCTAAATTCGGAGTGGTAAAAATAAAAAAGAAAAATAATATATTTTCTTCTGTTCTATTTATTAAAATAATATGATTACAGACTTAATAGAATTAAAATTAAACATTAATAATGTACTGTAACTTCAACAATGCAAATCAACAATTAAAAAAAAATAGTCATAATTTTAATGGGAGGGATGTACTTGATGGATTGACAGCAAATTATCAATATTTGGCTTCAGTTTTATAAGAAATAACCGCAAATCTCCCCGTTCTATGATGTTCAATCTGCTCCTTTTTTTGTTAATAGGTTTGTAACGACACTAAAACTTTTTTCGACAAAGTATGACGAGGGAAACGCATTCAAAAGTTTTCTCGCAATTTCCCACAGCCCAGGATATTTTTCGGGTATTTCTGCCTGCAGCCAAAATATTTGATAGCCTTTTTTAAATTTCACCTTCAGCTCCTCATTGGTGCTAAGCTCGAGTAGCTCCTCTTGTAATACCACATTCGCCACTTCCGTTTCATCAAATGAATTTATGATCCATGGTGGTATTTCCATCAGAATATCTTCAAATTTATTTTTGAAGTCATCATGCAGGGCATTTAAATGTTGAACGTATGTCTGAATATCCTCATCAAGACATTCTGCCTGTGACAAGTTTGGAAACTGGGAGAATTCGCGCCGACTAATATTTTGCTTCATAAATTTCAATTTTCCAAGAAAAGCCGAAATTACACCCTTTGTTTTTATTAAATTTAGGCTGTCATTAAATTTTTTGAACAAACCTGTCAAATACGCGATGTCTGCTTTCAAATTGATCAGGTTTTCTTTTAAATATGGATCTTTACTTTCCAGAAACTCTAAAACTAATTCAAAAAGTGAGTAAAATCTTGTTAAACATGCACCTTTCGACAACCAGCGTACTTCAGTATGTAAGAACAATCGTTGGAAGTTTTCATCATTTTCGTCACACAATTGTGCAAATAAACGGGTATTCAACGCATTGCTTCTTATTTTGTTAACTGCTTTAATCACAAATTGAAGCGATTGATGCAATCTATCACTCAAATTTTTCGCTAACAGGTGTTGTCGGTGGATGATACAGTGAATTGCAGTTACTCCTGGTATAATTCTTTTAAGATGGCTTATAAACCCACGATATCGCCCGAAGATGGCAGCAGCTCCATCTGCTGCCACCGAAATAATGTTTGTAAATGGAATCGATTTTTCCTTAAAAAAATCACTCAGGACATTAAATATTGATTCGCCTTTAGTGTCCATCTCCAAAATTTTCGCGAATAGCAGCTCTTCATGGATTTCTTCATCCTAAACAAATCGAACATATGCCAATAATAATGCTTCATTACCAGGTAAAGTTGACTCGTCCAGTTGAATAGAAAAATGAGTTGTTTGCAGATAATTACACAAGAAGCTTTCAATATCAGAGCTCATTTCATCAATACGCCTTTGTACAGTGGTGTTACTCAAAGGAATTCTTTTGAGTACGTCAAATGGAGGTTTGTGCAGAACAGTTTTTAAAACCTCTTCAACAGCGGGTAAAATGAACTGTTCTCAGATGGTGTGCGGTTTTCCAGATTTCGCTATAAGCAATGAGATATTGTAAGATGCCCGCAAGCCATCATCATTACTTTGAGACGTTGAAGCGAACATACTGTGCACGGTGGTTCTCTTTTCATATTTTTCCTTCAATGTTTGAAAATATTTTAAATCTTTACCTATTTTATCAGGATGACACCTTCTTAGATGATCTTAGAGCTTCGATGGTTTCATTGAGTCATTGCTCAAAACTTTGTTGCATAAAAGGCATATAGGCAATCGTTTGTCTGCCTTTGATGGAAGAAAGCCAAATTTCAAATAATCAACACACTGTCGACATTTCTTCTTAGATTCAGCCATGTTTCGTATCAGTTACCTACCTGTAAAGAAAAAAATGTTTGTTTTAGTAATCATAAGGCGACTTTAACAGGATATGGCTATTTTAACAGAATAAAATAGGATTAATTAATTATTGCAATCAAAAATCCAAAATGCCGGCGGCAAAACTGATTTTAATTATTAAAATCAATAAACTGCTAAGACCCATATAGAGGTTTTCACAAAACGGCTGAACCTATTTTAATGTAATATAAAATATTTTTTGATTAATTATATTTTGATACATTTCTGTAAATTCGAGAGAAAATACTTTTAAAGAATATTTTGACATCAAAACTCCTCGATTTTAATGATTTATTTATTACTTTGATGTACGTTACGAGTGGTACATAAAGACCAGTACAATTTATGAAAATATTTTTAGTCATTTAGCATTAGCAACTACGAGGGCACTGAAATATGTACAAACATGTAGGTCAATCATATATCTCTCCTCTAATGAATCACCACAGTCGAGTAAATAAATAATTTTATAATAAAAAGTACTAAAAGTTCAATCTTTCTCGGCTTTCTGTTCTTTTCTAGAAGTATCGAATAATGGCCCTGTTCAGTATTTAATTTTTATTACGTATCTACTACACGCAAACATAACAAATATAATATTATTACAATATAAAGTATGAATAACAAATAGGCAGTTACTTACTTTTTCCGGCACTGGCAAACACTGACATCGATTCACCCACACTTTTCTGTTCAAAATTCCGGAAACAAATGAGTAACGTTTGTCCTTGGCATTCGTATTTATATTGGTGAAGAATCACACAAGTTCATGCAAGATTGCAAGCACAGCACAAGTCGTATTTCGTCCCTTTGCACGTCTGAACGGGTTGAGTTGCGGGCGGGCGGGCGGCGCTTTGCAAGTCTCGACGCGCGTTGTACTGAATATCGAATATGCAAGTTTTTACAAGTAACGGTCGCTGACCTTCTTAAAATACACTACTCAAAAAAATTAAGGGAGGTTTTAAAACAAGGAAATTAATGCTAAATAAACAGGCTATCTGATCCATATGCCGGCCTAACTAAAAAAATTTTTTTTTCAAGCCCGTGGACCAAAAAAAAAGCAAAATATTTGCAATATTATTTTTTCGCGCTATCTGTCAGGATTGCATGAGAACCGTAGCTCCTAAAAAATTTTAGCTAAAAAATCTGAAAAATTAGAATCTTAAAGCTTCAAAATGCTTTTTTTTAAAGTCTCTATACGACCATTTTTCACCGAAATACAACCTGTCAAAAATCACCGAAAAATTTGGAATTTTTTTTTGCTCCCTTAATTTTTTTGAGTAGTGTATTATCTGCCTACATTGATAGGTAAAGCCAAGCCAACATTTTTGTTCTTTACTATCGAAACCAGATAAATTTTCGTGGACTCCCACTTACAACTTGCGAACCCCCATTTTTTTTTCACGCCAACGTAGACCCCCGTCGACTCTCCCATGGACCCCTGGGGGTCCACCTGAACCACTTTGGGAATTACTGGTCTAAAGTGTCAATCTTATGTGCAGTGCTCTTCATATGCCACTACAAAACGTATCATTTTATCGGTCGAAAACAGAACATGTAGCAAGGTTAACGAGTTTAAAGCCTAAACCATTTATAAGCTCATATCATCATAAATATTTAAGCTGATCAGACGAAAATAGATCACACCGGGAAAGCAAAAATTTTAACTATTAAATAAAGTACTTGTGAACAATTCCCGGTTGAGCAATTTTAAGGCCGCTTATTTAATAGAGCCAGACGGTATTTGTGTTGTTGGTGTTTATTTACGACCAATTAGTTTGCCAATGTCTGTCTAGTGGAAAAAGAAAATGCTGAAAATGTTTATTGGGATATTTTTGCATTTAATGGAGGAGAATTGGGGGAATTTTACCTGCTAAGTTATTCTGCTAAAGGGCTATGAGGGGACTACTACTGTAACCGATTATTAATGTAATGTACAGGGTGATCATTTTTAAATGCCCGGCCGTGATTTATGGAAAATTGTTAGATATATTTTTTTTTTAAATGTAGAATGATATAGTGCATATCAAGGCATATACTGACGTATTTGACATTTGGTGTTGAAAATGACGCTGGGCGCCGCGACGCCAAAACTTTTTTTCCCATCGACATACCTTTTGAAAAATGCCATTGGAAAATCCTAATTTGTTTCAACATTTCTCTTTAAACTATCTTTTTCTAAGTTGTTTTGCAAAAAAGTTATGCAGCAAAAACCCTCTAAAATATTATTTTTTGATTGCCATGGATCGTATGCCACGCCACGTTTGGCGGTTTTCAAACAATTTGTCTAGTAGGCGGCTGTCATACTTTAATTTGACAGTAACTATAATACTATTTAATAAAATATATTTAAATAATAAAAAAAAATACAAAAACAAGAATATATTATTTTTATTAAAACCACCAAAAAAAATATATAACTTTTAACTTAACATAATTTATTACATGCTAGCTGCTGATCCGACAGACGTTGTCCTGTCCAAATTTCAATAAATTTTTTTGTGATCGTTTTGTGAATTTGTGAAAAGCTTTTGGAAATATGTAAACAAAGTAAAAATGAGAAAAATACTTATTTCTGAATGAGCATTGTATCTGTTAACGATTGTGGTCATGGATATTCAATTTGAGAAGGAGTACATTCAGAAGTACGCCAATGGAAAATTTTATATGCGAAATGAATTCTATCGGCAGTACACCGCTGAAATGATGGAATTGTGTGATGTGCCTGAAATGTGATCGACTTGGAACCATGCAGTTTTGTTCCAAAATTTAAGTCGCAATTGAATTAAGTCATAATTTCATGTCAATCAAATGATTTATTTTCTTCCATTAAATTTGAAATTACAATGAATCTCAAGGTGTTTTATTTACATTTCGATTTCGATTGCAAGATCGATGTTCAAGTAAACAATCAAAACAAAGAGATGCTTTTTTTCGATTGGTTTGCTGTGACATCACCATTTCGTTCATTGCAATGCTTTATGATACACGACATTTTTTTGTTTTGTTGTCTGGCGCGTAAACAAACAAAGCAGATAGTTTTCCGACACGGGAACAGGCGACATACAATTGATCATGCGAGAAGCATGGATTTCCAAGGTTAATGCCGCAAACACTCAATGACTGCCCTTGTGATTTGTTTGAAACTGCAAGCTTTTAAAGTCGAATGGCATGTCGGTCGGAATCATTGGAATGCGTGGTATCAAAACGTCTTCTCCTTTGTAATTTCCTTTAAGAATTGTTACTTGACGTTGTTCATCAGTTTCGTCACCGTAAGCCGGATACCATTACAAAGGCGTGATTGGTTGATATTTCTCAACATTATGATTACCGATCCGACTTTCAATTGGAGATTGTGAGGCGGCAATCCCGGCAATTCCAGCGAGTTTAAAAATTCGGTTGGATAGTTGACGACATCATCATAGCTAGTAACGGAATCCACCAATTTGTATGTCATTAATTCGCCAGCAAATTCAATTCGTGGACATCAATGTTTTTCGCAGCCAATATAGCACGTTCGCTCGACCAAACATGATTTTTGTAATTTTGAGCAATGTTTAGAAACACCTTTCGGATGAGTTCGGTCTTTGATTCGGTGAACTGGCAAAAATCGACGGGGAATGTAATGCAACCAGTCAAAATGTCAACGGGAATTTTGCCATTGCCAATGTCCAGCAATCGTTTTGAAAATACTTCTCCAGATTGTGTGTGCAACTGCACACGCATGTTCATACGTGTTTCCACAAAACGAACGACTTCAAACATGCATAAAGTTCATCGGCTGGCGTTAACTGTGGGATCACTGGCAATGTTTGGAGGAAAATGCGGTTTTAAACAATGCAATCCGTTCATTGTATTGATGAAAAAAAGTTTGCAGTTGTTCCACA
This sequence comes from Pachyrhynchus sulphureomaculatus, assembly GCA_019049505.1. Taxonomy (NCBI): domain Eukaryota; kingdom Metazoa; phylum Arthropoda; class Insecta; order Coleoptera; family Curculionidae; genus Pachyrhynchus; species Pachyrhynchus sulphureomaculatus. The sequence continues at coordinate 203,932,146 of CM032446.1, forward strand.
ATTGGTCTTTTCACTGAACTGCTGTGTGCATAACGCTGATCTACTTCTTGTAGTGAATTGCCCATGAAATAAATCTGCAGAAATTTAGAGTCAGCATCCGGCGGTGGCAATAGCGAACCTACTCAATGATATATTTGACCTTGAATCTGTGATGGTTAATATATTATATATATATATATATATATATATATATATATATATATATATATATATATATATATATATATATATATTAGTATAATAATAATGATAATAATGTTGTTGAATAATTATGTTGTTTGGAAATGTCGAATGATGTGAATGTGTGTTGTGTGGAAGTGACGAATGGTGTGAAAGATGATTGTGTTGCATGAAGTCATTTGGAAGCAACTGTTATATTTCTGGATTTGTGTCAGGAAATGTGTGGAATCTGCCCCTGTTCTAGAAACCAATGAGCGCAATGGCTCTGGTGGCGGTACCAATGGCGCCAATTTAACTTTGCCACTTGCGCAACACAATGCAGGGATTTCATTTCTGTATTTTAATGCCTTACAATGTGGGACACAACGCTCATCGATCCAATAGCAACGGATTGGTCTGCACTGTAATCAATTGTCACGTTGTGACGGAATGCAGCTCGATGAATATTCAACGCAACATTAATTTGTCTTCTTGCACGATTATTCAAATTCATGGTCGCGCGATTGGTTTCTACTGACCGATGATGTCTCATTCGATACATATCATCTTCGTTTGCATTTTTTCTTTCTTCTTGTGTACGTGCTGAACGTGTTTGTGATAATCGATTCCGTTTAATTTCATTTCGCTCTGCGCATTGCTCTGCAATTCGATTGGATCGAAAATTCGTTTGGTTTGTAGCATTGCGAGTTCTGCGACCTAAATTGCTCCGTCTTATTGGCGAGATTGCAATGCGATTCAATTGTGTCAATTCAATTCAATTGTGTCGATTGTGACATAATGTGCGATGCGAAGAATCACAATTTAACTGAAAATGGACAATTGATTCACTTTGTTGTTACTGTATAACCGTTTGTCACTTCAAGACTCACCGTATTTCGTAAGTAAATCTGTAAATTTGTTTAAGATAAAACGACGAAACTTAATTTATTTCATGAAACGATTGCGATGAACTTACAACAGATTCACAATTCAACAGAAAATAAACAATTAAATCAAATTTTCGTACCTATGTAACCGATTGGCTTGATTCACAATTTGACAATTAGCTGTCAAACGACATTTGCGCACGTAGCGAAATAAATTCGAATAGAAATAAAATAACTACACTTGTTGGACAGATTGCGAAATAACACAAAAGTAAAAACAAATGTAATTTTATTTTAATTTAGGCTGGAATGCGTTTTTCCAGAGTTTTCTCCAGAACTTCCAGATTTTTTTTTCAATTGAAAATATTCAATTGAGTTATTTCCATCCCGGGAGCATAACAAACAAAACAAAAAAAGAATCAACCAAATATGACGTTTCTATCGTCAGTTATGATCGAGAGTGCATACAAAAATTATGACTTTTGTCCAAATTTTCCGACTTTCCTTTATAATTGTCCCGAATTTTCCAGGACCATAACGAACAAAACATAAAAAGAATTACGCATATCCATCGTTCGAATCGTGAGTTATGGTCTCGAGTTGATACAAAAATCCCATAGAAAAAAGCACTTTCTGTTTTTCCCGAATTTTTCCAATTTTACGAGCAACTTTTCCATTTTTTTTTCCCTAAAAACCTTATTCGGACTATTACGAACATTTTCTCAAAAAAATTAGCCAAATCGGTCCAGCTGTTCTCAAGTGATGCGCTTACCAACGAACATCATTTAATTTTTATTTATATAGATTTAAAAAATTAAATGTTTGAATCTTAAAAAATTTAAAAAAAAAATTAATAGAAATTTTCTATATATCCTCCTTCTTCTATCATGCATTTTTTCATTCTTTTCATTAACGCTTGGTGAGTGGCTTTGTAAGTAATTTCTTCAGATATACTATTGCACGCATCTGATATTTTTGCCTTTAAGTGTTCAATATCATTTGTCACAGATTTGTATACAATATCTTTAAGAGTCACCCACAAGAAAAAATCCAACGGGGTGAGGTCTGGTGACTTAGATACCCATTGAATAACTGGACTACGAACCCCTATCCATCTTAGTTGAAACCGTAATTTCACATACTCTCTGACAGCTGCAGTTGTATGAGGTGATGCTCCGGCGTGTTGATACCACATATGGCCTTTAAAAATAAAATAATAAACTGATAGAGTATTAACTAAGAAATTAAGGTATCTGTTTCCAGTTATTGTTCCCTCAAAAAAGTATATTCCAACCAAATGTCTCCCAATTATCCCACACCATACATTAACGCCATAATGGCCTAGATTCTAACTTTGATTAACGTTGAATATTCTCGTAAGCCCAATAATGATAATTTTTTCTGTTAGGTTTGCCATTGCTGACAAAATGATATTTGATTCAGAAAATAACGTTCTTCGTCATATTTAATCATCATTTCTGCTACAAAACTCAGTCGTCGCCCCGAATCAACTTACTTACTTACTTAATCCTTATGCCTTTCTACCCCTTTAGGAGTGTAAGGCCCGTGGAGTTTAGTTATTCTCTATTTGTCTTTTCCATATTTCCTTCCACCTCTTTTTATCCTGTGTAGTTCGTCTTGCGTGTTCCCACTCTATTCCTCTTTTGGCCACTGCTTCTCTAACATCCCCCAACCATGCTCTTCTAGGTCGGCCTCTTGTTCTTTTCTTGCTCACTCTGGCTTCAAACACTTGTCTAACTATTTTTTGTTCAGGCATCCTTTCGACGGGACCATACCATCTTAGTTGTGCTACCTCAACCTTTTCCAACCATTGGTTTCAGCTTCAAATTCTTTCTGAGTTGTATATTCCTAACCCTGTCCATCCTTGTTTTGTCCTCTATTTTCCTTATGAATCTCATTTCTGTAGCGGTTATCTTTCCTTTCTGTCTTTCTGTCATTGTTCATGTTTCTCCTCCATATAAAAGTATTGGTGTTGCAACCATCTCGACTACTCGGGCTTTAATATTTTTTGGTATCTCTTGATTGTTGTGTAATCCCAATAATAACCAAGAAAAATCCTTTGATTACGGGAAATTAAAATAACTTAAAAATCAATAAACAAGTAATGTTTCAAAAGCTTCCAGTATAGTGTTGCAAAACATGGAATTAAATTGATGTATGTTTTTTAATTATTAAAGATTAGATGTTCTTCAAATTTCGTAAGAAAAAAAGTACATTTAGTTAAAATACCACTATAGCTTTAATACTAGCTGTACAAGAAGTTTTATTGTTTTCCAATCTAAATACAGTTATAAAGTAATTAACTATCTCTGGGTAACTAATTTACTTTCGAGTACACCGATTTCGCTAAGCCGCTATTGATGTTGCTCGTGTAGTTTGTATTTATTTTCAAATGGCCATGGTCAGTATAAAGGGAAACTAGAAACTACTAAATGTGCAATAAGGCGGAAAGTAATCCTTTTAAATGGTCGAGCTATTCTGATAGCTTTTTCATTTTCAGGAAACGATGAAACTATTTAACTGAACACAAAGAAGACCACATGTTGAATTTAAACCACCTTTACATGTAGGAAATTTAGAGCATCTTCACTCTACATTGTTGTATATCATATTTAATATAGAAGTATACTTAATAAAGGATATCTATAAATCAGCGACTAGAGAAGTGTATCAATTCTTTACTATAGGTATAGATGAAAATTAAGACCTTTAGAAATTTAAGTAAATTTTTACAATTTTGCAGATACAAAAACGCATTTTTTGGTCTTGTAGTCTACAACTCGTATGAATTTAACATCAAGGTTTACTTCTGCTTCGTAGATTACACCAAGGCATTTGATATTGTGTAAAATGGCACAAGCTATGGCTAACACCTTATGCAGCTCATAACATCCTTATATAAAAATAGGAAAGGTCGATCAGACTGGAAGCTGATGTTAAACATGGATGCATCTTATCTCCGTTGGCCTTTAGCGCATACTCTGAATACATTATGAGACGAGTTCTGGAGGACTGGGATGGAGGTATTTCTATGGGAGGCCGAAAAGTGAACAACCTGAGATATGCTGATGATATACATATTTCGTAAACCTAGATTAAAAGGAGATCTTCTGACTTATGTAACACATGTTTGGAACAACGCAATTGAACACTTTGGAGAATCTCAAGCGGTTTCTCTTGACATATCCAAGGCATTCGACCATGTTTGGCATGATGGACTGTTGGCTAAGCTACGCTCCCATGGTATGTCTGAAAAGTTCTGTTTATATCTTTCATGTTTCCTCAGAGAGCGTTCTTTACGAGTGACCGTCGACGGATTTCTTTCTAACACCTTCACTATCAACGCCGGTGTGGCCTAAGGCTCCGTACTGTCTCCTACTCTCTTTCTCATTTACATTAACGATCTGCTGGAAAAGACCGGGAATCCAATTTACAGCTTTGCAGATGACAATGTGCTTATCTCTTCATTCACTTTGAACGCTCGGACATCGGCTACTCAAGCGAATATCCGCAGACAGCAGGAGGTTGTTCAACTTAACAAAGACCTGGAAGAAATTCTATCTTGTGGTGACAATAACCAAGTGGAATTTAACGCTACAAAAACCCAGGCGGCAGTTTTTTCTAAAAAAGTTAACGTTGCTGAACCCGACATAGTCATGTCGAGGCGCTCCAGTCCCCTAGCATCGTCAATCAATTTGTTGGGCGTTAATTTGGGAGCAAATATGTCCTGGCATGAACGTATTACAGGCATAGCAAGAAGAGCTTCTCAAGAGTTGGGAATATTATTTCGTACCAGAAAGCATTACACTCCACAACAACTGTTAATTCTTTACAAAGCTCAAATTCGACCAACTATGGAACACTGCTCCCATGTTTTAGGCTCCGCTCCCAAACACACACTACATTTGTTGAATTCTGTTCAGAGAAGAGCTATTCGTCTGATTGGAGACCCGGAACTGACCGGCGGCCTTGATTCGCTGGAACATTGAAGAACGGTTGGCGACTTGAGTATTTTCATGGAAAGTGTTCGAAGGATGTAGCCCGCTTAATTCCTCCCAGAGCGGTGCATCTCGGAAATACACGTCGCGCTAATACTTCACATCCGTATAAGGTTCAGCTTGTTACTCCGCGTACAACGCTTTTCAAGCAGTCTTTTATATGGAGAACATCATCCCTTTGGAATATTTTGCCCAGGGCTGTGTTTCCCATCGAGTACAATTTACAGCGATTCAAAAACAACGTGAATCGTTTTTTCCGCACACAAGCCGCTCCTGGAGCGCTTTAGGGGTTTCCCTGTAGCACGTGTTCTAGACCCATAAAAAAATATAGCATTCATCGACATCGGATTTGAATTTATAATGAATCGATTAAATACAGTAAGCGAGGAATATGAACTACTACCTAACAAGAATAAAACTAAAATTATGGTCATAGATTGAACTCCAATGAACATCAAGGAAATAGCGGGTTTTAAAGCAGTTGATGAATTTGTATTAATTATAAACAGAGAACGTGGCGGTAAATAAATAAAACGAAGACTAAACATAGCTCGAAATGCAGTAACCAGACTGACGAAGATTTAGAAGGATTCAGCAATATCTCAAAATGACAAATTAAAACTTATTAATGCATTAGTGTTTCCCGCAGCTATCTACGAGTATGCCTCAGAAACTTGGGCGATAAATGTTGTGACTCGAAAAAAAATTGACGCCTTTGAAACATAGGTATACAGAAGAATGTTAAAGGTACCCTGGACATAGCACTAAACTAATGTCTCCATTCTAAACCAACTAAGTATAAAGAATTGTCTATCCACCAAAATAAACAAATCGTACTTGCGATACTTTGGGCATATATCTAGAAGAAATGATCTAGAAAAACTTATGATGGAGGAAAAAATAAATGGGAAACTCCTAAGAGGAAGATCTCCTAGTCGATGGGCAGAGCAGATGAAGCCGCTCATAGGAAATTCCATGCATGAAACCATTCGTGCCGCTCAGGACAGTGATCCATGGAGAAACACGATCCTTGCAATCAAAATATAACACCACTGAACTATTGCTAGAGTAATAGGATTGAGGAGGAGGATGAGGAGGAGGAGGAGAATTATCAACTTTATAACTTTAGTTGACTTATGGTTACTCTTGTCAATTTAAACCCCTTATTGTTAAATTAGATCAATGTTGCAGTTAAACCATTTTAGTAAATGAGAGAATTAGCGTTTAAATTTCTTTTTTAAATTTTCACAAAAATGTCTAATCAATAATCATTTATTTTCCAAATGCTAATAAAAGAGGCAAATTGTATTCAAGCTTTCATAAAAATTGTCGTCCATTATAAAACTTGATTATTTCTCAGAAAGCAAGGTATCATCAATTTCTAGGTAATTTGCCTTTAATTTCCCTGGAGCTTTCAAAATGAAGCCTCAAAAATTTACCATTTTCTTTTATGACAGCGGTCTCTTGGGAGATTTTATTATACGTTAGTCTATTATTTTAAAAATTACAATTTAAAAGCACCAACGTGTACCTTGAGTATTATTTAGTTTTGCTACTAAGGTTTTGTTAAGTAGGAAAATATAAAAAGTTAAAACGAAGTTAAAAAGGAAATTGCAAATAAATTTTTTAATTCATGGTTGCACCTAAAATTTTCATAGCCATATTAATAAAAGAAGGAGAAAAATGTTAAAAAATGACGTAATTTTTGAAATGTTTTACCGTTTTTGTTTGCTAAAATGACTTAATTATAAGTATAATGTAAAAATGGTAGTTGGTAAGAGGGATAGCTTCAGAATTGGATTAAATAATTTCAATGCCATTTTCGTGCTCTATTACTTTTTGTGTCATCAAAAATAATTAATAAAAATGAATGCAACATGTTTAAAACATAAACAACATTAATAATGACCCTTACGAAAACAATTTAGTTTCCACTAGAGGTTAGGTAGCCTAAACTAGACAGCGAAAACTAAAATACAACTTTTGTAGTGCTAAACGAAAGCCTTTCCTTTTTTTATAAATTCACTTTTTAACTAAAAAAAAAATAACTATCATAATTTTTTTTTAACAAATATTTTTTTATAAGATAAAAGGAAGATGTATCTTAACACCTTGGGTTATTATGAACACAAATTTACCATAAGATGCACAAATAAATGTCCGTATATATATATATATATATATATATATATATATATTATATATATATATATATATATATATATATATATATATATATATGTATATATATATATGTATATATATATGTATATATATATATATATATATATATATATATATATATATATATATATATATATATATATATATATATATATATATATATATATATATATATATATATATATATATATATACATATATATATATATATATATATATATATATATATATATATATATATATATATATATATATATATATATATATATATATATATGTATATATATATATATATATATATATATATATATATATATATATATATATATATATATATATATATGTATGTATATATATATATATATATATATATATATATATATATGTATATATATATATACATATATATATATATATATATATATATATATATACATATATATATATATATATATATATATATATATATATATATATATATATATATATATATATATATTATATCGGACGACTACAGATGGACCCCCCATATAGTTGATATAGTTGAATAGAGACCTAGAGAACATAAAACATGTAAAGGTAGACCACAGACAAGATGGTCAGATGACATAAAAAGACTGGTGGAACACCATTGGATGCAGAAAGCAAACAACAGGGACCATTGGAGACAACTTCGGGAGGCTTATGTCCGACAATGGATAGAATAGAATAAGCGAATAATAATTATGACGATGAAGATTATATATATATATATATATATATATATATATATATATATATATATATATATATATATATATATAAGTTGCCCCATATGTATGGAATAATGATTCCACAGCATTTATTAATCAGTATTAATGTCAAAATGTTTCAAAAATTTTTGAGTCATGCCTTACAGACACATGTTGGCGAAGCAATTTTCTAATCAGCAATGCTAACCTGAACTAACACGTAGGCTGAAAAGTTTTTGGTCCAGCTACTTAAAATACCTTTTTTTTGCAAAATTTGACTTTATTCATCAATATAGTCTCTTTTAAGAGCGATACAATCAGTCCAGCGCTTTTTTAACATTCCTATACCTTTCTTATAGAAGGATTTGCCTTTGCCTTCAGAATAGGCCTTAGTTTCGACGATAACTACTTCACTGGAGCCAAATCTCTTTCGCGCGAGCATTTTTTTGAGGTCTGCGAATAGATAATAGTCGCTCTGGAAAATACGGTGAAAGAGGAAGGAATTCGAACTTCAATTCATGCAATTTTGTCATCGTAACCCATGACTTGTGACACGGTGCATTGCCTTGATGAAAGAGCACTTTTTTCTAGTTCATTTGGGGCCGTTTCTTTGCGATTTCTGCCTTCAAACGCACCAATAACTTTATATCATATTCGCTATTGATGGTTTTTCCCTTCTCAGCATAGTCGATGAAAATTATTCCATGCGCATCCCAAAATACAGAGGCCAAAACCTTCCCTGCCAACTGTTGTGTCTTTAGTCGCTTCGGGCGGCTTTCACCAGCTGCTGTTTACTCAGCTGACTGCCGATTTGATTCGGGTGTGTGGTTCATCCATTGTCACATAACGCATCAAGAAATCCTTTTTATTGCGCTTAAATAGGTCCAAACAGCGCTCAGAATCATCAACACGTTTCTCATGCCCAAATGTTCATGCAAAATATGACCAACACGTTCTTTTGGTATCTTTAGGGTGTCAGCTAACTCACATAATTTCACTTTACGTCATCCATCATCATCAAACAATTTTGTAAATTTTTTATGTTTTCCGGTGTAACCACCTTATTTGGGTGTCCAGAGTGTTCAGCATCATTTGTATCTGTACGATCGCGTTTAAATTTAGCATACCAGTAAATTGTGAGAGAGGGCAGGGGCAGAGTCCCCATAACAGTTATCAAGCTAATGCTTTGCTTGAACGGTATTTTTTCCCATCAAAAAACAGTGTTTAATCAACACATGATGCGATTTTTTCCATTATTTTGAAAATATCAAAAGCAGCGTCCTAAAACCACTGTAACTTGTAAACTAATCGTCGAGATGTCATGAAATTTTGACACGTATCATTTGAAGGTTGGTACTTCCTAAAAATCATATGGATTCTTTGAAAAGGGCGACCTATATGTGTCTGACCAAAAACCTTTCAGGCTACCTGTTATTTATAGTCACCAGCGAGTCAGATATGTAGCTCAGATGCTATTTATGAATTCAATAATAAAGTAGTTGGTCAATAGGACAGATATGATAAATACTTTGCAGAGATCTTAGAAGTTGTGGAAGCTAATCTTCGATAGTCAAAATTGGCTCTTCACAAAGTACCATCATAGATCTTGTTCTTTTTGATACCTATAACTCTTTATTAATATTAATATGTTTTATTAGTAAAGTTGAGAACTATATAATAAGCATCTTTCTTTATTTCCCTAATGAGAATGTTTTTTTTTTAAATATGTATTGCTTAAGGAATACTAATAAACGATGAACGATTACTTAAGGCTCGCAGATGGTGTCACTCTGATTGCCAACAAAAAACAAGAATTACAAGAAATCCTGATAGAATTAATAAACAACTCTCGAGAAATAGGTCTAAAAATAAACTTAAACAAAACCAAATATTTGAACAAAACTGAAGATAACAGCCAGGAACTGAAGGTGAAAGAATAGGAAAGTTTCATATATTTAGGACAAAAAATCGAAATATCAAAAAATAATTTAGAGGCTCACTTGGATAAAATAGTCTCGTTAGCTTGGTCTGCGTTCGGAAGGTTACGATCGACATTTAAATTGGACATCCCAAATACAATAAAAGCCAGAGTGTCCGATCAATATGTACTGCCGGTGTTAACATATGGCACTGAAACGTGGGCTTTAAATAAAAGTATAAAAGTATAACTCCAAGTAACCCAAAAAACAATGGAGAGGAGAATGCTAGATATTAGTCTCTAAAATCGTATTCCTAACATCGAGATACGAAGAAGATCAAAAGTGACAGATGTAATAAAACAAATATGTATATTAAGGTGGAATTGTGCTAGGCATATTGCAAGGATGAATGATAACAGATGAACACTCCGTTTGGAGGCAGATCACAGTAAAAATGGACTGACGACATAAAAAGATTAGCGGGACACGATTGGATGCAAAAGACAAACTGGAGACAACTTAGAGGGGCTTACATCTGACTATGAATGGAATAACCTAATGATGATGATGATGATTACTTACTAGCATTTGATCACTAGCAAAATTGTCATGGTTTTCGGTAAACCATCATAATTAATTCTATTAATAAAATAAATGTACAAATTTATTGATTATTCCAAAAGTAGTTTTATTCTACACAACAAGCGTATAAAGGAGAAAAAATACCTATTGCTTATAAAGAAAAATCGTTAATACTATTTTTATTTAGAGTTACCTTATTAAAGGTTTACTTCAAAACTTTTTCGATAACAATGCTTATCGTTTAAGGGAATTATTTCGTAGAAATTATTTTTGTTTTAATCATGTATATATGAAATAGAAAAGTGAGGTAAATATACTTGTTGAAATTATGCCATTTCTTTTTCTTGAAATTGTTAACTCCTCTTTACTTATGAGGTACATCTATAATATATATAAAATGCAACATCTCGCTGTCTGTCTGTCTGTCTGTCTGTGTGTCTATCTGTCTGTCCGTTAGTGCGTTTATCACTGGAGAAACACTTATCCGATTAACGTACTTTTTTTTTAAAAACACACATATGTTCTCTGGCCAGGTTATAGGCTATATTTTATTACGATAGGTAGCATAAGGAATGAGTAGTGACGTAAAATAGTGAATGAAGTCGGAAAAAAGTTTGCCGCTAGCGCGTTCCCTTGCAATACACAGCCTAAACCATTAAATATGGAACAATATTATGTAGCAGAGAATATCTATAATCTATAGTCTATAATATTTATAAAATGCAATGTCTCTCTGTCTGTCTGTCTGTCCATTAGTGCGTTAATCACGCGAAAACCACTTATCCGATTGATGTGTCTTTTTTTTTTAAATTCATACATATATTCTTTGGCCAGGTTATATAATAATAATAATCTATATCTATAATACATAGATAAAATATAACGTCTCTCTGTCTGTCTATCTGTCCGTTAGTGCGCTTATCCCTCGAGATCCACTTATCCGATTTACGTGATTTTTTAAATTCATACATATGTTCTCTGACCAGGTTATAGATATATATTTTATTACATCTATAATATATATAAAAATGCAACGTATCTCTGTCTGTTTGTCCGTTTGTGCGCTCATCACTGGAGAACCACCGATTTACGTGCTTTTTTTTCTTAAACATGCTAAACCAATAAATATGGAACAATATAATGTAGCAAAGAATATCTATAATATATATAAAATGCAACGTCTCTATGTCTGTCTGTCTGTCCGTTAGTGCCCTTATTATTTGAGAACCACTTCTCCGATTTACGTGTTTTTATAAATTTATACATATGTTCTATATAAATTCGATATAAGTCTAGATAATGGGAGATAAGGTGAGTTAATGGGAGATAAGGAGAAATAATGGGATTAAGTCGAGATAAGCCCCGATAATGGGAGATAAGGTGAGATAATGGGAGATAAATATAAATAATGGGAGATAAGGAGAAATAATGGGAGATAAGGAGAAATATTGAGAGATAAGTCGAGATAAGCCTAAATAATGGGAGATAAGGTGAGATAATGGGAGATAAGGAGAAATATTAAGAGATAAGGGGAAATAATGGGAGATATTTTATTACGTTGGGTAACATAAGGAATAAACAGTGACGATAGTGGTGAATCAAGTCCACGCGATCGGAGCCGCTGGCCCGGCTAGTAGTTTTATGATAGTAAAATAATATGCTTTATTTTAAAATACTTAATAATTGTGGTTTTCGCAGTAACAACTTAGAGTTTACCTAGCGACTACTGACTTCTTTGTTATATATATATATATATATATATATATATATATATATATATATATATATATATATGGCTCCTTTGTTTGGAAAGCCTTTAAATAAGTCACCGACAGAATGCAGTATTAGCATCTATTTTGTCCTTGTTTTCCGTTAGTACCTGGATAAGTACTGAAAATTATGTTTTGTATTTGCTGAACCTAGCCCAACTGATGAGCCATGATACGGCGAAACTCGTCTTGGGATGGTCCGGCAACTACAAGGAACTCTTTGGGGAACCTCTGAAGTGTGGATTTTTCCATTCGACTTTAGTTGCTTCACCAACGCCATCTATGCCTTCGAGTGGGAAGCTCGAGAAGATGCGCTTCTGCAATTAAGTGTCAGCTGTGCTGGCCGCTTTGTTTGAAAAGACTTTAAATAAGTCAACGACAGAGTGCAGTATAAGCATCTATTTTGTCATTGTTTTCCGTAAGTACCTGGACAAGAACTGAAAATTGGGTTCTTATATGTGCTAAATCTAGCCCAACTGATGAGCCATGATACGGCGAAATGCGTCTTGGGATGGTTCGACAAATACAAAGAACACTTTGGGAAACTTCTGAAGTGTGGATCTTTCGATTAGCGTTTAGTTGCTTCACCAACGTCATATATATATATATATATATATATATATATATATATATATATATATATATATATATATATATATATATATATATATATATATATATTTGTATATATATATATATATATATATATATATATATATGTATATATAAAAAATATATACGAGGCTGGTTTGAAAAGTCCGTGCAAAAATAAAAACTACTTATGTGTTTGGGGTAAACCTTTTTTATTTTTCGACATAGTCTCCTTTTAGGCTTATACACTTCGTCCAACGATGTTCTAGTTTGTTGATCCCTTCCGAATAATAGGATTTGTCCAAGTCTGCAAAATATCCATTAGTGTCTGCAATCACCTCCTCGTTTGAATAAAATCTTTGTCCCGCCAGCCATTTCTTCAAATTGGGGAACAAATAGTAGTCCCGAGCCAGGGGAGCCAAGTCTGGAGAATAGGGGGAATGTGAAACGAGTTGGAATTCTATTTCCATTAATTTTTCGACCACAACTGCTGAGGTGTGTGCTGGTGCGTTGTCATGATGGAAAAGGACTTTCTTGTGGGCCAATTGCGGGCGTTTTTTCTTGCAGCTCGGTTTTCAAACGGTCCAATAACGATGAATAATATTCACCTGTAATAGTTTTACCCTTTTCCAGATAGTCGATGAGGATTATCCCTTGCGAATCCCAAAAGACAGTCGCCATAACCTTTCCGGCCGAAGGAACGGTCTTCGTCTTTTTTGGTGCAGATTCCCCCTTGGTAACCCATTGTTTAGATTGTTGTTTGGTCTCAGGAGTATAGTAATGTATCCATGTTTCATCCACAGTGACGAAACGACGCCTAAAGTCCTCTGGATTCTTCTGGAACAGCTGCAAACCATCCTTGCAACACTTCACACGACTCCGTTTTTGGTCAAGCGTGAGCAATCGTGGCACCCATCTTGCGGATAGCTTTCTCATGTCCAAATGTTTATGCAAAATATTATGTACCCGTTCAGTCGAGATGCCCACAGCACTAGCAATCTCACGCACCTTAACTCTTCTGTCATCCATCACCATATCATGGATTTGATCAATGATTTCTGGAGTCGTAACCTCCACAGTCCATCCAGAACGTTCAGCGTCACTTGTGCCCATATGGCCAGTCCGAAAATTTTGAAACCACTTATAAAACTGTTCTAATCGAAGGTGCAGAGTCACCATAATGTTTATCAAGCTTCTCTTTAGTCTCCTGAGGCATTTTGCCTTTCATAAAGTAATGTTTAATCACCACACAAAATTCTTTTTCGTCCATTTCTTGAAAATCACTCCACTTCCTTGATTCACACGAATGCCAAACACAAAGAAATAGACCAATATGGCTGAAAGTTGGTGTGCGTTCATTCAAGAGATGCTACTAACTAAACATGACCTCGATACGCGCCGGTGGTGCCATCTTTCGGACGTTGAACGGACTTTTCAATCCAGCCTCGTATATGTATATATATATATATATATATATATATATATATATATATATATATATATATATATATATATATATATATATGTAATGTAAGGAAGGTCAAGAATCCATTATCTACCATAACTTCGTGTTAAGTGCCGTCGAAATTCTTTGTGACGTTTAGAAATTATACCAGAACAAGGACATAAATAAACACACAAACAATAGAATAACCCAAAAATATACAAAACATTTTTCATTCAATTTGAACTTAAATTAACTATTGTGTTTGGTACAGGTTAAATATTTACGGCCACTGCTATAAAAGAACTGCATTATACACATATTTCCGATTCGGGAAAATATGTGTCACTATTGCTAGTAGTATAAAATCACTGCACATCCTTCCAACATTTCTTATATTACCGAACCAATTTTATTTCAAATTGTAGAAAACCCGGCAAAATCTCTAAGGAAAGTAAAACTGTATGAAAACTAGATTACTTATTCTCGAGTTGTAACGGGTTATACACATTGCATTAATAGAAGACATCAAAAGAGGGCTAAAACTCCTCTTATTTACTACTTTGATCCCGATGTCTTCGTCATATCGGTACTTGCAATATGATAACTCACTACACAGCGTTGGTGCCATCTCTCGGACTTTGCACGGACTTTTGAAACCAGCCTCGTATATGTATATATATATATATATATATATATATATATATATATATATATATATATATATATATATATATATATATATATATATTGTAAGGAAGGTCAAGAATCATTATGTAATTAATATTAGACCAGGGTATATTGTTGGACAGTCCAGAACTCTGGCATAGTTCCACACAAAAAGAAAAACATATTTTAGTACACAAATAACAAACACAACTGACCCAATAAACATGGCATCAAACAGATTAAAACAAGAATCAGTTCATTAACTAGAAGAAAATTTTCAAAATTATAACAAGTAAACTTAAAAAACATAAATAATGAAAACAATTGTACTGTAAAATATGCTATGTAAGACCTGTCCATCTGCTTATATGGTAGAAACTAAGCAATATTTACAAAGTGAGTTAATAGGAAAAAATTAAACCTCGTTAACGAAAACATGAATTTTAGGAAATTATACGAACAAAAAAATATCCACAAACAGCAGTTTTAATTTTTAAACTTATTTAGAAAAAGAAAATAGTATTAATATACTATATATATATATATATATATATATATATATATATATATATATATATATATATATTTGCTGTTATTGTAACTTCCCCTGCACTCCAGAAAATGAAACTAAAAGAATGTATACACATCATAAAATATGAAGAAAAATAAGAGAGAGAACTAGACCATTAATTTCAAGTAGTTTACAACATTTGGGAAATCTTGACGTTAGTCTAAGAGTTTTAACAGTGTTCTTGTGATTACAGTTGAGTAATTGTTCTATGCAAAATTAGAAAAGATAATTGTAAAATGAAAGTTCACGTTCACGACTCTCTAAGGGAAAAACCAAAATTACAAAACTACGAGATGAAAACCACATAATAGTAAATAATAAGAGTGATAAAATTGGAGCTGTTAAAGTCTTCTACAAAAGATTGGACGCCTACCAGTTAAATAGACGACAAGAAAACGTAAACATTAAGAACTCCCAGATATCACATAGGAGGAAATACAAGCTGCATTGAACCAAATGAAAAACATTAGATGCCCTGAAGAAGATCAAATCACTGTAGAAATGCTGAAACCGGGCGGCAAATCTCTGAAAGATGCTTTAAAAGTCTTACTAAATAAATGTCTCTATGAGAGAAAAATTCCAATAAAATGATATAATTTGGAGGTTATACTTCTCTTTAAGAAAGGCGATAATACTGATATCGAAAATTATCGGCCCATATCTCTTCTATCGCACTTATATAAGCTCTTCGCTAAAATCTTAACAAATCGCTTAACAGCAAAACTAGATTTCTATCAACCTGTGAAACAATACGTACTGTAATAGAGAAATGTACAGAATATAAGGTGCCAAGGCCTTCAATGATTTTCATAAGGCATTTGATATTGTTGAAATCTGGTCCGTTCTAAAGTCTCTGGCGAATGCAAGAATAGATTCCAAATATATAAAAATAATCGAGAACATTTATAAAGAAGCATCTATACATATTAAAATTGACGAAACAACTATCAGTAACTACATACCACTAAAAAGAAGAGTACGACAAGGAGATACTATCTCACCCAAATTATTTACGCTAGCCCTTGAATACGTCCGCGTTTGTAAATTCCAAACCAAAAACGCATGAGGAAGAACATTTCAAAATTGTGTTTGAAAAAGTAGCAACATCATCCGAAGGACATCTGACGTTGTCTTTTGACCATAGACGAAACGTGGGTCCACCTTTACATATCAAAAACAAAACGGCAAATAAAAAGGTGAAAGTGGGAAGGACCACTGGTGCAGTAGGTAATGAATCCTACTGTGAATCAAGTGGTCAGCCGTTCGATTCCGCCTGCCTGCCTAGGTGATGTGTTCGTCTTTAATAGATTTGCATATGGTAAAAGTAATAATCGTGCTGGCAAATGGCAATAAAATAAGCCGTGCCAATCAACCAAAAAAAAAAGGTGAAAGTACACCGAAAAAAGCGAAAACAGTTTTATAGGCGAGAAAAGTAAGCGCATGTTTTTTGGCATTCACAGGGTATCATCGTGATTGTCTATTTGGAAAAGAGTAAAACACCGACTGGCTCTTATTACGCATCGTTATTGGACCGTTTACATAGTGAGTGGAAGCAAAAACTGACCAACATTAACGTACAAAAAAGTTTCCCTTCACCAGGACAGTGTGCCTGCTCACACACGTTGCACCGGCAAAAATGCACAAACTCGGCTTCGAAATTATTTCTTACCCACTTTATTCCTCAGATTTGACCTCAAGTGACTTTTTTGTTTCCTAACCTTAAAAATTGGCTTTGGAAGAAGAAATTCTAGTCGAATGAAGGGATTATCTGTTCTGTAAACGAGTATTATGTACAGTTCTAAACAAGTTTTTTTTCTGAAGGAACAAAAAACTGGTATGTCGCGGGACCAAATGGAGATTTTCTGGAGAAATAAATTTTTGTTTCTGCAAAAAATGTTAATTACCTTGTTTTTTTACAAGACTTTTTAATCCATCCTCGTACATATAGATTTATCTATAATAAATATATATATATATATATATATATATATATATATATATATATATATATATATATATATATATGTATATATGTACATATAAAATGCAACGCCTCTCTGTCTATCTATCCGTTAGTGCGCTTATCACTCGAGAACCACTTATCCGATTTACATGTTTTTTCTTAATTCATACATATGTTCTCTGGCTAGGTTATAGGATGAATTTTATTACGTTAGGTAACAAAAGGAATAGGCAGTGACGATAATGGCGAAACAAGTCGGAAAAAAGTTTGACGCTAGCGCACTTTCTTGCAATACGCTGCCAAAACCGTTAAATATGGAACAATATCATATAGCAAAGAACACAATATATATAAAATCTTTCTGACTGCCTGTCCGTTAGTGCCCTTACCACTCGTGTTTTTCTTTTAATTCATACATATGTTCTTTGGCCAAGTTATATAATAATAATAATCTATTTTATCTATTATATCAGCCGGAACGGAATACACAGCCAAACATGACTCAGCGACAAAAGTAGTTCACCAAGCAATAGCCACAATATACACAGATCCCTACTACAAATACACAGATCCCTACTACAAATACACACCAATATCCATGCTGGAAAATAAAGATTACAAGCTCTACTGGGACATCACTATGCATACAGATAAAACAGTCTCCGCCAATAGATCCGATATTACTTTTCATTACAAAAAAGGAAAAGTCACCTATCCAATTGACATAGCTGTCCCCAACGACACAAACATCCAAACGAAATACACAGAAAAAATACGCAGAAATCAGAAATAAAAAGGCTATGGAAATAAGAAAAAGTCATCATTGTCCCCTTCGTCATATCAGCCACAGGCCTTACACCAACAACATTCACACCACACTTAGTACAATTAGGACTCAACACAAACATACACAGAAACATTGAGAAGTTAGTGATTTTGAAAACATGTAACATTCCTTAATACGCAATGGTAAAGGCGTTTGTGCTGACTTGGCTTGGGCCCGTCAGCTAAACATGTTGTAACATTCATTTTTTCCTAGATTTTAAGATCATGTTACGACACTGTTTTTCTTCCTGTAATTTATATTTTATCACATGTTTATATTTATTACAATGATTTAAATTTTTGAGCAGTGTAATTTAATTAAGCAGTGAGTTTAAATTTTTGAGCAGTTTAATTTAAACCGGCAGTGTGTAACATGTGTTGTCGACTTGACTTATTTAGTTCGCCTTGAATGCGTTCAAATTTGCGTGCCGGAAGCGACCCAAGGAGAAGGGACAAAGATATTTAAGCAGCCATCTCGACTTTAAAAGGCTTTTTTCCGCGGTCATGCCGTAGTAGGCCTTTTCCGCCAGTAGGTCGTAGTGGCTTTTTTCTCCAGCACGCCAGAGGGGTTTTTTCTCAGTGATGCAGTAGTGCAGTAACGTTTTTATCACCAAGTGGGTGTCGTTTCTAGCTCTCAAGTTTAAGGCCTTTTTCCGTTCTTTAAATATCCTGCTCATCTTCAGGCATTTCGGATCAAAAAGTGTTTAGCTACCCAAATGAGACTAGGATGGTAGTGGCTGAGACAATATTTTTATGAGAATCTCACCAGGAGAGGCCAAGTAGCTTATGGAAAATTATCACGAGTTTTAATAATTTTTAATTATTTTTCTGGTATTTAAAAAAAAAACAAAAATTTCAAAGTCATTAGATATCAGTAAAGATTGGAAACCAACTTTGTTGAAAACTCATTTGGGGTGTGTTTTGCGAAGTCATTGATCATTTTATACATGTGTAACAAAATTTTTTATTTTAAAAGCAATCAACGTACGGAACATTAATTGCGCAAGTTCAACCTGCACTTGACCGGTTATTATTAAAAATGTTCTCTGGCCAGGTGGTAGGATATATTTTATTATGTTAGGTAACATAAGGAATAAGCAGTGACGATACTAGTGAATCAAGTCCACGCGAGCGGAGCCACGGGCACGGCTAGTATATGTATATATGTAGAAACAAATGAACGAAACTTATATTACCTGCAGTATAAAGAAACGGTAGAATTCAAAATTGTTTGAGTAATTATTAGCAACTGGCTAATATAGCCACAAAAAGTTTAATATTATATTGCTTAAATATTTTACTTAAAATGATATATCCTCATATATACTTAAAGATTAAAAAAAACCTATTAATTTAAAGCTCCTTGTACTCTCAAACTAGGTCAAGAATATTCGGCAATATTTGGAAACTTGCCATCTCTTTTTGACATAATTTTTGAGACTTTGGAACAAACAAGTAATTTGTTTGTATTATAACTAAAAACTAATATACTTTTGCTAAAGTGCATTTGATAATAAATAACTGTGGGAAAGATTCACCCGCGATTTTATAAATATTAATTTAAAGTGAACGTAAAGGCGTATTTTTTTGTTTTTCTAATTAAATGTTGACAGTTATGTCGCTTTTTACACCTAAAACATCATTTTTAAACATAGACTTTCTAATAATAATGTATAATTACGCTACTAAGTTTTCAATTGTCTAATTTGTAATCTTGTCATATTATTTATATTAAATTGAAAATAATGAAAAAGTACTACAATTTTCAGATTCCTCTATTCTAGAAACTCTGAAGAGGAAATATAACACGGTATATTTTAAACACCCTCTTTTCTCTTATATCCTTAATACGAGGGTGAATTGAAAAGTGTTATAAAAAGAAGGTAAATAATGTTTTTTTTCAAGAACAAAATTTATTTCGTAACATAATCGTCACTGAGCTTAATACACTTAGTCCCGCGAGATTTCAGTTTTTTATTCCCTCAGGAAAAAAATTGTTTCGAACGGTGCATAACATTCAGTTACAGCACAGATAACCTCTTTATTCGCCGAAAATTTCTTCCCACCAAGCCAATTTTTTTGAGGTTAGGAAACAAAAAAAAATCACTTGAGGGCAAATCTGAGGAATAAGGAGGATCGGGAACTATTTCAAAGTCCATCTTCTGTACTTTTGCCATTGCAATGACCAACGTGTAAGTAGGTGCATTGCCTTAGTGAAGAAGCACTTCTTTGCGCGAAAATCTTGGTGGTTTCTGCTTCAACTTACTATGCAAATAGTCCAATAACGTTGGGTAATAAAAGTGACTCACTAACTTTTTCAGTCAGTCAATCATAATGATAACCTGTGAGTCCCAAATAACAGATTCCATCACTTATCCCGCCGATAAAACTGTTTTTCTTTTTTCGGGTGCACTTTCACCTTCGCCAACCCACTGTTTTTACTGCTGTTTTATCTCCGAGGTATTATGATGGAACCACGTTTCATCTACAGTCCAACAATGACACTACAAGCCCTTCGCAGTACACTGCAACTTTTCCAAACACAATTTTGAAATGTCCTTCCGCCTGTGTTTTTCGTCTAGAGCCAACGAACGTGGCACCCATCGCACACTAAGCTTTTTCATTTTTGGAACCTTATGCAGAATATTAGGTACCCCTTCATATAGGATGCCTACTATCTAAGCAATCCCATGAAGGATAATGCTGCGATCTTCCATAACGATACCATGAATCTTATCAACCATTTCTTCAGAAGAAACTCAATCGGGCATCCTGAACGTGCAGCACCTAAAGAGCTCGTACGGTCACGTGTAAATTCATTTATCTCCTCTTGAGTACTGATCTTGAGAACTGGGACGCAGTTTACTTTTTTAAATAAATTTTTTTATCAATATACGATACTCCGCTTTATCTATTTCTCCTAAAATGTATAACCCCGATCCCTTATAATAGCTGCCAACAAACAACTGCGCGTTACATCTATTTCAAAGTTTGAACACAACCACTATAAGAAACACGCTTATCACCAGTCACGCTGCTTAACAAAAAATTCCTCCATTTCGTAGAAATTTACTAGACTCTCCACTTTACTAGTCTCCACCTCTAATAATTATGCATAAAATTTGTTCAGTATCTTAACAAAAGACTATTATTCCACCCCTATTTGACTAAAGGTAATTCCTCTTAAAATTTATTTATTTTCGTAACCAAAAACCAGGAAAAATAACAGTACCATTAAAAGTATACAAAACCGATCAAATCCCACCTCCTTCCCCCTTCTTCCCTAAAGCAATATAGTTCAAAATCTACAGATTTCTTAAATACGTCACGTATTAAATGTGTACCGAACTGAAGTCGATATATCACTTCGTTCGAGACTTGTCGAACCAAGCAACAAACAGACGGACAGACCGACAAATACACAGACCGATAGACCAACGGAAATTGGAAACTATATTTTTCGTGATCTAGGGAGTTGAAAAAAGAAGTAACACAAATTTCGAAGGGTGATTTTTTTAACCAATGCAATACTGCCCTTAGCAGTTAAAAACATAGATAAATTCAGTGTATAATTATTGGGTGTGTGAATTAATTTTAAGGGATTTTTAGGTAAAAATATCACTTTAAGTCGGTTAGTAAATAGAATAACAGGTCAAGTGCAAGTTGAATTTGTGCAATTCGTGTTCCGTACGTTGATTGCTTCTGAAATAAAAATTTTTGTTACGGAGGTATAAAATGATCAGTGACTTCACAAAACACACCCCAAATAAGTTTTCAACAAAGTTTGTTTCCGACGTTTACTGAAAACTGATGACCTGGAATTTTTTTCCCGAATTATTAGAGGTAACACACTTGTGATAATTTTCGTTCAATCTATACCCCGTGGAGAATATTCCAGAATTATTCCAAAATTTTTTGATCAGCACTTTTCGAGATAAGGGGGGTGGAGAGCGATTTTTTAAAAATAATACAAAGAAAAGCGTGTGCAAGTATTACATTATATATATATATATATATATATATATATATATATATATATATATATATATATAATATATATATATATATATATATATATATATATATATATATATATATATATATATATATATATATATATATATATATATATATATATATATATATATATATATATATATATATATATATATATATATAATATGTATATATATATATATATATATATATATATATATATATATATATATATATATATAAATAAATAATATATATATATATATATATATATATATATATATATATATATATATATATATATATAAATATATATATGTGTATTTTACTCGTGTTTTTACAAGCTTTCATTTGACACCCCACTCGATAACCTAATAAAAATTTCAACCCTCCAAAACTAACCCCTTAAGTCAAAATTTAACTTTCAAAACTACACAGCTCTGATGAAGCCATCAATTCCTATATTAGTACCAAATTTCAACTTTCTATGACAAATAGTTTCGGAGAAAATCGGGTGTGACAGACAGACGGACAGACACCGAAGTGATCTTTCCGTCTGTCCGTTCCGTACGAGACACTAAAAAATTGTTACAAATTGATTATCCAAAGTATTTTTCATAGCTAGCAACCACTTTCTCTCTTCTTTGTGGCAGCATATGAATACCACGTTTAAAGAACGACTCATCTTTTGAGGCTATCCACGAATCGACCCATTTATTGGTCTCCTAATAAGAATGGAAGCGCTGTTTAGACAGGCCGTGCGTCATCGATCGGCACAAGTGATAATCAGAAGGAGCAATGTGTGGTAAGTACGGCGAATGAGGTAGAATATTCCATCCCAGCGCGTCTAACGTTTCCTTGACGAATTTTACAACATGTGGCCGAGCGTTGTCATGTTGAAAAATCACTTTGTCAGGTGTTTTGGCATATTGCGGTCGTTTTTCCTTTATCGTTTGGATCAGTTGGATCAATTGTTGTCGGTAACGTTAATAGTTTCATTGGGTTGAAGCAGCTCATAATACACTATACCCAGCTGATCCCACCAGATACACAGCATATGCTTGGAGCCATGAATATTCGGTTTTGGCGAGGATGTTAATGGTTCATCGGGCTTCACCCATGAATTTTTGCGCTTTGGATTATCGTAGCGTATCCATTTTTAATCATCATTTACGATACGATGCAAAAAACCTTTCCGATTGTGCCGTTGAAGCAGTTATTCACCGATGAAAAATCATCTTTCAACGTCTCTCGGTTTCAACTCGTACGACTCCCAATTTCCTTGCTTTTGAATCATTCCCAGGCCATGTAAGCACTTGAAAATGGTTGCGCGATCATGTTTTAATGATTTTGCAAGTTCTTTTTCCATTTGGCACGGACTTTCATCGAGTAATGCCTCCAATTCTTCATATGTAAACTTTTTCGGCTGGCCTGGACGTTCTTTGTCTTCCGTGTCGAAATCACCACTTTTAAAGCGTCGAAGCTAGTACTCACATGTTTTTATCGATAGAATATTCACCACAGAAACCATAAGTTTCCTACAGTAATGGATAACTTTCTGCAGAGGTCTTTTGTTGGCACGTAATTCGACATATTCATTGCTGAAAAAAATATGTTGTTTCCACTTCGGCAACATATACTAAAAATTACAATCTAATGATGTCTTCACCATGAATATAGCAACAGTATTCCCCGATGTGATATAATACGCCCTCTCTTAGAAATCCCTCAAAATTAATTCACACTCCATAAAAACCTATTTCAAACGCCACATAGTCATGCAAAATACCTAATTTGGCAATTTATTTTTGCATTAATAATGTGGAAACTGTAAACGAAACGTAAAATATAAAATTTATCGGAAAAGCAAAACGGAAAGTTTTTAATAGAAAATCATAAAAATAAATTAAAAGCCATTAAAATTACAACTGTATAAATAAAGAAGGAAAAAAGCCGAACAAACAGAAACTTTGTAACTTAAACTTATTTTTCTCCTCACATTTTTCCCCAAGTCAAAAAGTCACGAAATCTAATCTCAAAACTTTTTAACAGGTAGGTATAAGTTTCTTTCAGTCTTTTGTAATCAATATTCAGTACCTAAATATAAAGAAAATATGAAAGCATGTCTGAAATATTCTTTTGAAATTTGATGTGTAAAAATAAAGAAATAAAAAGTTCAACATGAAACGAGAACTTTCATAACTTTGACCATGAACACTGAATGATTTAGGGTGCCATCTCAAAGAGCAAACATCTCTAATTATGCTATATGTAATCGTAAGGAAAATCAGTCAGCCAGAATTGAATTTAAAATGCTCCAATCTCATGGAATGCGATTTCTGAAAAACATGTTTATAAAGTTGTTACCTATATATTATCGTAATTATGGACTATGTTTCTTCAAGAATAAGACCAATTTTAAAATCGATATCTCGTCAGAGTTATCCTGAAACATGAACAAATACAAATTTGTTGGGAAATGGTTTTTTCGTGAATACTATAAAATACATACTTCTTTACATTTCGAGACGCCAGGATCCCGAAAAGCATATTCTCCACTTTCCTTTGTCGGTCTGTTGGCACGATAACCCTCAAATGAAATCAAATATTGATTTCAGATTCGATACGTATATAATACTAGTAGGAAAGTAACCTATAATTTTTTGGCTAAATTGCTCTTGAGAAAGGAGATGACGGTCAATAACTAATACTTATTTTATAAATGTTATGGTGCTTGATATCCTCAAGAAGCATTTGACATGAAAAGACCCTTGGAGTGAACTACTCTGGTCGGTGTCTTTTACTTAGTATAACCTACAGCAATTCAAAACCAATGTGAAACGGTACTTCCGCACACCTATTCTGAAATATTCCAATCAAAAACAACTAAATACAGTAGAACCCCGATTAACCGAGTCGCGCTTATCCGAGCTCCGGATTAACCGAGCCAATCTAAGAACCTGATTATCCGAGGTACGCGCGTCTATGCTGCGTATTAACCGAGCTTCTAAAATATGTATGTACATATTTCCATTTAAAATCGCCGGGACCTTCGGGGTATCCCCCTCGCCCGTGTGAGGGGTTCCCCTATTTATGTTTTTGGACTCTTTCAACATATAAATTTGCGTGAATGCAGTGCGTTATAGCGTTCACTACGGAGAAGTACGAGTATACTCACATAATTTATTTGGCTGGAGTTCTAGTAGTTAAGTGTAATTAATACGAACGAACTGCTTTGTTTGAATTTTTGTTTGTCGTATTATAATGGAGTAAAACAAGCGTAAAAGAATCGTCGTTCCTATTGAAGAAAAATTAAAAGCCATCAGAATAATTGAAGCAGGAGAGACAATTAAAGTTGTTGCACGAGATTATGGAGTAGGTGAGGTAACAACTGGAGATTGGAAAAGAAACCACACAAAAATAGAAGAGTGGTGTATAAATCAAGCCTCCTCGTCCTCAGGAAGAAAATCAATGAAAACCGGCGACTATGAAAAGGTTAACGAAGCTTTATTCATGTGGTTTAACCAACAGAGATCAAAAGGTGTGCCTCTGTCAGGTCCAATTTTACAACAGAAAGCAATAATGATTAGTAGGCAATTCCCAGAGATAGATCGGTTTACCGCCAGTTCTGGATGGCTTGAACGCTGGAAAAAACGGTACGGTGTAAGACAACTGACTGTATGTGGTGAAAAACTTTCTGCCGATGTGTCATCAATTGAGAAGTTTAAGCAGAACTTTTAAAAGCAAATCGAAGATTGTGGATACACATGTGATCAAATTTACAACTGTCACGAAACTGGTCTGAATTA
Source organism: Pachyrhynchus sulphureomaculatus (assembly GCA_019049505.1). Classification (NCBI taxonomy): domain Eukaryota; kingdom Metazoa; phylum Arthropoda; class Insecta; order Coleoptera; family Curculionidae; genus Pachyrhynchus; species Pachyrhynchus sulphureomaculatus. Next base: position 203,958,264 of record CM032446.1, read on the forward strand.
TAAAATGCTTCTATCAAAAACATTGGCATCTTGACAAGAAAAATCAGGTCCTGGGCACAAACGAAGTAAGGAAAGATTAACTATAATGGTATGTTCCAATGCTTCTGGCAAGCACAAAATCCCACTAATGGTGATTGGCAAGTCTGCACGTCCAAGAGCTTTAAAAGATATCTAACCCAAAGCCCTATCAGCCTATTACAAAAGTCAGAAGAGCGCATGAATGGATGCGACCTTATTTACTAACTGGTTTGAAGAAGAGTTCGTGCTATCTGTGACTAAATTTTTGAACAGAAACCGTCTCCCTATTAAAGCAATTTTGTTAATGGATAATGCCCCCTCTCACCCTGGAGAAGGACTTCATGTGGGCGAATTGAAAATTTTTTCCTCCAAATGTAACCAGCATAATGCAACCAATGGATCAAGGCATCCTCGAAAACATTAAAAAAAACTATAGGCGTTTATATCTTGAACATCTCCATTAAATGAATTAGCTTTGAAATTGAGAACCCATGGAGAAATGTCCTGTTCAAATTTTAACAGCGAGATAGAAGAAAAAGAAAAAAGTATTTGAATGAATGCAAAAATTAAAAGGTTGCGAAAATGTGACAAGAGAAGATGTTGAATGGATTACAGCAGATGATTTAGAAGAAGAAACGAGTATTGAAGAAATAACGAATGCCTTTCAAGAAACCGAAAAATCAGATGACGGTGACGATGACGAAGCGGCGGTGGATGAACAGTCTCCCACTAAGATCTCTCATCAAGAAGGTTTTGCTTCTTTGGAAAAAGCTTTGAGGTATATCGAACAACAACCAGAGGCAACCCCAGCGGGTTTGCTTCTTCTTAATAGATGGAGAAACATTGCAGCGAGAAAAAGAAGATGCAATATGAAACAGAAGCGCATAGATACCTATTTCACTGTTTTATAATGTATGTACCTCTTTATATGTTAGAAACGTTAATACATCGGTTTAAAGTATTGGTGTTTATTTTTTGAATGAATAAAACACAAATCCGGATTATCCGAGTTTTCCGTTATCCGAGGAGGGTGCCCCCCCCACGTTACCTCGGATAACCGGAGTTCTACTGTATTTATATTTATTTACTCTGCCTAAATTTTAATTTTGACAAAAAATTTGGTAAAAAAGAGTTATTATTTTTAGGTAAAAATGGTAGTGCTCAGGCTGAAGAACATTTTCCAAGTAGAAACAACTGGTTCTTAAATTAATAAATTTTTCGATAAAAATGTTATTCTCAGCCACCAGTTTCTTATTTTCTTATATACGACAATAGTGTCCATTTATTAGTGTTCCGTATGGAAAACTTATAGGATCACTTCGGTATCTGTCCGTCTGTCACACTCAATTTTCTCCAAAGCTATTTGACATAGAGAGTTGAAATTTGACACTAATATAGGAATTGATGGCCTCATCAGAGCCGTGTAGTTCTGAAAGTTAACTTTTGACTTAAGGGTTTTGGGGGGGTGGAATCGGAAGTGAAAAAAATTTTGTTATAGCAGGTCACCGAGTGAGGTGTCAAATGAAAGGTTCTAAAAACACTTCAGAAATATATATGATGTAATACTTGCACATCATTTTCTTTGTATTATTTTTAAAAAATTGTCAAAAATCGCTGCCCCCTCTTATCTCTAAAAGTATTGAACAAAAAATTTGGAAAAAACTCTGGAATATTCTCCACAAGTTGTAGATTAAATAACAATTATCACGAGTGCATTACCTTTGATAATTTATCTTGTATATATAAAAAAAATTGAGGGCCATCAGTTTTCGACAAATACCGGAAACAAATTTTGTTAAAAACTCATTTGGAGTGTGTTTTATGGAGTCTAAAAAAAATTTTTTTTCAAGGCAATCACGGAACGGAATAATAATTGCGCAGGTCCAACTTACACTTGACCGATTTCTTTTATAATCAGATATTACCAAATAAGTTTATTTTATATAGTTTTGTATCACGTCCATTATGTGAGAAGAGGGGCGGCTAGAAAATTGTTTGTAAAAACACTTAACTTCTTTGAACTAAAATTCCGTTTATAATAAGTGGTTAAAATGATAATAACAAACTTCATTCTTCAATTGTTGACATAAATTACTCAAAAGATGACATTCGAGAAAAGCCCAACAACCAACTTTAAAGACAATCATTATTGAGCGATTTTTTACTTGATAAATTGATTTTCTTTACCGCTTGCCAGTTCCCATTACGGCCTCTGGACATGAATGCAACTCGACGCGATAAGTTGCATTAGCTAGTTGCCGCTATTGGTTTCACTCAATTGATTTAATTCGAAATTTTTGAATTTCACTTACCCTTCCAATATTTTAATATTAAAAGTTACAGATGCAACTAAAAGAAACATTCCATTTTAACAATAAAGGAGGGAGGAGAAACAAAGAAACACTATTTTCTTGAATAAAATTATTTATATAACATAGACAAAGGTTAGTTTAAGAAAACATGAATTAAACTCATTAAATATTTTAGTCGTGGTGATTTAACCAATTTAATATTATGTGAACTAATAGGAATTAATCTGTCTCCGATACTAACCAGGATTTACTAAACCATACTAAAAAAGCTTATAATTACAGGAATTTGAGTCAAATTTAAATTAAACTAATCTGAGCTAACTACAAACACGTTTTAAAACAAAACATAGCCTAGTTATTTTAGGTGGGTACAAATAAGTATAAATTAAACCAACTACTTTTTTGATTCACTTTGTTTTTCGGAACTTTTGCTTTCAAAAATTTTATTTTTCGAAAATTCCTAAAATAAATTTATTCATGTTCAGACAATCTCAACAATAATATAAGATACTTGTGTCTCAATGTTGGTGAGAAATGAGCAAAAAATGAGTATATAGTAGAAACTCAATAAATTTAAAAGTTATTAAACTTAATGTCTAGAAAAATACGATGACAAGTAATCAATAAAAGAAAGTTTATGTATTAACTCGTTAAAAAAATTACCAATAGAACGTATTAGTAGTGGAAAAAATATTTTATTAACCACAGACCATTTAGACTATTAAGTCTTCAAGTCTTAATCGAGGGCCATAGTAATAGATATTTGTTTAAATCTTCTTTAATAATTCAGTAATAAAGTAAGTAAGAAACGAAAGTAAAAAAAAGTAATAAAAAAAGAAACGAAAAAATTGGTCAAGTGATTTACCCATTTCCCTGGCAAACACGCAGGTCTCAAATAAATGTTAAATTTAACTTTCTTTCACTAAAGAATAACTCAAGCCAAGTATTAGAATCTTATGGTAAGCTAACCTTTAAAAAAGCCGAGCAGAGATTGAGGGATATTAACAACTGATACCAAAGATTTCCTATACGAATGTGTTCATTATCCATCTAAAACCCAAGAAAAATTCTGATAATACTATTGAAAGTATACACAATTTAAGAACAATTGTCCCACTTACACATTGTTTTGAAATAAAATTACCAAAAAAACAACACGTACAGTTTAGATATAGTAATATCAAACATACGTGGTCATTAACGTCATTTCCCAACTGTTCCCACTTAGAGCCTAAACAAGCTAACCTGAAGCCATTTGATTGAATAACTTGTTACAGTATTTGTCTTCACTACGTAAATGATACTTGGTATATTAAATCTTCAAGTAGAATGAAATAAAATTAAATGAAGAATGTAATAGAGATATTTGAGACGCAAAACTGACAGTTTTTTTTTAAATATTACGTTAATAATAACAAAAAAATAATATAATTTTGAGGTTTCTAAAATAGAAGTATAACTTAATATATTCGAACAACGTGTTCTGGCCTTCACTCTATCTCTTAAACCTATAATATATTTGACTATACGTAATTTTGCTTAAAGTTTTTTTATAATTTCAACCAAAAACTAAAAAACATTCTCGTAATATAAACTTTATCAACTTTTACCCCTTTACCCTTTGTCCACATTGCTAAAAAACTATAAGTTCCTTCCTTACATTGAGTATTTTAAGTAAGTTTAAAATTGACATCTTATTTTGTTCGGGAGTTATCGTGTCAATAGGCTGACAAACTGCATGCACATAATTTTTTTCATGAATACAATATTTTCCTTTAGCAGGGGAATAAAAATGGAATATAGTTATGACAGTAATGTAATATTTAACAACGATTGTAACTACGAATGAGAATCATATTGCAATAGTATCTTATTTAAGTCGTCCTAATGGCGAAAACTTGCCAAGTACTTAGAGTACACTTAAGGTATTTCTTGCGAGAAGAAAGAGAGAGCATTATGTTAAAGAAAGACGCGAAAAAATTTGGTTTTCAGGGTATAATGAATGTGGCAACGTAGCTTCTCGCTTGCTTACTGCTGCACGCAATCACGTGTTATTTATTTTTATTTAGTATCGATGTATATACCAAAAATGTCTTTTTTTTTAATTTAGGTCTCGACGTCAGCTTCCCGATGCCATAATTTTTATTTTTTTTTGGATTCATTTTAACCATTTCTTTTTACATTTGTTTATTAATCAAATAACAATAATTGTCATTTTTTAAAAAAGTTATTACCGAACAGAATTAAGGTCCCCCGGTTTTCTACTAGATGTGATAAAAATTTTCAATTTTTTTTTCAAAATGACCGAAAAAATGTTATTTGTTGTTATTTGATTAATAAACAAATGTAAAAAAAATGGCATCGAAAGCTGGCGTCGAGACCTAAGTTTTGAAAAAAAAAAAGATCCATTTTGGACCAAATGGCGTAAAATGGCAGGCAATTCAAATTTTAAATAAAAAATTGAATTGTGCCCACTAGGTTCAATATTTTTGAACCAAAATTTCAAGGTATTTTTGTTATACCAAAAGGCATATTTTCTGCTGTTTCAAGCTGACCTAGTGGACCTGTACAATAAGTTTCTTGCCTATTTTTCCAAATTTGTAGGTTATGTATGCACTTAAGCGACTTGAGACTAACGAGGATTTGTTGGAAATTTCATTACGAAGAGTTCGGTTTTTTTTTCTCGATAATATAACCGCATTTGAAGCTCAAAAAAGGCGTTTTAAAAACTTGTTTATAAACAAAAGAGATCGAGATCCAAAACTCAGGACAATACTACAGGTGATACCTTAGAGAGGATAAAATCATAATATTGCTGTGTCTAAACCCTGCAATTTCAAATGCTTTTTTTACTGCACTAAAAAGCTGTTCAAACATTCAGAAAACCGAAAGGTTAATGATGGAGTGTTCAAAATGTTTTAGACGCAATCGAACGAAGCGGACAGGGTAAACATTCGTGAGAAGGACAAGGGGTCTTCCAGTTTATTTCCCATTCCGAAGTAATAATAGATAGTATTAGGGGTATTGGATTATCTTTATTATATATAGAGTGCTCTTAAATTTAGTACCCCAATACTAAAGGAAATGGTAAAACTTCAATATTTCTTCGTTTTTCTTACTTATTTTTAAAAGATTTGATTCATATAAATTTAGTACATACGAGGCTGGTTTGAAAAGTCCGTGCAAAAATAAAAACTACTTATGTGTTTGGGGTAAACCTTTTTTATTTTTCGACATAGTCTCCTTTTAGGCTTATACACTTCGTCCAACGATGTTCTAGTTTGTTGATCCCTTCCGAATAATAGGATTTGTCCAAGTCTGCAAAATATCCATTAGGGTCTGCAATCACCTCCTCGTTTGAATAAAATCTTTGTCCCGCCAGCCATTTCTTCAAATTAGGGAACAAATAGTAGTCCGAGGGAGCCAAGTCTGGAGAATAGGGGGGATGTGAAACGAGTTGGAATCCTATTTCTATTAATTTTGCGACCACAACTGCTGAGGTGTGTGCTGGTGCGTTGTCGTGATGGAAAAGGACTTTCTTGTGGGCCAATCGCGGGCGTTTTTCTTGCAGCTCGGTCCAATAACGATGAATAATATTCACCTGTAATAGTTTTACCCTTTTCCAGATAGTCGATGAGGATTATCCCTTGCGAATCCCAAAAGACAGTCGCCATAACCTTTCCGGCCGAAGGAACGGTCTTCGCCTTTTTTGGTGCAGATTCCCCCTTGGTAACCCATTGTTTAGATTGTTGTTTGGTCTCAGGAGTATAGTAATGTATCCATATTTCATCCACAGTGACGAAACGACGCTTAAAGTCCTCCGAATTCTTCTGGAACAGCTACAAACCATCCTTGCAACACTTCACAAGATTCCGTTTTTGGTCAAGCGTGAGCAATCGTGGCACCCATCTTGCGGATAGCTTTCTCATGTCTAAATGTTTATGCAAAATATTATGTACCCGTTCAGTCGAGATGCCCACAGCACTAGCAATCTCACGCACCTTAACTCTTCTGTCATCCATCACCATATCATGGATTTGATCAATGATTTCTGGAGTCGTAACCTCCACAGGCCGTCCAGAACGTTCAGCGTCACTTGTGCCCATATGGCCAGTCCGAAAATTTTGAAACCACTTATAAACTGTTCTAATCGAAGGTGCAGAGTCACCATAATGTTTATCAAGCTTCTCTTTAGTCTCTTGAGGCGTTTTGCCTTTCATAAAGTAATGTTTAATCACCACACGAAATTCTTTTTCGTCCATTTCTTGAAAATCACTCGACTTCCTTGGCACGAATGCCAAACACAAAGAAATAGACCAATATGGCTGAAACTTGGTGTGCGTTCATTCAAGAGATGCTACTAACTAAACATGACCTCGATACGCGCCGGTGGTGCCATCTCTCGGACTTTGCACGGACTTTTCAAACCAGCCTCGTATATAAGTTCTTAAGGTCTTCGGACACTAATGCAACTCGACCCAACTTTTTTTTTATGGGCCTCGCACACGTGCTGCAGGGAAATCTTTAAAGTGCCACAGGAGCGACACGTGTGCGAAAAAAGCGATTCACATTGGTCTTGAATCGCAGTAAATTGTACTCGGTCGGGAACACAGTCCTGGTCAAATTATTCCAAAATGAAGAGGTTATCCATATAAAAGACTGCTTAATAGGGTTGTACTAGGAGTAACAGGCTGAACCTCAAACGAATGTGTGTGTGTGTGTGTGTGTATTAGCGCGATGTATATTTCTAGCATACACCGCTCTGAGAGAAATGAAGCGGGCTACATCCATCGAATACTTCCATGAAAATACTTTTAGAATAGATGTTCTAATGAATCAAGGTTGCTGGCCAGTTTCGGGTCTCCGATCAGGCGAACAGCTTTCTTCTGAATAGAATCCAATAAATGCAGTGGATGTTTGGGAGCAGAGTTCCATCGTTGGCAGAATTTGAGCTTTATATAGAATTAACAGTTGTTGTGGACTCTAAAGCTTTCTGGATCGAAATAATATTTCCAGCTTTTGAGAAACTCTCTTTGCTATGCTTGCAAGAGGTTCATGCCAAGACATATTAGCTCCCAAATCAACGCCCAGCAAATTGGGTGACGATGCTAAAAGAATGGAGTGTCCCGACATAACTGCCGCCTGAGTTTTTGTAGCGTTAAATTGCACTTGGTTACTGTCACCTCAAGATAGAATTTTTTCCAGATCTTTGTTAAATTAAACGATCTCCTACTGTCTGCGGATATTTGCATGAGTAGCGGATGTGCAAGCCTTTAAGGTGAATGAAGAGGTAAGCGTCATCTGCAAAGATGTAGATTGAATTTCTGGTTATTTCCAGCACTAACCGGAACTTTTTACCTTTGAATGCCAGTTATTAAATGATAAGAAGCATGTTCGATTGAAGTAGTCGTTACTTGATGGAAATTCATAATAATTGAAATAAACATTTACATTAGTTCTAAATTCCCACTTTTTCAAAACACGTCTATATTATACCGACAGATCTAAAACCGAAAAAGGAGTTGGAGCAGCCGTTATCACTGAAAATATCACAAAAATATTTAAGCTCCTTAATCGTTCCTCCATCTTTGCCGCTGAACTGTTCGTACTAGAAGAGGCGATTAGGTATTCCTTAACGAGGCCCCACAGGGCTCCAATCTTAATAATATCTAACTCAGCGCTCTGACAGCAATCAAATCTAAAAATCTAGACTACAACTATATCAGGCAGATCACAGATCTCATGTATATGGCCTCTTTAAGGCATTACTCAATCTCGCTACTATGGTCGCCTAGTCATATAGGAAATAGGGGAAATGACAGAGCAGACTTCTATGCCAAAATGGCCACTGAAAAGGGGAACGTAATCATAGGAGAAAACCATTACTCAGACTTTAATATATACCTAAAATCGATCTATGAATCCCTTTTCCAACTAGGATGGGATCTGGAAAATCCTAACAATAAATTATGGTCCATTAAACCTAATGTCTATCCATCATTGCATTCAGTCAACATGAACAGAAACGACAACGTACACAGGAGAAGATTAGCGGTAGGACATACGTACTGCACTCACAGTTACCTTATGAACAAGGAACAGCCCACATGTCCAGACTGTGATGCACCCCTTACAACGTCACACATTTTCGAGGTAGCTCACTATAGAGACAAGAGAAACAGACATAACATTCCATCTAGCATGAAACAAATAATTGAATCTTTTGAATACATGAAAGTAAATATTCATAACTTTCTCCTAGAAATAATAATATAAAAGCACTACAGGCCATGAAGACCTAGGGCTTAGTAAAACTTTTGTCCTTTTCCCTCCTTCCATCATCTGGCGTCCAAGTATTGTTGGATCGTATGTCTCCATTCAATTCTGTTCTTCGCCTTCGTCCTCCAGTCTCTGACCCCTATGGCTCTTAAATCCTCCTCAACATGTTGCAACCATCTCCTCCTCGGCCTTCCCCTCCTTCTCGCATCCACAGGCTTCATCGCCAGCACCATTTTCGGCAGCACACTTTTCATACGTTGTACGTGTCCTAACCATCTTATTCTTTGCGCTCTTATAAAAGATGTGATTCTAGGGCCGTCATATAAGTCTTCCAGTTCCTGATTTGTCCGCCTAGTCCACCCTTCCGGTGTATTTCTTCCTCCGTAGGTGACTCTTAACATCCTTCTTTCCCACCTCTCTAGCGTCTCTTCCTCCAATTTATTCATTACCCATGTTTCACATCCATAGGTGACAGTAGGTCTTATGACCGATGTATAAATCCTCAGTTTTGTCTTTCTAGAGACGTACTTTGATTTCATTAAAGCGTTCAGGCTCCCACATTTTTGGTTGCCCTTTGCTATTCGCGCTTTCAATTCGTTCCCCTCATGCCCGTTTTCTTCCAGCAGTACCCCCAAATATATAAATCTATCCACTCTCTCAAATTTATATTCCCTTCCATCATAGGTCACTACATTAAGTTCTGTTTCTTTCTTAGTTTCTGTGCTTCCTGCTATCATATACTTCGTTTTCTCAGAGTTGATTTCTAATCCATACTTACTTGCCTCTCTTATTAGACTTTTCATTCTCTTCGCCAATTCTCTACTAGACTTTGCTATCAACGTCAAATCATCCGCATATGCTATACACTGGTGCTCCTTATTAAAAATTGTACCGTTAACCTCTAGGCTGCTCTCTCTTATTATCCTCTCCAAAACTAAGTTAAATAACCTCGCTTACAGTGGGTCACCCTGTCGTAGTCCCCTTTCCACTATAAAATCCTTTGATTCCAGGCCATTCCACACTATTTTATTGGTAATTTTTTGTTTCTTCTGCCGTGCTTTTTTCTTGGCCTCTGCTAGTGCGCTGCACTCGCCGTCGAACCAGTCTTTGGTTTTTACTTGTCTCTCCATCCTTTTTAACGCTGTATCACCCGCTAGTTTCACTGCTGTTTTTGTTTGTTCCCATATCCGCTCTACTTGCATGCTTGTTTCCTGCTGATGTAAAACTTTACTTATTTCTTCCTTGTACATTTCCTTCCTTTTTTGATCTTGAACACTACTCACATTATACGCCCTTCTTTTTTTGTTTGTGACTTTTATGACTTTCTCCCTTGCATGTAATCTCACTAGGAAGTGATCGGAGTTACAGTCCGCTCCCCTCATACTTCTTACCTCTGTAATAAAACTTCTATGTTTCCTCTCTATCAAAACGTGGTCTATCTGGTTGATTGTTCTTCGATCTGGCGAGGCCCATGTTCTTTTATGTATTTCTTTCCGTTGTAACTCGGTACTTTTGATTATCATATTTTTTCCGTTGTAAGAGTTAAAAATTTCTATCCATTATCACTGGTTTCATCGTGCTTACTGTTCTTTCCCACTATCTGCCTATACATCATTTCTTTCCCCACTTTTGCGTTACAGTCGCCTACCACCATCTTTATATCATACCTTGGTATCCTCTCATACTCCTCTACTAGTCTTTCATAGAATATATCTTTGTCTATTTCATCTTTTTCTTCCGTAGGGGCATGCACATTTATAATGCTTATGTTTCGTTTGTACCCTTTAAGTCTTAGGTAGCACATCCTCTCCGATATTGCTCTAAAATTGACGACCCTGCCTTTGGCCTTTTTCTTTACGATAAAACTGGTCCCGAGCATTCTGTCATTTCCTCCACTTTTAAAGAAGGTAGCGCCCTCTACTTTCACTATCTCAACTCCTGACTGCTTGGATTCTTGGATTGCCACAACACTTATTTTATACTTTCTTAATTCTCTTACTAGCTCTTTCAGCGCTCCTTCTGTATACGTTCCTTCTAGAAATACACTTTAAAATCTAGATAAACAGAACAAGTGGCGCTAAATAACCTTTAGTAGTTGTTGCGCCCAGACACCAATAACATCATCATCATCATCATAAATTTCCACTATTTTTTGTATCTTTTAGCAATTGTTTCGGTACACAGGTACTGTATACCAAAACAATGGTCATAAGATACAAAATAGAGTGGAAATTTAGAACTGACAAGTGCTAATTTCAATGACAAGATGCACGTCTAGCTGGAGTGAAATAACATTAAGTTTACTTAGCTACTTTGCAACGTTTTGTTGGTATATCATGTGTTGGCGTAAGTAAAAACTTACATCTAAAAAGGTACCCATGTTATTAGTTGCAACGAATTTCATTACAGGCCTATCGGGCTCGTTTAAAATGTAGTGCTCTCAGATCCTAGAATGAAGATCCCATGGTGGCTAAATAAGTTTGAGTGGCCAAAATTATAATTTTTAAGTTTTTTGTTGCCGAGATTTTTGCTTCTTTTACATTTTAGAGCTTCTAGAAACACATAGTCACTCTTTTTTAGTCGGTCTGTCCGTCGTTTGTCGGTCCGACACGATAACTCTCTAACAAAATGAGATATCAGTTTCAAACTTGGTATATAACATATGTAATACCTAATAAGGGGATAAAGTCTATAGTTTTGAGAGACCTGCTTAAGCAGAAGAAGGTAAAAGGGGTGGAGGTCGATACATTTTGTGTGGTTTTAATAATAATACAGCAATTTTTCCTGATTGTTGATGTAATAAACAATTATACGTTATTTTTTATTTACGTTTATTTTGATTACGAACCTAAAATAACACAGCCCCACAAAAAAAAAGTGGGGTATACTTTTGATGCGATATATCAGATCCGCAGTATTTTTGCCCGCTGATCACGAATCTGACGTCAGAATATCGCCATCACATCTCAATTTTTTTCTAACCTCAAAAAATAGGTAAAAATTAGTAAAAATTAAGAAAAATATACTCCTAAAAAATTGATTCAAGCTTTTTCATGAATCCAAAGATGTATTAATATGTATTCGGACACGCTAAGCTAATATTCATCGGTTGGATTGAGCCATACAGTTCTGTTTTCTTTCTAACCTCAATAAATCAGACAGATATAGTGCTTCTCGAATGCAAAAACGAATTGAAATTAAAATTCAACCGATTCTTACCAAATTTGGTACACGGGGGTTTTTTGGGTTGCTGATCATGAATCTGAGGTCGGATTTGCAAAATTCAAAATGGCGGATCCAAGATGGCGGACAAAATTTTTGAAAACCAACCGATTCCTACCAAATTTGTTATACAGTTGGGGAATCCTCAAACCTGATACTCTTAAACCCTAAACCCTGAAACCTTAGACTCCCACACCCTGTAACCTCAAAAATAGACCTCAATAACCCTGTAACTTTAAAAATGAGACCCAATAAACTCAAAACCAGGACTTTTAAACCATATACTCTCAAATAGTAGACCCTTAAGCCCTAGAATTGCGAAGGTTAGACCCGCGCCTAACTTCCCCTTTTTTGGCTGTATCTTGTTCTTTTTTCCGCGAATGACCTATTCAAAGGCTTTCTGCCCAAACGCTTTTGAGGACTTGTTTCTCTTTTTAGCGACCAGCAATAGTCCGCTAGCATATGGTCATCCCATCGTCCTTGATACCGATTTTCTATGATTTTCAGATCTTGGTGAAAACGTTCCCCATGCTCCTCACTGTAGTCACCAAGATTATGTGGGAAATTATCGATGTGGGAGTCCAGGAAATGTAATTTTAGATTCATTAAGCAACCTAATGTTTGAAAATTTTTTACCATTTTCTCGACTATTTCTTTGTACTTAGGACCTTTATTATTTCCCAAAAAGTTTGTTGCGACTTCTTTAAAACTAAGCCAAGCAGCTTTTTCAACTTTATTCATTTTAGTAACAAATAATGAATCTTGAAACAATTTTCTTATTTGTGGCCCGTTAAATACGCCTGCCTTAATTTTAGCTTCAGAAAATTTCGGAAATTTTTTATGCAAATATTTGAAACATGGGCCGTTTGTATCTAATGCTCTCGTGAATTGCTTCATAAGTCCAAGCTTAATGTGAAGCGGGGGAATAAGAACTTTTCCTGGATCTACCAATGGTGGAAACAATACATTATTTTCACCAGGAGTGAACGATTCTCTTGTGGGCCAAATTTTTTTCTTATAATGACGTTCCCTGTCTCTGCTATTCCACAGACATTTATAACAGGGATAAAGTGTAAACCCTGACTGTTGGCCAAGCAATATTGTTACAATTTTCAGATCTCCACAAATTTTCCAGTTATGATCAGCATATTTTATTTTTATCAAAAGCTGCTTCATTTTTTCATATTGCTCTTCCATAACTGTGGAATGAGCAATCGGAATGGGAGCATAAACGTTGGTATTATGCAGCAAAACTGCCTTAATGCTCCGTTTAGAAGAATCAATGAACAGTCTCCATTCTTCAGGACCGTATGAGTTATTTTGAAATTCATCCATTAGACCTTTTACATCGGTACAATATGAAAGTGACAATTCCTCGTCCATTGTGAAATATTTTCGAAATTATTCATCTCTGTTTCTATAATAAGAAATCGTAGCTTCTGGCTTAAGTAAATGTATTTTCTTTAAAAAGGAAGCAAGATGCTCTGAACCATCTTTGGATAAGCCTAAATCTCTGACTAGATCACTAAGTTCTGACTGTGATACGAGTATTGGTTCTGGTTTACGGTTGTATGGTAGAAATTCTTTATCTGTGTCACTAGTATATGATAGGTTGTCACTAGAACATTCATTAGTAACAGTGTTTGAATCTTTTTCGACAGTCTCAATGTTTTCGGCATGAACTGATAAGGTGAAATCATTTGTTTCCATAACATCAGCATCAAGTGGTTCAGGAAGCGGAATTAGTTTAGTTGGTCTTGTTACTGTCGAAACATCGTTATAAGTAATAGTGCTTTTATTTTTTCGGTTATGCCTAGATACAACATTCATACAAAAGTAGCAATCATTTTCACTGTATGGTCTATTCCATATTGCTGGTCTGGAATATTTAATCGCCTTCTTATTAATGTACAACATTATTTTGCAAGAACTGCAAATGATGTGGGGAACCCAATCTGTATCCTGGTGCTGTATTTCAATGTTAAAACAATATAAGGTTTTAATCTTATCCGTTGTCGGTGACCCCATTTTACTCAATACGTGTTGACAGCAAATATAACAAAATGAATCACTATTTTTATCGCACTTATGAAAAGTCCTTGTACCGTGAGACCGTTTTCTTGTAGCATTATACTCTACATGAGCCAAGTCACCCACACATGAAGAGCTACGGTCGCTGGATGACGACGGCTGCAGGCCCGCTTTCCCACCCTGACCAACCGCCGATACTGGGTTTCCGAGTCCCTGCATCGTAATTCTCTTTCTTCTACCTGCCATGACGGCATCTAAGCCGTTATCCAGGGACTCTGCCGGCTAGTGGAGTAACACCGTTGCCCACCGTGACCACGTGGAGGTGCCCTGGATGCAGGTAGAAGAATAAAAATCGACCGATGAATTTTCTCGGCGTTCAAAATGGCGCGAAAACATCTGCCATCTTGAATTTTGCAAATCCAACCTCAGATTCGTGATCAGCAACCCAAAAAATCCCCGTGTACCAAATTTGGTAAGGATCGGTTGAATTTTAATTTGAATTCGTTTTTGCATTCGAGAAGCACTATATCTGTCTGATTTATTGAGGTTAGAAAGAAAACCGAACTGTATGGCTCCATCCAACCGATGAATATTAGCTTAGCGTGTCCGAATACATATTAATACATCTTTGGATTCATGAAAAAGCTTGAATCAATTTTTTAGGAGTATATTTTTCTTAATTTTTACTAATTTTTACCTATTTTTTGAGGTTAGAAAAAAATTGAGATGTGATGGCGATATTCTGACGTCAGATTCGTGATCAGCGGGCAAAAATACTACGGATCTGATATATCGCATCAAAAGTATACCCCACTTTTTTTTTGTGGGGCTGTGTAATCTGTGTTAGGCTAGTCCCAAATGCTGTATATGGTATAGCACATAGCACACAAAGTTATGCTCAACATGCCTACAAACGATAGCTAACGATTGAAAGGACATAAAGCAAATTTATTATTTTTGAGAAAGAAAAATATAATAGAATACATAAACATTATTTATTTTGGAATGATTCGTTACCATATGATTAAATACGTCGTCACAGACTTTGATAAATCATGGGAAAGTTATTAATTAACAAATTTAAAACGATATTAGCTAAAATTTGTGTGGTTTCTCTGACAGTGGTCTCCAGTTGTATCAAAATACTAATTTACATTGATCTGAGAGAAACAGAAGAAAGGCAAGTCTATTTATTTACATAGATAAAAATAAAGATGTAAGCTGAAACGGATTTTTACAGTGACAGTCCCTCTCTGGATTTAATTTACGACACAGCTAAAATTGAAAAACAGAAGACCCTATGAGATAAATGTAGATCATTTTTAGAAAAAGAATAGCATCTATTTCTTATACATATTATTATGGAATGACTAGAATATTATCTAATTTTACTATGAGGAATTTTAATTCTAGTTGAATCATAATATAGGGTAGTAATTTATCTACTATTAAAATTTAACTTGAATTAAGTTTTTGGATTATATCATATAATTTAGTATTCAGTTGACAAATATTTAACCAACATGAAATATATTTTCGCCCTTTAATAATATATTATTCACTGAGCAATTAAAGCAGTGTCGTAATATATTAGAATTCATCTGGGTTGCCAAAATGCGCCAAGTATGAAATACTCGAAGTCCTTTTAAATCTAAAACCGCCTACACACTTTCAAATAAGTTGGTCCAACTAGTTTGTCATGAAAGTTGATCAAATAGTACTAAGTTGGGAATTTGATCAAATAGGTTTGACGGTACAAGTTGAGCCTACAAGTTCAAGTAAAATGGACAGATGGACAAATTTCTCATCAGTGTACTCCGGTTGCCAGTGAACTACGCCGAACATTATGATTTATTGTTATATTATTATTTGTTGTTTTTATTGCATTTAAATGATGGATATAAACCACTTATCATATTTATCATATTTGTATGGACTGTTACCGAAAGAGAAGAAGGTTAAAAGGAAATCAAACAGATTAAAATGGAGCAAAGAGTTATTTAAAAGAGCACATTATTGCCACATTAATTCATTGAATCAATTGAGGTGTGAGCTTCAAAACTGGCATAACTATATGCCGATGATACGGACGAAGTTACTTACTTATTATTGCTCTCACTTGTTTCGCCAAAAATAAAAAAAAAACATGACATAGCAAGAACTACAAGTTGGTGAGTTGGGTGGTTTGAAGGCTGGATAACGTCGTACACGATCAAACTTACTTGTCAAGCCGTCACTCTTCCAACAACCTTTCTGACATATTCCAGAAAACCAGCCAACTCGTCGTCAAACCACCCAACTCACCAATTTCGCGCCCACACGATCAAACTTACTTAACCAACTGACTTAACAAGCCCAGTTGGACCAACTTACTTGATCGTGTGTAGGGGCCATAAGGAAGAACATCAAGATAATCCAAATTTATTTCCCCTTAAACTGTGCATATTAAAAAATAATATTGCGAGAGCTCTATAAACTTATTACACACATTTTGTCATAGTCAGTAAAATATTAGGACACTAAACGCCAATACGTTAAAGTATATCAATTTTCGAACAAGAGTCTGAATGCTTTTAGGGGTTACATACCCCTGGGCGATGCAAAAGGAATGTATATTTAAAAAATATATATATTTTAAAGGTTATTAAGTGAATGATACAAAGAATGTATTGTACTTTACGAGTAGGTTATAAGATAATTTTTTTTCCAATATGTTTTAAATGTTAACATTATTTTTATTTGGTTAAATGGACTACTGATGAAAACTATGGCTCCTCCTTATTTGCAGGATAACTTCACAAAAAATAATCCAATATGCAAAAATGAATAATTAATCTTGGAAATTAATGTAATGTTTCAAACTTTAGTATGAAATTTTCGACCAAAAAATTTGTTTTTAATTATTTATAAAAAATTGTCTATTAAAAGAATTAAACAAAACCTCTCCACATTTTATGGAAAGAGTAATTATTAAGATTTATAAAAAAAAATAGTTAAAAAATATTAAAAATTGATGAGTAATATTGCAGACAGCACCTGAACACCGATAGCGGTCCCAATCCGATGCCAGGTTACATTTAATGCTATTACTTTGTAATGGAATGGAATTTTCTTAGAATTCTTAAAGGTATAGAGAACAAAAATCTGTAAAAAAAATTTTTTGAAAATATGAGGTTTATGTAACCTCCTTTATAGAGATGATCTGTTTCATAGTAAAAGCTGTTTAAACATTTCGACAGCAGAAGGGTTAGTGATGGAGTGTTCAAAATGTTGTTTTACTCTAAATAGAGCAGAGCGGACAGCTTAAACATTCATTAGTTAGACAAGAGGATTTTCAGTTTATTTTTCATTTATATTAGAGTCAAAATAGAAGGTAAAATATTAGATAACCTTAACTCTATAACAAAGTGCTAATATATATGATATTATTACTAAAAGCAGTGTATAATTATCATTAAAATAAAAAAAAACCCTTATAGATATAAGGAGAAAAGGCTAGGTTCCGAGATATAGGTTGTGAAATATTTTTAAAATAATTTATTCAATCTTGGTACAACTAAGAACATAAGACAAAAGATAGACATTTAACTACTGCTAAAACTTTGACATGAATTCAGTTGTTGAATTTTATCGTTTATCGTATAATTTAGTTTTTAGTTTGCAAATATTTGTTGATCATGAAGTACCTTTTCACTATTTATTACTACACATTATTAAACAACAGAAGCATTAATTATTTTCGCAATTACTGCAAATAGCACATTTTTACTTCCCTTGCTGAAGAAAAGTATTGTATTCGTGCAAAAATCACTGAGGCTCTTGCATTTCTTCACGCCTCAGGGTCCTTACGTCATGAAAAGCATAGTCCTCATTTTCATCGGTCTATCTGTCTGTAGTTCTGTCTGGTAGTTGGCGTAATAATTATTGAACGATGTGAGATATCGATTTCAAATTTAGCTCTCACATACTACTTGAAGTCACACAAATCATCCATATCAGAATATATAAAAAATGGGAAGCAGAAGTAGATAGCACACAATTCGGATTCCGAAATGGCATGAGTACGCGGGAAGTTTTATTCTCATTAAATGTACTGGTCCAGCGTTGTAAAGATATGAATGTAGATGTATATATATATATATATATATATATATATATATATATATATATATGTTCCATAGATTACAATAAGGCTTTCGACTGCAAGATGCACGAGAAATTAATAAAAATTTTAGAAACAACAAATACAGATAAAAGTTATTTAAATATTATCAAAAATCTGTACTGGAATCAATTAGTGGAAGTTAAAATTGGGCTGGAAGAATGTATGATACTGATCTATTAGCAAATATCAAAGATCTCCAGCAACTGTTCAATCGAGTCGTAAGAGCAAGTAAAAGATTTGGATTAACTGTGAATATAAGATCCTAGTGGATGGTACTAATAAAAAAAAAAACTACCACCAGAATCCCTAGAAATCAGGGTCTTACATTTAAATATTTGAGAACCAATATAAATGACAATGGGGATGGATGGATCTTCAGCAACTGATCAATCGAGTCGTAAGAGCCAGTAAAAGATTTGGATTAACTGTGAATATAAGATCCTAGTCGATGGTACTACTAAAAAAAATCTACCACCAGATTCCCTAGAAATCAGGGTCTCTACATTTAAATATTTGAGAACCAATATAAATGACAATGAGGACCCAAGAACTGAAATATACATTTATGGACGCCTTCTTTGCATCTCCTGGGAACAGAAAATAAAAAAACACAGAAGTACTGGAAGCAATGAACAAAATGAAGAAATTACTAACAATATAAATAAGAATAACCGGTCAAGTGCAAGTTGAACTTGCACAATTAGTGTTCCGTACGTTTTTATTACGGTGGAATAAAATGATCAGTGACTTCACAAAACACACCCCAAATGAGTTTTCAACAAAGTTTGTTTCCAATCTTTACTGAAAACTGATGACCTTGAAATTTTTGTTTTTTTATATACAAGATAAATTATTAAAGGTAATGCACTCGTGATAATTTTCGTTCAATCTATACCCCTTGGAGAATATATGCATATATTATTAAAATATTGAATATTAATTTAGTGTGAGGAGGTCAAATTTAGTACTTAATTTAGGACTACACATTTGCCAGGAAAGACTATTTAATTTTAATAATATGAATTAAAAAAGAAATGAAACAAACAATTTGTACATATTAACTGATATATTCAAATCAAAATTCCACAGCTTTCTTATATTTAGATTTTTAAAAAATGTGTTAAAAATGAGTATTGAAATCAGTGATTGATTAGTAAATAATTATTTAGCACTTGTAAATATTAACATATCACTTAGAATGATGGAACGGAAAAAAACTAACAAGCCTACTAGAAGTGGACGACCACAAAGGATAACATTGACAAAATATTATACAGACTAGAGCAGGCAAAATTTAAGAGAATGGTAATCCAAAACAAAAAGGACGTGTGACAGATAATGCAAAATAACAGAAAATATCAATAAAATAAATATATGCCCCATGAAATTAGAGGAATGGGAGAAGGTGAATATGTAGGCATAACCAAGAAAAAAAAGGTCTTTTTTGATGGAGTATGAAATAGAGGCTTGGACACTGACATGCGACAAGGAAGTATATTTGACAGTAAAAGATTGCCATCAAAATGCTAATAATTCAGTAGTACTCCAGTCAGAATACGGTTTGGATACTGCTACTTCTTTTTTAAAAATACTCGTCTCGACGAATATATTAACGAAAAAATATTGCAACCGCTGAAAAAGTGGGGCAACACCCTCAAAAATGGCAGAATTAGTCAGTTTTTTTGCAATTTTAACATAAATTTATGGAAGATAAACTAAAAATTCTGACAGATTTTGATTCAAGATATAAACGAAAAATTTAAGGTTCTAGGATGTCATTTGAACCTTCTGGTCGAGAGAAATTGGGCGTTTTTTTTGTCATTTTTTATGATTAAATAGGTATACTTGAAAACTGTAAGCGAATTTTTTTTAAGTTAACTCTGGAAATATATTCTACGGGTATTACTTTAATTGATCCAAATATAATTTTAGCCATTTTTTATATACTAGATATATTTTTCACTGCTCATAATATTGATAAATTTAAACGATTCACGTTTTCTTCTCCTGCGAATTTTTTTAACAACTTTTTGCCAGTATACTACTACCTTACTGAAAATTTCAGAATATTATTAGTCCCTAAACTTTCATTTGAAGTACTTAAGAACTCACTTAAAAAATTAATAAATTCTAAAATGACCAATTTCTCTCTTTCTCTTTAATATATATATATATATATATATATATATATATATATATATATATATATATATATATATATATATATATATATATATGATCTAACATGTCCTGTAGGGAAAAGAAAATAATTTATTATTAAATGCATATTTAATAGTAACAGACATGTTGTTGTACTTAAAATTTCTAATAATTAAGGACTTTTAAGGTTTATAAAGTACAGTGTTATTCTATTTGTGCATCAATACTTTTAAACCAGTAACGATGACATGTTTGCATAGTCATCAACTACAACAAGTCTTAAAAACGTAGTTATGGCTGTCAATACCTCCCCGAGAACTTCTCAAAAATAGAAAGCAGAATGCAACGCAATCATAATACAGCCAACCGACGAAACAACGTTACACACTCCCGACGATCAGGTGGTTATGCTCAGTACAAAAAGACCTTGAATTTCCGTCAAAAAAACTGTTAGAAGATTATTAAAACTGGGGTTTAACAGTAAAGTGCAAGGAAACCAAATATTTGTATATAGGAGGATAACAGAGAAGCCTTACCCTAATTAGCAATGAAGCCATTGATGCTTGTGAAGACTGTATATACATAATATATTTCTGAACTAAAGTAAGTAAAGACGGTAAAATGGAAAAAGAAGTGGATGGCA
The DNA here is from genome assembly GCA_019049505.1 of Pachyrhynchus sulphureomaculatus. Classification (NCBI taxonomy): domain Eukaryota; kingdom Metazoa; phylum Arthropoda; class Insecta; order Coleoptera; family Curculionidae; genus Pachyrhynchus; species Pachyrhynchus sulphureomaculatus. Next base: position 203,979,094 of record CM032446.1, read on the forward strand.
GAATAAGTCAAGGAAAGGAGGTCATAAAACACCTAAACTCTGTTATTTGATCGAAGAACATAACATCAGAAAGAAAGCACCTCATTTATAATACACTGTTTAAGAGCATCGTGTTATACGGTTGTGAAACTAATGATACGCGAAATGGATTACTAGCGAAGATTGGCTGGCGTGTCAAGAACGGATAGAGTTAGACCTAGAAGAATAAGAGATATAATGAAAGTAAAAACGTTTATTTAAGAAATTCAACACGGCAATTTATATGATATGGACACGTGGAAAGAATAGAAGACCGAATACTGAAGATGGTTCTAAAGTGGATAGCAAGTGAAAAGAGGAGAAGAGGAAGGCCACGAATGACCAGGTGTGAATGTATTCAGAGAGCAATGTCAGAGAGAAATCTGAGACCCGAAGATTGGGAAGATCGAAGAGGAACCAGGAAGCGAGGAATACTATAAAACTGGATTGATGATGATGAAATATTAGCTCATATTATTTTTTTTAATTACATGAAAATTAATTAAAAAATTATATAGTTATGACATTTAAAAAAACATATATTTTGAAAAATTATCTTAACTCTAATTATATAGCTGAAAGGCTCTTTTATTCTTAATACGCTCTAAAGCTACTTACAGTAACTATGTACCAACGAATAAGCCACGGCAACGTTATAGTTAAAAGAAGCTTAGAGGTTTATCTTCTGCTTTTCGAGAAACACCAGAAAATTTGTTAGCGGCTTGTGGCGGTAAAATAATAGATTAAAATGTTAATTCTATCTTCATCTGTAGCAAAACTATTTAGAGCTTTAGAGATATTAGGTATTTAAGAGGATTAGCCTGGGATTTCTTAAATGCTGTATTTCAAATTGTAAAGTTCAATTTTTTGTTCAATTGTGCAATAATTTCCACATTAAAATATCAACGATAATCTTTTTTAAAAAATATTATATATATATATATATATATATATATATATATATATATATATATATATTTATATATATTTTATATATATATATTATATATATATATATATATATATATATATATATATATATATATATATATATATATATATATATATATATATATATATATATATATATATATATATATATATATATATATATATATATATATATATATATATATATATATATATATATATATATATATATATATATATATATATATATATATATATATATATATATATATATATATATATATATATATATATATATATACATATATTGTTATAGAGAAAATTTGATTTCTTGGAAAATAATAAAATAATTAAATGTAAATATACATTACAGATGGCATACGATAAAATATCTTGGTAGTGGCTAGATACCTTCTTAGTTTTACTCTTAAGATGGATGTATTAATCTACTTCAAGTAGGTTAGGATTCACATCTTTGTCTCGTTTGATAGACAGAAACGAGATTCTCATTTTAGTAACAAGGCAGTCATTATTTTAGGTAATTTTGAATACAAATAATCTTGTTATGATGGTTGTAACAACATGCTGGATAGATTTGCGTCTTTGGTTTTTGTTTTAGTGAGGATAACCCTCGAGTTGTATAGATGCGATGATGAAATGATGTCGTGGCCGAACCCATCTAGACTTAGTTAGATTAGTTCTGAATTTGTAATGAATGCGAAAGTTAGGTGATTTTTGACTTTAATGCACATGGCTGGTAATTTCTTTAGGGATTTCCAGAGTGGGAGATGTATACAGGACAAAAGGGTCTTAATATTTTCCCATTTTTTTCAGCACAAGTATTAAAAAATGATTTAATTTTTTAGTGAAGTTCTGACAAGGGTAAATATGCCAATTTAGTAAGAATTAAACATTTAGGATTCGGTTAGATATATGACCAGCTGTATAATGGCGATTTCAATTCTTTCCTTTGTGCAGAAGGGCTTTGGAAGACACTTTTCTAGACTCGAGGTGAGTAGCCATTTTTGGTTAATGGAAACCAAACCAGTGAAAAATACATAAAATAAGGCAAAATAATCGAAATAATCGGCAGAAAAACGTTTATTTTACTGCAACATTTCCTTCCAACATGGCCTTAAGTTTCTAAGCCATGAAGTTGTCCTTCTCTCTACACTTCTTTTTTCCCTGTGTTTTGCCTTCAAATATAAAATTTTCTCAGCACAAAGTTGATAAAGTAATCATAAATGTTTTTAAAGAACTGTCAAATTTTGTAATAATTTTTTACGTGGGTATAGTAGATATTTTTTGAACTAAAATTAACCTTCGCACATGCAAATGTCTACTATCTTTCCAAGTGAGTTGATAAAATGTTGATATTTTTTTCTCAATTTGGACTGTAAAAATAGGGTTAAAATGGCTAAATATTTTAACCAATTGATAAACTAATTCCTTAAATTTATTAAATTTTTATGTATCTACATACATATATATATATATATATATATATATATATATATATATATATATATATATATATATATATATGTATGTAGATATATATATATATATATATATATATATATATATATATATATATATATATATATATATATATATATGGGTAATTCTCTGTCAAAAAGGCCACCTCCCTGCACACCTTTTGTTTTGAGATAAAATTTTTCTACGGGGCTCAAAATTTTCGTTGAAATGTATGATACTTCGCATTAATCAAAATGACGGATTCAATATGGCGGCCAGATTGGAAATGTTGGAGAAAAAAAAGTGTCGTAAGAAGAACAACTTCGTGGCTCAGAAACCTGAGGCAATGGTTTGGAAAAAGAAGCCAGCAACTATTCCGAGCAGCAGTAAATAAAACCATGATAGTCAATATGTTAGCCAACAATTAGATAGATTTCAAGTTTACTTGACTAAAATCCATTTTTAGGAAATTAAGAGACCAACTGTTGTTCAGATTTTCACTATATTTTATTTATCAAAATGGAATAAATAAAATAATAACTTAAATCAGCCCTGACATGTTTCAGTACATAGTACCTTTCTCAAACGGTAGTCGGACTTCTACTAAGAATAAATGAAATATAATTAGTGAAAATCTGAACAACAGTTCGTCTTTTAATTTCCTATGTTAGCGAACATGAGAGTCAACGATCGGTAGCGGTCACGGCAATAAAACAAGAAGAAGGTTTATCGTACAATATCTCACACAATTAAGAATTTTTTGAAAAAAATTATTGTTCTAGATCCTTGGAACAAGGGAAGGTGTAATATCGTAACGTCTACTTTTGGCTTCGGGAGTTTGCTCGTGAGGAACCCACCGAGACTCTCCTCTTCAGTTTCTATATGACGAAAAATAGCTTGCTGCTCTCCAAGTGCATTTACAAGTTCCAGTTGAGTTTTGCAAGAGATTCTCGTCTGAAAATTTGTTTTAATTCTTCGTCACCCACTGTTTTTTATTCACCGGCATGTTTATCATTCTCAAGATTGAAAGTTCGCTCTTAAAGTTGCTGAAATTTTTCTACAAGTAATGTGCAATCCAGCGTTTTGAACTAAACTGCACTTATTTAAGTAAAACACGAGAAAAAGGCAATGCCTCAATGCTGTTTTTGGATCAATATAGCATCTACAGCTGATTTCTCAAGTTATATTCACAATAGAATTAAGTAATATACAATGTTTTAATAGGTTTTTAAATCAACTTTTAAGCTAAAGAAAAAAATGCCTTAAAAATAGGATAAAATTGATTGATTATCTCTGAAACTCTTTATATTTGACATACGAAATGTTGTATAGCATTTCCCTTAAAATTAATAAATTCAAATTATACAGAATATTTTTTTTTAAACTAAAGAAAACATATCCAATTTCTTTTGAAACGGGAAGTGACTCCTAATTATATGTTCGGTTTTTTTTTCTTATTTTTTCTCGTTCTATTTAAAAGCGTGAAAAGTAAAAATTAGTTAAAGCCCCAATTGAAGGAAAGTATCAGGAAATAAAACAACTAAATTACTGGAATAAATTACTAAATTAAACCGTACACCAAAATTCAATCTAATTTAAATAGAATGAATATAAATTTTATTTTTAACGTCAAATCCTTAAAACCGCATGTTGTGTAGTTTTATTTACTTCTGGCGTTTATTTTCTTTGCTAACCATAAATTTCTCGGCCGACTCATTACCACTTTCCCAGTTTCTCAGTAGTTTCCTGAAAAGAAGCTTGTGGCATTGTGTTGCACGTAAAATAAATTATTCTAGAAACAAGATAACGTAATAAATTTAGTCAAGAATTAAATAAAATTTAGGATTCTGGGAAAAATAAGCACACGAAACTGGCGTATTTCGATTTGCGGACGACATAGCTGCAGTAGCAGTGAGATGAAATGCGGAATTATCCTAATCCAAATGGAGAGATTATCTTCGGGGTACTAAATGAAGATAAATAAGTAAGGGAGCGGAAATAGATTGGGTGGAGAACGTTCCTACTTTGGCAGCTTTATAATTACAGTGGACGTAATGAAGATAATAAAAGTAAAGGACAGGATATAATAGATCATACGTATGATGCGTGTCCTATATGTTGCGAGGGATACCAAGGAAAGAAGCATTAAAGATATGATGCAGCAAAATACTAATAAAAATTAAAATCAAAAATCAAAAAGGAAAAAATAATATTTTCTTTTAATTTCAAAAAGTTAGTACCTACCTGCCTGTAAAAGAAAATGTAATTAACAAACTCTGTTGCCATTCTAAACGAAAAATACAAAAAATTTAATCAATATATAATTATGACTATATATACAGAATATAATACGTAAATCCACAAAATTAAGCAAAATTATAAAGTTGCTGCAAGTTGCGGTTACTTACTTATTTACTTGTAATTCCACAGTTTTGGACAAAATAAAGCTAGAAAATCTCGGTATCTACAACATCTTATGTGGCAATTACAACGACGCCTACATAGGACAAACGAACAGAAGAAAACTCGAAGATCACAAATTTAACATGTTTTTTATGGGTCCAGCACACGTGCTGCAGGGAAGTCCTTAAAGCGCTACAGGAGCGACACGTGTGCGGAAAAAGCGATTCACGTTGTTCTTAAATCTCTGTAAATTTTACTCGGTGGGAAACACAGTATTGGGCAAATTATTCCAAAGAGATGATGTTCTCCATATAAAAGACTGCTTGAAAAGCGTTGTACGAGGAGTAACACCCCTCTGGGAGGAATTAAGCTACCCACATCCTTCGAACGCTTTCCATGAAGATACTTGTAGAATAAGCTTAAGTCGCCAACCGTCTTCGATGATCCAACGAATTAAGGCCGCCGGTCAGCTCCGGGTCTCCAATCAGACGAACAGCTCTTCTTTCAATAGAATCCAACAAATGCAATGTATGTTTGGGAGCGGAGCCCCAAACATCGGAGCAGTATTTCATAGTTGGTCGAATTTGAGCTTTGTAAAGAATTAACAGTTGTGGAGTATAAAGCTTTCTGGTTCGAAATAATATTCCCAACTTTTGAGAAGCTCTCCTTGCTATGCCTGCGACATATTTATGCCAGGACCTATTTGCTCCTAAACTAACGCCCAATAAATTGAGTGACGATGTTAGAGAAATATAGCGCCTCGCCATAACTATGTCGGGTTCAGTAACTTTTTTAGAAAAAACTGCCGCCTGGGTTTTTGTAGCGTTAAATTCCAGTAGTCAATGTCCGAGCGTTCAAAGTGAATGAAGAGATAAGCGTTCTGTCATCTGCAAAGCTGTGTCTTTTCCATCAGATCGTTAATGTAAATGAGAAAGAGAGTAAGAGATAGTATGGAGCCTTGAGGCACACCGGCGTTGATAGTGAAGGTGTTAGAAAGAAATCCGTCGACTGCCACTCGTAAAGAACGCTCTCTGAGGAAACATGAAAGCCACAAACAGAACTTTTCAGCATGCATAACAAGCAAACTATAGCAGCTTTCTTCTAACAGTTACTAGGGACAGGTCACAAAATCGATTTTAAAAGTTCCCAATAATTCGCAACCATTCAACACTATAAAATAAGAAGCAACAACCAACAGCACAATAAACAACGCCGAGCCCTCCTACGTAAACTCTCTACAACCTCCAATCCCGCCAGCATATAAGTCACACGCCCAACTCTTAACATCCTAGTTTACAGTCGACCACCGACCAGTAGGCATAAGTAATGCTAAATGGGCTTTATCTCAGATCCCGACACATTTGTGTACTTATTTATTACTTTATTTACGTATATTTGTTAGTACTTGCATTAATATATAGTATATAGTTAGTAGTTGCATAAATAAAATAACTAGGTATAGGAATATTTTTCGATAGATCAATAGTTATCGATATTAGTATGTCAGCAGTCACCTTCTTTTTTTTAAGTCGGTTAATAAATAGAAAAATTGAAGAGGAGAGAGAGTCAAAAAAATGAAAATACAAGACAGATTTTGAATTCTGAGATATAGTTGTTAAACATATATGTTGAGAAAGAAATGACATCATTGGATATACAACGCAGTGGTAGGTGTAGCAACAAAGTAATTGAAAAGGGAATAAAAAATTTTCGAGGAACCTCAATATATATATCAAAGTTTCCATATGTTAGTTGCAAAAGTAATTTTAAGATCAAGAAGAGATAAATCCCTAAGAGAAAAATTAACTATCCCTATTATTTTCCTATATGCATAAAAACTGTTGTTAGTTCTAAAAAATTTTATAAGTGAACTATGACTATGTGAAATTAAAAATGAAAATTTATATAAATTGAAAACAATATAACATTATCCATTGAATTGTATTGTTTTTTCCTGAAACCAAACACATTCACAATAATTATGTTGAGAATTAATAATATATATTTGGATCAATACTTAATAAGGGTAGTTAATACGTAATTTATAGATTTATTTTAATAACGATTTCATTAGTCTCCTGGACATTTTTTTTTAAGAATATTTTTTAAGCAGGTTAAAATGTAAACTTTACCCACAGTTTTTCTCTCAAAACCTATTTGTAAATTAAAAAATTGTTTGGGTGCTTATATTTTTTTAATAATTAACTACTAAACCAGCCCTATGTTTAAAACGTTTCTAATACTCAATTTTTAATATTTTTTTCAATGCGACCAATGAATTACCTTTTATTCTTCTTCTTGAAGTGTCATCTCCGATACCGCATTTACCTGTGATTGGTATCTTTTTAAGTGTTCCACAGATAAAGGGGACCTACAGTTTAATGTCGGTTTCGATTGGTCAAAGTCAGAGGGCATGATACTAAAGGTGTTTTGCCTGTGTTTCAGACAGCGGCATCTGCAACGTTGTAAAGTTTTTTCTTTTAATTTATTGTTTTCCTAGTCGAGATTCGAACTCGGATCTCTCTCTGGGAATGAAAAAAAGTTCGCACAGTGCTATATCCAGTGAATACGATGCTTATCATAGGTGATCTTTTAATTTTTACTTAAAAAGTTACGAATAATTAATTATATTTGTTCTGTCACAATTCAAACCTTTCTTTACCTGATGACCCTCATAGACGACGCATAATGCTTAAATAATACTTCTTATTAACTGCTTGGTCAGTCGAGCAGAGCACTGTGGTAATCGAAGAAAATAGTTGATATGACCTTCATTTTCGATGTACTTTAACTTTTTTTTTTCGGTCTTGGTTCACCTTTAGCAAGGCATTCACTTGATTGTTACAATGTTTCCGATGCAAATCCGATGCATTTACATCTCGTCACCGCTATACAGGGTGCTCCATATGTATGGAATAATGATTCCACAGCATTTATTAATCAGTGTATCAAAAAAATATTTAAATAAAAGTTATAGGGTGTTACACGGAGCACATGCTGACGTTGACAATAAAATGTCTTGAACTATCAGTTCGAAGAAATTACGCCATCTTGATTTTTTTAAGTCCTACTAAAAATTGTAGATATTATTTGTCACATCATATGTCTAAATTGAACTGTTTTGGAATTATCGTCATTTGAAATTTAAAATAAAAAAAGACAAAAGAACTATTAATAAATACTCTAGGTTTATTTTTACGGTAACAATTGCTCAAAAAGTCCACCGTTAAGGGCGAGGTAATGACCCAATCTGTTATAAACAGCCTGAACAGAGTTTTGCAGAGAATCCGGAGTGATCTGTGCTACTTCATATTGAATTCCTTTGGGTTCCAAATTACCCCAAAAAATCGAGTGGCGTAAGGTGGGGACTCCTTGCAGGCCATTCTACAGCACCTCTTCTGCCTATCCATCGATTAGAAAAAATCGCATCTAAATATCTACGAACATTGATTTCATAGTGAGGACATGCTCCGTCCTGTTGATACCACAGATTCCTGTTAGGGATATCCAAATTATTTTCATCAAGAAAAAGACCTGCACAAGTTGAAATAACTTGCTCTTGGAGTAACTGTAAATACCGCTGTCCTGTAAGATTTCCATCGATAAAAAAAGGACCAATGATATGACGTCCACAAATCCCTGCCCATACGTTTATCTTTTGTGGTCTTTGAGAATGACTGTCGATTATCCAGTGGGAATTCTCAGATAATTCTTGCAATAGAATGGGTTTGTATGGATGCAATTTTTCTTCATTCAGTATACGACTTAAGGTACCTTTACTTATGTTGTGGTCTAGGCAAAGCTGACGAGTGGCTGTATGGGGATTTTCTGTAATTTTCAATAAAACATTTAACTGCTTGTTTTGTTGTTGGAGGTCCAGATTTAGACCGATCCTTAACGTGACCTGATTGTCTAAATCGTTTTAATGTTTTGCTAACTAAGGATTGGGTAATAGGTTCTCGATTCGGATATTCTGCGTTAAAAAGATTACACACCTCCTGTTGTATTCTCCTACGGTCTTCATAACCAGTCATCATTAACGAAGTGATTCTTGCAGTTTTTATTAAATGTACCATTATGATATTACGCTTAAATTGCAGTTTCACAAAATGCAGGAATAAATGTTTTTGTCAATAAATCATTTTTTGACATGTTAAGTCTGACAGTAAATACTTGCCACAAGCCAGCTTAATTTTTTTTTTTAATTTGATCTTAATTTTAAATATCAATAATTTCAACACAGTTCAATTTAGACATATGGTATGTTAGACAAATAATATCTAGAATTTTTAGTAGGACTCAAAAATAAAATAATACACAGGGCTTTCCATTTAAAAAAATTTAAGATGGCAAAATTTTTTCGAACTGACAGTTCAAAACATTTTATTGTCATCGTCAGTGTATGCACCGTATAACACCCTATAACTCTTTAGCGTCCTTAACACGGCCGCCGTTTTCAAGAACTTCAACTGCTTTGGTACAAGAAGAAACAAGGCCAAATTCTTCTAAATCGATTGCTGTGATACTTAACCAGCGTTTACTGAGTGCAAAATTCTTGATTTTGTTAATGTGGTGTGGTTAAAACTTTTGATCCTACTAAACATCGATCACCATAACATCTTTTTAACATTTTTACTGTATCGATACAAGAAATTTAGTTTTGTTACAAATTCTTTGCTCAATAATTTTTTTTATGTTTAAAATTGCTAACAACAAATTTTCAAAATTACAAAATATGTTTATATTTCCAGAGTACTAAAGCAAAAATGAAAATTGTTGTCAAATGTTAATAACAATTCTACCAACATAAAAAGAAACTTTAATAAGAAGTAATAGCGTGCGTATTTTTAAATAACCGGCCAAGTGCAAGATGGACGTGGGCAATTAGTGTTCCGTACGTTGATTGCTTTTAAAATAAAAATTTTTGTTATGGAGGTATAAAATGAACAATGACTTCACAAAACACATCCCAAATGACTTTTCAATAAAGTTTTTTTCGGATATTTATTGAAAACTGATGACTTTGAAATTTTTTCTTTTATATAATTACACAGCCCCACAAAAAAAAAAAAGTGGGGTATACTTTTGATGCGATATATCAGATCCGTAGTATTTTTGCCCGCTGATCACGAATCTGACGTCAGAATATCGCCATCACATCTCAATTTTTTTCTAACCTCAAAAAATAGGTAAAAATTAGTAAAAATTAAGAAAAATATACTCCTAAAAAATTGATTCAAGCTTTTTCATGAATCCAAAGATGTATTAATATGTATTCGGACACGCTAAGCTAATATTCATCGGTTGGATTAAGCCATACAGTTCTGTTTTCTTTCTAACCTCAATAAATCAGACAGATATAGTGCTTCTCGAATGCAAAAACGAATTCAAATTAAAATTCAACCGATTCTTACCAAATTTGGTACACGGGGGTTTTTTGGGTTGCTGATCATGAATCTGAGGTCGGATTTGCAAAATTCAAAATAGCGGATCCTGATACTCTTAAACCCTAAACCCTGAAACCTTAGACTCCCACACCCTGTAACCTCAAAAAATAGACCTCAATAACCCTGTAACTTTAAAAATGAGACCCAATAAACTCAAAACCAGGACTTTTAAACCATATACTCTCAAATAGTAGACCCTTAAGCCCTAGAACTGCGAAGGTTAGACCCGTGCCTAACTTTCCTTTTTTTGGCTGAATCTTGTTCTTTTTTCCGCGAATGACCTATTCAAAGGCTTTCTGCCCAAACGCTTTTGGGACTTGTTTCTCTTTTTAGCGACCAGCAATAGTCCGCTAGCATATGGTCATCCCATCGTCCTTGATACCGATTTTCTATGATTTTCAGATCTTGGTGAAAACGTTCCCCTTGCTCCTCACTGTAGTCACCAAGATTATCTGGGAAATCATCGATGTGGGAGTCCAGGAAATGTAATTTTAGATTCATTAAGCAACCTAATGTTTGAAAATTTTTTACCATTTTCTCGGCTATTTCTTTGTGCTTAGGACTTTTATTATTTCCCAAAAAGTTTGTTGCGACTTCTTTAAAACTAAGCCAAGCAGCTTTTTCAACTTTATTCATTTTAGTAACAAATAATGAATCTTGAAACAATTTTCTTATTTGTGGCCCGTCAAATACGCCTGCCTTAATTTTAGCTTCAGAAAATTTCGGAAATTTTTTATGCAAATATTTGAAACATGGACCGTTTGTATTTAACGCTCTCTTGAATTGCTTCATAAGTCCAAGCTTAATGTGAAGCGGGGGAATAAGAACTTTTCCTGGATCTACCAATGGTGGAAACAATACATTATTTTCACCAGGAGTGAACGATTCTCTTGTTGGCCAAATTTTTTTCTTATAATGACGTTCCCTGTCTCTGCTATTCCACAGACGTTTATAACAGGGATAAAGTGTAAACCCTGACTGTTGGCCAAGCAATATTGTTACAATTTTCAGATCCTCACAAATTTTTCCAGTTATGATCAGCATATTTTATTTTTATCAAAAGCTGCTTCATTTTTTCATATTGCTCTTCCATAACTGTGGAATGAGCAATCGGAATGGGAGCGTAAACGTTGGTATTATGCAGCAAAACTACCTTAATGCTCCGTTTAGAAGAATCAATGAACAGTCTCCATTCTTCAGGATCGTATGAGTTATTTTGAAATTCATCCATTAGACCTTTTACATCGGTACAATATGAAAGTGACAATTCCTCGTCCATTGTGAAATATTTTCGAAATTCTTCTTCTCTGTTTCTATAATAAGAAATCGTAGCTTCTGGCTTAAGTAAATGTATTTTCTTTAAAAGGAAGCAAGATGCTCTGAACCATCTTTGGATAAGCCGAAATCTCTGACTAGATCACTAAGTTCTGACTGTAATACGAGTATTGGTTCTGGTTTACGGTTGTATGGTAGAAATTCTTTATCTGTGTCACTAGTATATGATAGGTTGTCACTAGAACATTCATTAGTAACAGTGTTTGAATCTTTTTCGACAGTCTCAATGTTTTCGGCATGAACTGATAAGGTGAAATCATTTGTTTCCATAACATCAGCATCAAGTGGTTCAGGAGGCGGAATTAGTTTAGTTGGTCTTGTTACTGTCGAAACATCGTTATAAGTAATAGTGCTTTTATTTTTTCGGTTATGCCTAGATACAACATTCATACAAAAGTAGCAATCATTTTCACTGTATGGTCTATTCCATATTGCTGGTCTGGAATATTTAATCGCCTTCTTATTGATGTACAACATTATTTTGCAAGAACTGCAAATGATGTGGGGAACCCAATCTGTATCCTGGTGCTGTATTTCAATGTTAAAACAATCCTTATATAAGGTTTTAATCTTATCTGTTATTGGTTACCCCATTTTACTCAATACGTGTTGACAGCAAATATAACAAAATGAATCACTGTTTTTATCGCACTTATGAAAAGTCCTTGTACCGTGAGACCGTTTTCTTGTAGCATTATACTCTACATGAGTCAAGTCACCCACACATGAAGAGCTACGGTCGCTGGATGACGACGGCTGCGGGCCCACTTTCCCACCCTGACCAACCGCCGATACTGGGTTTCCGAGTCCCTGCATCGTAATTCTCTTTCTTCTATCTGCCATGACGGCATCTAAGCCGTTATCCAGGGACTTTGCCGGCTAGTGGAGTAACACCGTTGCCCTGGATGCAGGTAGAAGAATAAAAATCGACCGATGAATTTTCTCGGCGTTCAAAATAGCGCGAAAATATCTGCCATCTTGAATTTTGCAAATCCAACCTCAGATTCATGATCAGCGATCCAAAAAATCCCCGTGTACCAAATTTGGTAAGGATCGGTTGAATTTTAATTTGAATTCGTTTTTGCATTCGAGAACCACTATATCTGTCTGATTTATTGAGGTTAGAAAGAAAACAGAACTGTATGGCTCAATCCAACCGATGAATATTAGCTTAGCGTGTCCGAATACATATTAATACATCTTTGGATTCATGAAAAAGCTTGAATCAATTTTTTAGGAGTATATTTTTCTTAATTTTTACTAATTTTTACCTATTTTTTGAGGTTAGAAAAAAATTGAGATGTGATGGCGATATTCTGACGTCAGATTCGTGATCAGCGGGCAAAAATACTACGGATCTGATATATCGCATCAAAAGTATACTCCACTTTTTTTTTTGTGGGGCTGTGTTATTAAAGTTAATGCATTCGTGATAATTTTTGTTCAGTCTACACCTTGTGGAGAATATTTTCAAATTTTTTTGATTAGTACTTATCGAGATAAGGGGAGGGCAGCGATTTTTCCCAATTTTTTATAAATAATACAAAGAAAAATGTGCGCAAGTATTACATTATATATATGTTTGAACTCGTGTTTTTACAAGCCCACTCGATGACCTAGTAAAAAAAAAAATTCAGTCCCGATTTCACCCCCCAAAACTAACCCCTTAAGTCAAAATTAACTTTCAAAACTACACGACTCTAATGAGGCCATCAATTTCTATATTAGTGTCAAATTTCAACTTTCTCTGTCAAATAGTTTTGGAGAAAATCGGGTGTGACAGACGGACAGACAGACAGCGAATGATTTTATAGGTGTTCTGTAAGGAACCCCTAAAAATAAATCCCATGAATTTTTGAACATAGAAGTACAAGTAAAAAAAACTTTTTTTAAAAGAAAGTACGAGTAGAGTTTTTCAATAAATTAACTTCAAAATGACTATTTTTCAATTCGTAGATCTAAGCAATAGTAGTTCTAACTATAGTACTTCAATTGTACAAATTGTTAAGTCTTTGTTAGCAGAGCTAGAAGCAAATGCTAGCAATTTAATAAATATAAATACGATTTCTGAAATACTATTTTCAGTTTTAATACCTGACAACACAAAAATAACGATTTTAGTCTTTTTAAAATATTTATACACTTCCATGTTTATCCAAACATGCCTCCATTATAAACAGAAAATGTTTTAGGCACGCAAGAGATGTTTTTAATTAATTTTCCGGTAAAACACTTAGCGACTGGCGTGCTCTAAAACGTAATAGTCCCTTTTATTTTTTAAATTGAACATGAAACGTAGAATATAAAATGATTTTACAAAGAATTTAAAAATCTTTTTTAATACTTAAACACTTAAAATGACACAACGGGTCAAGAAAATAATGTGATAATGATATTTTGCAACGTAAAAGTATGGATTAATATACTACATACCAAACTGCCATGAAGTTACTAGTCGCACCGTCACAGTTAAACTATTTTAGATATCAAAATATACCAATAGACTTAGAACAGATGTTTATTTTAGATAAAAAATAACCGACCAAGTGCAAGTCGGACTTGCGCAATTAGTGTTCCGTACGTTAATTGCTTTTAAAATAAAACATTTTGTTACGGAGGTATAAAATGATCAATGACTTCATAAAACACATCCCAAATGAGTTTTCAACAAAGTTTTTTTTCGATCTTTACTGAAAACTGCTAACCTTGAAATTTTTTTTTTTATATACCATATAAATTATTAAAGATAATGCACTCGTGATAATTTTCGTTCAATCTACAATCTGTGTAAAAAATTCCAGAATTTTTTCAAAATTTATTTTTCTTACTTTCATTACTTTTCGAGATAAGGGAGGAGCAGCGATTTTTCGCAATTTTTTTAAAATAATGCATAGAAAAGTGTGTGCAAATATTACATTATATATATTTTTTAACTCGTTTTTACAAGCTTTAATTTGACCCCCCACTCGATAACCAGGTTAATTTTTTTTTCACTTTTGATTTCACCCCTAAAAACTAACCCCTTAAGTCAAAATTTAAATTTCAAAACTACACGGTTCTAATAAGGCCATCAGTTCCTGTATTAGTGCCACATCCGTATGAGGTTCAGCTTGTTACTCCTCGTACAACGCTTTTCAAGCAGTCTTTTATATGGAGAACATCATCCCTTTGGAATAATTTGCCCAGGACTGTGTTTCCCACCGAGTACAATTTACAGCGATTCAAGAACAACGTGAATCGCTTTTTCCGCACACGTGTCGCTCCTGTAGCGCTTTAAGGGCCTCCCTACAGCACGTGTGCTAGACCCATAAAAAAATAACTTCAACGTTCTATATCAAATAGTTTCAGAGAAAATCGGGTGCGACAGACAGACTAACAGACGAACACCAAAATGATCTTATAAGTATTCCGTATGGAAAACAATTAATGCTCACTTCTGGTTTCACGGAAACGTAATATACCATTTTATTTTAGATTAAATATCGTACATATTTAAAATTCTGCGTAAAATTTCTCCCTTCCATTCCCTATCTTAAATATTCCTTGTTTCTAAAACAAAATTCCACAATATTTTAGTTTAATTCGATTTTTCAAGATAAAGTTTTACAATGGTCCTAAAAAAAATCATCAGTTCTTATTATAGTTGTCATACAGCCGTACCATCTAAAAAAGTAAACGAATTAATTTTATTAGCTATTTTCAAATTATACAATTTTAAATTGCTCGAATTTGAATAACTGTGACAATCAAATCATTAATTTTAAAAAATGTTACTATTCACAGACATTTTTTACTACCTAGTTAATTCTGAAGGCATCAACCACTAAAACAGTCTCTAAATAACAAAATATGTTTCCTTATTACTACCTTGTATCGAAAACAGCTATCTCTCATTCTAACACCCCTCTTCCCTACTTACTCTACCATCGCTTTATTAATATATTATTTGATATGCGAATGATGTATTTCTACCAACACACTAGATTTAGTATTAGTATCAATATCCGTTTTATCTTTATGTCTATTAATTGTTTTTTATTATCTTGAGTGTTCTTCTCTACATTTCTTACTATCCTCCATACTGCTTGTACCTTAGAACCTCCAACATAGGCACTAATCCAACAGCATTGCAGTTCTCAACATTTTTTCTACCTTTATTTCTCTTCGTAGTTCCTTACTAAAATATGGATTATGTAAATAAAATAGTCTTATATAAATGAGAGATTATATTCAGTACTCCAATAGTTTAGGCATAAATGTAATAATAAAATATTTCAACGTGTGTTTAAAACTACTCAGTATATATCACCACTACACCAAACACTTTATTTTTGCACTCGACGCGCGTTTCGCTAACCATGTTAGCTTCATCAGGAGCGATGATTGACTAGTCTAGTCAATCATCGCTCCTGATGAAGCTAACATGGTTAGCGAAACGCGCGTCGAATGCAAAAATAAAGTGTTTGGTGTAGTGGTGATATATACTGAGTAGTATCATTGTGCCAAAGATTCCACATTCCCAACTTAGTGTGTTTAAAAGTTACACTTTTTCTACTTCCACAAATTTAGCATAGAGGAATCTAATTTTTGCGACCTCTGTAAAATTCCCTTAGTATTCCGTATTTTTTCGCTGCCTCGAATACTCTAGTTAAAAAATAAGATTATAAGCTAAGCACACACAACCACTATTAAAATCATCATCATTAATCTATTATAGCGTTTTTCGCCTTCCGGTTCCCAGTTTCCATCCTCTTCGATTTTTCCAATCTCCGGGTCTTAGATTTGTCTCTGACATTACCCTCTGACCTCCAAACTATGTCGCTCTAGGTTTTCCTCTTCTCCTTCTTTCGCTTGGTACCCTCTTTAGAACCATCTTTGGCATTCGATGTTCTTCCATTCTTTCCACGTGCCCGTACCATATGTTACCATTGTTAAATTTCCTCTATAATCGTGGTTTTTACTTTCATTTCTAACTCCATCCATTCTTAACACTCCAGCCGATCTTCACCAGTAATCCATTTCGAGGGCCATTAGTTTCTGTTCCAAGCGTTTCGTCAATTGCAAAGATTCACAACCGTATAACATGATGCTCTTAAATACTGCATTATAAATGAGGTGCTTTCTCTTTGATGTTATATTCTTAGACCACAGAACAGAGTTTATGTGTCTTATGACCGCCTTTCCTCACTTATTCCACTCTCCACTTCTTTTTCCGTTCTACTACTATTGAAATAAGAAAAGAATTAAAAGAACATATTATAAAATACAGTAACTTTTTTTTTTGTCAAAATGCTGAGTAACTATTGATCAGTTCACATACCGTTAGTAAAGCAATTTTTCCAAATTGTAGGTTATAAAAGACTGGCATTAATAGTAAATAATAATTTTAATCATTATAGGGATATTTCTTCTGCTGACGTTTTGCCGATCATCCTGTCGGCTTTATCAAAGCTTGTTCCAAGGACTGACTTCTTCCGAATTTAGCACGAAACATTTAATTCTGCTCGCACGTGTGAACCGAGATGAGGAGGTTTCATGGTGATCTGTTCCCAGATTGGTGAGAGAGACCCGTGTCATGGATAAGGTTGTTGGCAGTGGCGTAACAATGGGATGGCAGGACGGGAAAATGAAAGGGGCCCCCCATTTATTATTACAAAATTTAGTAAAATGTATTAGTTTTGTATTCAATAAATTTAGTTACCTACTAAAGTACATACACAAATTTAACAAGAAAATGTATCAAGATTTGAATGCATTTGTAAGAAAAAGATATCGCCCAGTTTTGAAACGCATCCCGTACGTAGTAATAACTCGCCACTTGTAGACACAGCGCTGTAGCCAACGCTGTCAGCTATGGAAGAAATGTTTTGTTTTGTCTACGGTTTTTTTTGTTAGTACATATTTTCGCCGCGAGACTTCTTTCATGGCGCAGTCTCTAGTGACGCTCGGGGAATCCCCGCATTCTGTTTTGCAAGTAAAAGAAAGGCTCTACTACGCATACATCATTTGATTGGAGAGGTTGTTTGTGGTATAGATTTTTTTCGTTAATTCATATAGTTTTTGCCTTGGGAGCGAAAAAAGAAAGAAAAAGAAGAAGTCTGAAGAAAAAATAGAAAGTTGCCTAAAATAGGTCAGTAGTTTAAGAATGAAGATTTTATTGACGAAGAATCAAATGAACAGTGCGGCGGAAATGAAGAAAATGACGTGATTAAAAGTAGCACTATTGCAGAGCCCGAAAACAATGAATATTTAGATCCAGAGCAACCACAACCAGGTACGAGCAAAACTCAAAGTAAATCATTTTTGATGTGGAAAAAATTACATCTTTGCCGTATGTTACTGATAAAGGTATTTTTAAATAACTAAATGATCAAGTGAAACAGTTTGTGATCGAAAACGGACACTGTAAACCTAAAGGCCCCTTCTTAAAAGGCAGTGACAATAGATCTTCCTTAGAAAAATATTATTATATTATTTCTACGTCTGGCATAAAACTAGAACGTACATGGCTGTCCTATGCTCTATTGCTTCAAAAGCTATATTGTGAACCATGTTCGTTATTCGCAAATAGGGCATCTAAAAATATACAAAATGTTTGGATAGAAGGCTATGACGATTGGAAACATATTGTAGAAGCCACAGAAAAACGCGAGACATCGAAAAATCATTTGCATTCATGTCTTGTGTATCAATAATGGCGGTTACATGGAATACTAGATGAAGAGCAAGAGTCCATAATCAAGAAAGAAAAATCTTTTTGGCGCCAAGTACTCATTAGACTCCTTAATGTTACTCTTGACACTTTCAACCTGTAATTTAGCTTTTCGTGGCCATAGAGAAAAGGCATACAGCAATGATTTAAAAATGCAAGCTAATAGTGTAGCAGAAAAATGGTCTATCAATTCTGAATTTCCTAAAACTCGTCAGAGGAAGGTGAAACGTCATTTTGATGAAATTTGTGAGGATGAACGTCTCCAAGATCCTGAAAGCTTGTTTAAGGTGAACGTATTCTATCGTGTATTGGACATCAGCATTAATCAACTGAGATCGCGTTTCCTTGGAATGAATGAAATTGTTTCCAATTTCAGTGTCTTGCAACCTGCCATTTTGCAAAATTTAAATGATACCGATTTATTGAAAAAGGCTTTAGAGTTTGCTAATTTATATAAAAAAAGACATATCTGTCTCGTTTGCCAAGGAAATTATCAGTTTTCGATCCACTTTTAGACACGAAATAGAAAAGTCATCTTTTATACTTGCGGATTTATTAATCATAAAGAATCATTATGTCTTCAAGCTTTCCTGAAGTGTACACTGCATTTCTGTTATTTGTAACCATTCCTTTGACTACGGCTAGTGCCGAGCGATCATTTTCAAAATTAAAATTGATAAAAATTCTATGGGACAAGAAAGGTTACGCAACTTAGCTATTCTATCTATCGAACATTCCGTGGCCCGAAATTTGAACTTTGATTATGTCATTATTTTTACTAAAAATAAAATTGTTATTTTAGTCCAATACCCTCTTTAAATTAAAACTTTCTAGAAAATGTACACAATAATCATAATAGCGTTTGTAGATACTTTACGTGGTGACTTATTAAAAAGAAACTACAACGTTGGTTGAGCTTCTTTACATTGAGGGAGGGCCCCATCCGATGAATTTGCCACGGGCCTCAACGGAATAGTTACGCCACTGGTTGTTGGGATATTTAGATATTTCGATAGACTCCCGAATTTTGCTAGAATAAAAATGGAATTTGTTGCCCGATCTGCTAATGTAAAGGGCATGTGAAAGTGGAGTCAAATCAGTTTCGTGCTAGATTCGAAAAACGTCAGTTCTTGGAATCAGCTCTAAAGAAGTCAACATGACGATCGACGAAATGTCAGTATTACTTCTTCAATCGACATAAAAAAATCCAGAAGAAATATATCTATAAGCTCTTTAAACTGTGGAAGCGAAAGTGAAAGAAGAACTTTTAGCTACTGTTAGACCTTTGTAAGTAAAAAATGGAGTAATGAATTTTAAAATTCACCATGACATCTTTAGGAATAAATTTTATATTTAGATATTTGCACAAGTTGTATTAAGATAAATTGAAGTTACTCCAATATCCCAGACATCGCAAGGGTTCAATTCTTCGTTATATAAATTACCTGCTGTCAAGGAACACTAATCTAACTGCGACACTGATATAATATATTTTTTAGTTTAATAATTGGCAAGATTCTCTGACGAAAGCTACTTAATATCCATTTACACGTTAAACTAATCATCAAAACCATTTATCTTCACATTCACCTTGGTGTGTTATCGACAACTACGTTATTGAAACAATGTGTCAGATTCGAACAAGTAATTACAATATGCACGTATTCAGTTTTAAATAAAAACACTTCATTTTCTCAGATTACACAACTCTGTGTCGATGAACCACGATTATTTGAATAAACTGTATTTTGTATAGGTTGATTAATTTTAAAAGTAGTCTTGTATCGCTCGAGATTCTCCATTATGTTCAATCGCGTTGTTCGAGTGATTTATTACATAGGTTAAGAAATGTCGTGTTGATATTTACATACGACAGCCATGTTGGTGGTCGCTAATATTATTAGATTATTCTAGATGTTTTAAAAGGTGCTGATTAATAGCATTTTCTACAAGCGTCGACAATACTAAAACTAATGTGATGATCGCTAGCTGTCTTACATGTATTTTTTACCTTTTTAGGTGTCGGTTGAAGTAGAGCGTATGTACAGTAGGAAGAAAAAATGTCTACTTCAGTTGAAAAGTCTGCAAATTTCTGCTGTTGGTTGGCTGGCATATTTTTAAATTTTTTTGGTCTATTACTTCCAATATGATGTTCTTTTAATTTTTCATATCGAGTTTTAAATTTGGAAGATCGGATTTGTTCTTTTGACCTCTAAGCGTATTAATAGTCACCTTCGCATAAACTGCATTAAAAAGATGGCCACGTCGAACTTCTTGGCGTCTATCTATGCTTCTCTTTTCTACTGGTGATTTAACCCTTGTGATTCTAACTATTCTTTCTTCTATCATTATATCTATGTATTTGTTTTATTCTAGCGTTCGATTTAACATCCAGTCATTTATTAACTATTTTGCATATAACTTAAATGTTGTCACTTTTTTTCTCTATTCAACACGCTATTCTACATACTATTTTCGTTTCTGTCGTTTCGAGTATTCGTCAGTATAGGTCCAGTTGTGATCGTATAAATTCAAGATTTCATTTCAATTAACTTTATCTCGTTTTATAATTGTCTTCGTCAACAAGTTTATTTCATAACGGTGAGTTAGATATTGTCACGCACTTTGTTCATTCTAAATTTTCCCACTGCTTAATTAATTTGTAGATAGTTTTTGTTCTGTCCTCTCAGCATTACACCCTTATAGATAGATATGACGTAATGGTAGCGATCAACAAACGATACCATCCACGAAAAAGTGCATCTTCACGGAAAATGAGATTCATGTTACGGTTTGATCATACGTGAAATCCGATCAGTACACTTTGTCGGTGGTTATCAATCAGGTGTAAATTCTTAATTTGTGCTTCTTCGAGCTGTTTCAATATTCTAATCTCGAAGAGAGATTTCTGACGATACATCTGGCAAGCACAGACCACACGTGCGACAATTACTTAAAACTGACGCTGTCCATTTCTATGAACCAGGAATTCTCTGTAACCTTAGGACGGTAAAAGTCAGTGTAAAGATTTTTAGAAATACTGTGGTTTACCTAATAACGTCAGGTTAAACTTCCGTGCCCGAGTTTAAACCGAAAGGTTATAATGATAATGATATATATATATATATATATATATATATATATATATATATATATATATATATATATATATATATATATATATATATATATATATATATTAATATTAACACTGGTATAATAGTTATTTTCATCCTACTTTAATTTATTATAAAGCCTTCTTACCTTTTTCACATCGATCCCCTCCCCTTCCCAAAGGACATAGGCACTTGGCGGGCTCTTCATCATTCGCTACGTGACATCCTCCACCAGGCCCACAATCTAAGGTACAAGGCCGTGCTGTTGAAATCGGCAGTGTGGACTTTAAAATACTCGAACTATCAGAAGTTAGTTTTTGTTCTAATCTGGGACCCACTGTGGTGTAATTTATTGTTTCTGTAATAAAATGTCAGTAATTAGGTACTCACTTTGAAGTATTCGAATTATTGGAATTTTTAATATAGTAATCTACCAAGCCTTATTTCCATGGTGATGGATCCTAGAAATCAGATTGTAGGAATTATATTTAAACTTCTATTTTGATAAATAATCTCCAAATTAAAGTGATTTAACATTAACCTCTAGATCTAATAAAACCACTGATAAAGCTACTGTAATATAACTTTAATTTGGACAGCTCAACTTTTTTTTGACCAAATCCCCGGAAAGAATTTTTTATTCCCCGCATTAGAAGAAGTTAGAACGTAGCAAGCATGTTTTTAGTGTTTCGTACACTCATATATATCACTTCGGTGTCTGTCCGTCTGTCTGTCTATTTGTCTGTCCGTCTGTCACACCCGATTTTCTCCGAAACTATTTGACAGAGAAAGTTGAAATTTGGCACTAATATAGGAATTGATAACCCTATCCAAGCCGTGTAGTTTTGAAAGCTAAATTTTGGGGGGTGAAATCGGAAGTGATCGTCATCGAGTGGGGTGTCAAATGAAAGCTTATGAAAACACGAGTTCAAAAATGTATATAATGTAATAATTGCGCATACCTTTCTTTGTATTATTTTTAAAAAATTGCCAAAAATCGCTGTCCCCCCCTTATCTCGAAAATTACTGTTCAAAAAATTTTGAAAAAATTTTGGAATATTTTCCACAGGATGTAGATTGAACGAAAATTATCACGAGTACATTACTCTTGAAAATTTATCTGGCATATAAGAATAAGAAATATATTTCAAGGTCATCAATTTTCAACAAAGATCGGAAATAAAGTTTTTTGAAAACTCATTTGGGATGTGTTTTGTAAAGTAATTGATCATTTTATACCTCCATGACAAAAATTTTTATCTTAAAAGCAATTAACGTACGGAACACTAATTATACAAGTCCAACTTGCAATTGGCCGGTTATTTTTTGATAAGCTGTATAGCGAAAATAGCTTTTATGCATTGATTTATTACTATGGATGAGACTTTACCATAAAAGCTCACGATGAAGGCAGGTATGCTTAGGCTTTCGTAACCAGAGATGCAATTTATTGTATCTTACCGCGATGTTACGCTAATAATGCAATAAGCACTACAATTTTTGTTCTATTATTTGTCGGTTCTAGTTGGACTGATGAGCCGTTGCGCTGCCTGGCAGTAATTGTTGCCAGCTTAGCTTGACAATCCTTTGTCGGTCTGTAGCTTTAAAAAACCTCCGACGAAGGGCCGGCATACTTCTAAATTTAGGCATTCACCAGTCAGAGAGATCATTTGTTGTACCTTACCGCAATGTTTACGCTAGTACTGCAATAAATACTGCAAGTTTTGTTCCCTTATTTATCAGTTCTTACCTCGGCTGATGAGCCGTGTACGAATTGATAAATAAGAGAATAGTGGATTAGTGCTCAAATGTAGACTCTGTTCATTTTTAGTTGTTACAGATTTTTATATACATAAAATGGAAGTCTACTTTTAAACTTTGAGCTTTTACCAGTCAGAGATACAATTTGTGTTGTTACGCTAGTACTGCACGTTTTGTTCTCTTGTTTGTTGATCCTAGTCTGTTTTGACAATGGAAAATTGAGAGATCTGGACTATAAATTATTGGAATATCTACCATTTTTGCCAGATATGGCTCCTGATTTTTACATTTTTATAAAACTCAAAATATTTCTCACTGAACGACGATTATCTTTGAATCAAGAGGTAATTGCAACTGTAGAGGATTATTTTGCAATTCCTATATATAAATCGCCACAGAGATGAGAAAATAGGATAAGAATATCGGGGAAATAAATGTATTAATCTTAAGGGAGGTAATGCTGCAAAACAAAAATAATTTTAAAATGATAAATTTATTATGTTCATACCACGAGATCCTTTAAATTCGGGTAACTAATATTTCATATATATGATCACAACTTTCATAACCTCATAGTTAGATCTCGGCTGATCAAAATTAGGGGGTTTTAAACAAAATACATGATTAAAAAAAAACAAAAAACATAGGACCTTTACTTTCTCCTAAATTGGAGACCAGACAAACCTTCTCCATGTGTAATACTAATTTAAACAATAAATATCTGTAAAGAATTTATTATTAGTTTTTTTATCTTTATCCATTATTTATTCGTTACTAAAAGTACAGTAAGTAGGAGGTACACAGTTTTTAAAAAGAAAGATGTCATATATGCTCTGACCTTTGGGCCTCCAATTATCAATATTTTTCCAACGTAACCTGTAAAATTTTTTGTTACTATTTTTTATTGTCCTCTATAAAACATTGTTTCAATATTTTTGTAATGAAAATGTTTTATTTTAATATTATTTTATAACGAAATAATTGAAATATATTGAATTGAAAACAAACATATTTTATTTGACATTGATGAATTTATTTTTAAAAAGTCAAAACTAGATTAAATTTAGCTTTTTATTTCTATATTATTTTATGCGTATTTACGAGTACAGAGCAATATGAAATAAAATACGATAGTGCATAATAAAATATAAATTTTCGTTTCGTTTATTAATCCCATATATGTATGTATGTATGTATAGCCTGTCGCAAAATATCCTGATTTTTGCCGTTTTAAGTGGACAATATAAAAATTCTGATCTTTTGTTTACGATAGGTTGCAGAGATGGACTTAAGAATTTTATTCATTAATGCAAATAAATAAAATTATAAGTGTTTTTGGAGAAGTTTATTTATAGATGCATGTAAAAACAAATGGATAAGAAGCACAAATATACAGTTTGAATGAATGGAGTTTACAAGAGGGGATATATTGTATAAATAGAAATATATTTTAACTTAAGCCTAATTTGGTTTCACTATCATTGTCATCAGCTGAGGTAATTATCAGTGGTTTTTTATATTATTTACGTAAATATATGAATCTTCAACTTTAACAACGTGCGGAATGGAATTCTTCCAGTTTTCACAAGGTATTTATAA
Source organism: Pachyrhynchus sulphureomaculatus (assembly GCA_019049505.1). Classification (NCBI taxonomy): domain Eukaryota; kingdom Metazoa; phylum Arthropoda; class Insecta; order Coleoptera; family Curculionidae; genus Pachyrhynchus; species Pachyrhynchus sulphureomaculatus. The sequence goes on from CM032446.1 coordinate 204,003,894, forward strand.
CTTTTTTTACTAATTCAACCACTGGCACGCTTAAAGTAGGAGAAATATTTTGTGCCCTCATTTTTGATTTAACTTGATGCCAAATATGTTCAATTGGATTAAACACACAATAATACGGAGGAAGCCGCAAAACAGTGTATCCCATTTTCTCAGCCATACTATCACAAACATATTTCTTTTTCAATTTATAGTCGTTCAAAACTTTTATAACTAAAGTCAAAATAAATGTCAATTTCTAACATATATTCCTGTATTTCCGATTTGGTGTTGGCTGCATTAGGAACCTTATTTAGTAGGCGACTATGGTAACTTGCATTGTCTATAACTATAACACTCTGTACGGGAACATTTGGCAAAAAGGAATTTTGAAACCAATTTTCAAAAAGTTCTGCGATCGTGTCTTCATGATAGTCCAAACTAGAATCTTTTATATTTTTTGCAGATAATAGTAAACAATTTGAAACCCAGTCCTTTTCAGATGCAGCATGCAAAATAGATATTCGTTTACCTTTATTTGAAGGTACGTTAGTCTGACATTTTGTACTGCGGTCAACCCACCCTTTTTGTACAGTATCATGGGTATCGAACCATGTGTCGTCAAGATAAATTATTGGCCAATTTTCTGATCGATACTTTTTAATTTCTTGTAAATAAGTATGTCGCAAGATTCGTAATCTTTGTGACTCTATCACTACTTGCTTTTTATTGATTTTTCGGAACGTGAATCCCATTCTTAAGAGAATTTTGTGAAGGGTTGATCGGCTACAATGTATATTGGTCCCGTCCTGTATCAGTCTTAATTTTATTTTGTCTAGTGTCGGCTCCAACTGCTCTTCAAACATAAAATATATTTTTCTTCTGATGACGTCTTTTTCACAATCGTCTACATGATGCATTTGAAATCTTTTCGTTTTTTCCTATTCCTGAGTGATGGTTTTCCTACAGTTCCGTTAATCGTAGAAATTGGGGTTTTTGTTAGTTCACTGGTTTCTTGCAAAGCACTTTGTTTATTCGATTTTTTTTACCAAATGGTCATAATTATTTTTCACTATTTGTTTAGCGTCAAGTGATAAATGTTTTCTCTTGCGATAGCCACTATTGCAATTTTCCCATGGACGCCACATAATTAAAATAGAACCGTTACGTTGTACGTTGTACGTTGTACGTAAAACTAAAAATAAAAATAATAAAAAGTAACTTTCGAATCTTAATGGGGATCAGTGGTCATTAGGCCTATATTATATATACTTAAAGGGCTCCAAACCGGGTTGCCAGGTAGTAAATATATAGATAAAAAATAGGGCCAATATGAACGCAGGTGCAAGTGAGGGCGGTATACAAAGCAGGTAAAATAAAAATACGTTTATCGTAATACCTGGCAACTATACCCAAAACCGTAATAGGGTCGTTTATTGCCCCATTAAAAAAGCAAAAAGGCAGAATCTTATATCTTGGATTTACTTTATGTATATATATATATATATATATATATATATATATATATAATATATATATATCTATATATATATATATATATATATGTATATATATATATATATATATATATATATATATATATATATATATATATAAATCCCCAGGTGAAGATAAAATATTGAAAATGGGGGAAAATGAACTTTTTGAGACGATAAGGATATTAGTCAATAAATGTATTGAAGAATACCTGTACATTGGCAAAACAGTGAGGTCATACTTTTATTGAAGAAAGGCAATCACGAAAATCTTGACAACTATCTCCTCATCAGTTTGTTATCGCATTTGTACAAGCTTCCTAGTAAAGTTGTCACAAACCGTCAAATAAATGCAAATGACTACTAACCAGTCGAACAAGCTGGTTTCCGCAAGGAATTTGGAATAACAGATCATATCCAGACGCTCTGCCTTTTAATAGAAAAAGCGACGGAATATAATATTAAGCAGTACCTAGCTTTCACCGATTATAAGAAGACTTTCGACTCCCTGGAACATCAGGCAATTATGCAGTCCTTAGCTCATGACAGAATAGACTCAAGATATATCGAACTTCTAAAATTCATATACGAAAACGGTTAAGTTAAATGAAGATCGAAAAAACAGAGCCCATAAAGATCAAGAAAGGTGTTAAGCAGAGCGACACAGTTTCACCAAAATTGTTTACCCTGGCCTTGGAGGATGTATTTAAAAGTCTAGAGTCCGAAGAGAAGGGAATTAAAATCGATGGCATATATTTACTTCACTTGAAACTCAAAATCATGATAGAACAACTTAATCGAGCATCACAGAAAATTGAACTGAAGATAAATATCAAAAGAACAAAACTTCTAAGCCCACAAAAACGCAAAAATTAAGATCGGCACGGAAGCGATCGAGAGAGTGGAAGAATATATATATTTAGGTCATAAGAGTAGATTCGATAAGGACAATCAATCAACAGAAATACTAAGGTGAATTGGTCTCGACTGGACTGCATTTCAAAAACTGGGATTCATTCTAAAAAACAGACATATCCCCATGACCTTAAAAAAAAGTGTACATACTTCCAGTAAGTACGTATGGGCTGGAAACCAAGTACCTTAGTCTTTGTTGACTCCAACGTATTCAACGGGTCATAGAAAGACAGATGTTAGGCGTTAGTTTACGAGAAGACATTAAATGCGAGGATATCAGACGAACACCAAAAATCGCAGATATCAGTGAACGAGTGGCAAAATTAAAGGAGCAATAGGCAGGGCATGTGGCTAAAACAAATGATGGTAGATGAACAACAAAATTAGTTAAATGGAGACCCCGGGAGAGAAGACGAAGTACAGTTGATAGTAGGCACTAGATGGCTCTTACATAGGATACAGGCACTGGAAGAAATTTAAAGAGGCCTATCTCCTGCAGTGGAGAAGCAGTGGCTTATGAAGAAGAAGATATGTTGCCCAATCTTGTAAAACACGTCATATATATATATATATATATATATATATATATATATATATATATATATATATATATATATGTATGTATGTATGTATATATATATATATATATATATATATATATATATATATATATATATATATTATATATCATATACATATATATATATACTAGCCGTGCCCGCGGCTCCGCTCGCTTGGACTTGATTCGCCACTATCGTCACTGCTTATTCCTTAATTTACCCAACGTAATAAAATATCTCCATTATTTCCCTTATTTCTCAATATTTCTCCTTATCTCCCATTATCTCTACATAATTTCGATATCTAGCCTTAAGTCTGCTCATCTCCCATTATTTCTCCTTATCTCCATTATTTCTCCTTATCTCTCCCATTATTTCTCCTTATCTCCCATTATCTCACCTTAACTCCTATTATCTAGGTTATCTCGACTTATCTCTCAATATTTCTCCTTATCTCCCATTATTTCTCCTTATCTCCCCATTATCTCACCATAACTCCCACTATCTAGACTTATCTTTGCTTATCTCCCATTATTTCTCCTTATCTTCCATTACTTATATTTATCTCCCATTAACTCACCTTCTCTCCCATTATCGAGCCTGATCTTGACTTATCTCCCATTATTTCTCCTTATCTCCCATTATCTAGGCTTATATCGAATTATATAGAACATATGTTTAAATTTATAAAAACACGTAAATCGGATAAGTGGTTCTCAAGTGATAAGCGCACTAACGGACAGACAGACAGACAGAAAGACGTTGCATTTTATATATATTCTATATAGAAGATTATAGATAACCTGGCCAGAGAACAAATGTATGAATTAAAAAAAAAAAAACACGTAAATCGGAAAAGGGGGTTCTCGAGTGATAAGCGCACTAACGGACAGACACACAGACAGAGAGACGTTGCATTTTATATATATATATTCTTTGCTACATGATATTGTTCCACATTTAATGCTTTAGGCAGTGTATTGCAAGAGAACGTGCTAGCGGCAAACTTTTCTCAGACTTGATTCACTATTATCGTCACTGCTTATTCCTTATGTCGCCTAACGAAATAAAATATATCCTTTAACCTGGCCAGAGAACATACGTATGTTTAACAAAAAAGCACGTAAATCGGATAAGTGGTTCTCCAATGATAAGCGCACTAACGGACAGACAGACAGTCAGAGAGACGTTGCATTTTATATATATTATAGATATTCTTTGCTACATGATATTGTTCCATATTTAATGGTTTAGCATGTTTAAAAAAAAGCACGTAAATCGGATAAGTGGTTCTCCAGTAATAAGCGCACAAACGGACAAACAGACAGATATACGTTACATTTTATATATATTATAGATGTAATAAAATATATCTCTATAACCTGGTCAGAGAACATATGTATGAATTTAAAAAATCACGTAAATCGGATAAGTGGATCTCGAGGGATAAGCGCAATAATGGACAGACAGACAGACAGAGAGACGTTGCATTTATATATATTATAGATATAGATTATTATTATTATTATGTAACCTGGCCAAAGAATATATGTATGAATTAAAAAAAAAAGACACATAAATCGGTTTTAGCGTGATAAACACACTAATG
>CM032446.1:204008549-204099462 GCA_019049505.1 Pachyrhynchus sulphureomaculatus
GAAAAACATAGTTCCCCTGTTTCCGCAGGTCTGTCAATTTGTTGATGCCCGATGAACTGCTAAAACGAAATAGATATATCGATTTAAAATTTGGTACACAAATAACACTTGATATGGGAAAGTGAATATCGCTTCAAACGAGAAGAAGCGTTCGAAAGTGGTGAGAGAGGTAAATGTTGCCTAGTTTCAATAGTCTATTATGAAAAATTATTTCTTGTTTTTGGTTGAAATAAACGATATATGGTTAAGCTTAATTATTTACAATCAACTGAATAAGGGAGGGGTGTTAGAAGGGTTGCTAAGTGTAGATGGTATTATACGTCATTTTAGGATTCTTAGGGTCTACAAACTTGAAAAATGATGTAATTTTTTCTAATTTTAGCAAAGCGATTAAATTTTTTTTTTGTTAATATAATGTTTAAGGTACAAGCGAAACTACAAACTAACATAGATGATTAGCTAAACGAGTAACCGCAAAAAAGTGTGAACTTCAGCCCTTTTTTGCAACCTTCATAACTTGGAGACAAACAAAAAGGAAACTTAACTTAAACAGGTCTTGAAATTAAAGTTAATTAAAAATCAAGAAGAATATATTTCCATTTTTTTATTTAGGGGTAACTCACCCCCTCTTTTGGGGATTAAAAGTGTGAAATAAATAAGATTTTTACCCAAAATTAAATAGTTATTTTTTGGGTCAAAATAGAACCCAAAAATAAAGTTAATTTCAACATCTCTTTTAGGGGATGGTTATCGCTTAGTGATAAAGTTTGGGAGACGTAATAATCCAGCACGCTGTATTCTCAGTATTTTGATTAGTTCTTTGTATTTTTTCCTAGTCTTGGGAGTCATGTTTAGTCAGTATTGGCAGGATCCCCTAATAATTGCGACCGTCTTTTTGGAGGGTGGCTTTTGATTGACTATACGATATTAGTAAAGAAAAACGTAAATAATTAAAGTGACTTATTTTCATGATATTTTTTTCTTTTTTTCTGTTAAACTAACTTATTTATTTTATCCTTTTTAACCTCCAAAATAGGGGTCCTTCTAGATTTTTATTGGTTTTAATTGAGAGACCTTTACGTTAATACTACTATCAACCACTACATACACCAAACACTTAATTTTTGCCACTCGACGCACGTTCGCTAAAACTATGTTAGCTTCATCAGGAGCGATGATTGACTGATGATAGTCCATCATCGCTCCTGATGAAGCTAACATGGTTAGCGAACGCGCGTCGAGTTGCAAAAATAAAGTGTTTGGTGTAGTGGTGATATATTACTGAGTAGTATCATTGTGCCAAAGATTCCACAATCCCAACTTAGTTTACTTTTACATTAAAGTTTGCTTTTGTGTCAAAGTTATGGAGGTTTGCAAAAACGAGCTAATTTTGCGGTACAACTTTTTCCTTTCAATAATTATTCTAATAGTAACCATGTGAGATACTGAACATTCTGATTTTTTCCGTTAAAAATTAAGCAACAAAAGAGCTCAAGTATTGTTATCAACGTATTTTAAAAGTTCTTTAGTTTTGGTATTAGATATGTTTAATTTAATGCATAAATTGATCACTCCGATATCGCGTTTCTAAAAAACAAGGTAATTTAATTCATTTAAATATACCCAAGCTATTCATCTGCCGATATTCAAACCTATTTTAAACGTCGAAGGCGTTTAGTTAGTTCTTTTAAATTTGTGTCTAAAATTGTATTACCAGTAATTAGAGAAAATTAAAACATAAACAGTACTAATAGACAACCAGATTACTTTATAGATCGAATCTTATTGGTCAGTTCGGAAGGAAAGTTTAACATATTTGCGCGAAATAAGGTAAACGGAGTTTAAAAATTTTTATTATTGACAGAAGGGTTTTGCAGTTGGTGCTCAAAGGTACGGTAGTCTGCCAAGGTAGTATCTCACCATCCCTGGGATGTCGGATAATGAGAAGTTTACACAAAAGTCCATTTGAAGTGGAACTTGAAACAATACTATATCTGTCCCAATTTTCAAGGCTCAATCTCAAATTGTTTCCTAATTGGAAAAATTAAGATACTTGGCCATTAACGTTCTGTTCTTTTTTTCCTCTGCGTTAGAAATTTATTTTAAGTTTATTACCTGTAACAGAGTTTTTTCTGTTTACAGGTTGTAAATAGATTTATAAAGGGTATTTCGTATTTTTCTCTCAATAACATGTCAAATTAACATACTAATAATATCCCCGTATTTTACTTGGGAAAGATGTGTCTTACACTCGATGCATCGCGAGGGGGGCGTGGCCCAGGTTTTGAAATTATAGAAAGAAGAAGGCGAAAAACGCATAGAAACATCAAGTTTCACTAGATTGAATAGCGGTCTAGGCCGTTAGGCCCAGATTGAGGGTAAGCTACCTTCATTTTCAATTTTTCATACTCTTAGCATCGCTAACATTTAGATCATTTAGTATAGATACGCAATCTTTTGCTTTCTTTCTTTATCTATATATATATATATATAATATTATATATATAGATATATATATAAATGTATATATATATATATATATAAATATATATAATGTATATATATATATATATATTATATATATATATATATATTATATATGTATATATATATATATATAATATATATATATATATATATATATATGTATATATATATATATATATATATATATTATATATGTATATATATATATAATAATATATATATATATATATACTATATATTGTATAGGATATATATATATAGATATATATATATATATATATATATATATATATATATATATATATATAATATATATAAAAATGCAACGTCTCTCTGTCTGTCTGTTTGATCCGTTAGTGCGCTTATCACTGGAGAACTACTTATCCGATTTACGTTACTTTTTTTTTAAAACATACATATGTTCTCTGCCAGGTTATAGGCTGTATTTTATTACGATAGGTAGCATAAGGAATGAGCAGTGACAATAATAGTGAATGAAGTCGGAAAAAAGTTTGCCGCTAGCGCGTTTCCTTGCAATACACGGCCTAAACCTTTAAATATGGAACAATATTAATGTAGCAGAGAATATCTATAATCTATAATCTATAATATATATAAAATGCGTTGAATTCCAACGCCAGAGACACCGACCAGTGATCAACGCTTTGAAAAAGATGGATGAGATTTTTCCATCGAAACGTCAGCGAAACCGTTCATCAAGGGACTTCAAGCTAATATATATATATATATATATATATATATATATATATATATATATATATATATATACATATATCTATATATATATATATATATATATATATATATACTATATATATATATAATATATATACATATATCTATATTATATATATATATATATATATATATATATATATAATATATATAATATATATATATATAATATGTATATACAGGGTGGGAAGTCTAAAAAGAAAAATACTCTAACATATCCACATTATGTACGAATGAACGACGTCTAAACGCTATATTTATTACAGTTAGACAGAAAAAAACATCATTGTTACCAGAATTTTCCGTGATCGCCTTGGGAAATATTCTAATAAAAACCGTCTTAAAACGACACTTAAAAGTTAAAAGTAAATAAAATTTTCCTCTCCGCATGGATATTAAATTTTTTTGAGTCGTCGAATAAAAGTTTCTTTAAGATTACTAAAAAGTAAAGCGAAGGAAGCGTAAAATGATCCACCCTAATCAAAACGTAAATATTTGGTGGGATGGAGTATTTTTTCATTCTGTAAAACAGCATAAGGCGGGGAATATGAAAATGGGACTTATTTTGAGGAAATAAGATGTGGAAAAGAGGAAGCGCAAAAAAGAGTTGAAATCACAAAGATTGATGTAGTAGGAATGTGGAGTAATTTTTAAAATAAAATTAAGACCCAGGAAATAAAAATAATTGGACAGCTTATTTCCAAAGGACTACGTTAAACTTTATGGAAAGTGGCAAGCTGTTTGTTTTATTATATATTTAGTTATAGCGGTAAGAGTACCAGTGTATCTTGACGAACGCTCAGAAAATGAGTTTCAAATAAGGAGTTTTAAGTGCTTTAAGCTTATTTAAAGTGATCATGAGACGCGTGAATATGACGAAAAGTCGTACTTTCGAGAAAAGATTTCAAAGAAATCAGAAATCATCCGCGCAATGGATGAAACATAAATCGCAAATTCACCATTCATCAACTGTGAGCAATTTTTTGACAGAGAGTTTGAGTATTGGTAACTGAATTCCCGATATCACACACTGACACCTAGCAATTGTTCTCCTTTCCCTCGGCTTCACTTTCCGATAAAAGAGATCAATACTCAAAACCACTCAAATATTTCAAGCGACAATGCCTCTTAATCTCAAACGCCGACATATGAACAGAAACATTATGAAACAATTATTATTGTTAAAATAAAAAGCATATTTACTTGTTAACAAAGTACGTTTTTTTTCGTTTCTAATGATAATGTACAGTCACAATTATCGGTGGTAGTGTTTTTTATTAAAACTTGGGTTTCTATTTGGACAGCGGGTGTATAAATACAAAATTACAAAGTAAATACAATTTCTTCAGGAATTTACGACTTTTCTTAAAATGGCTTTTTAAACAGAGCGATAAACAGAGATAAACAATAAAGATACTTGGAAAGGAAAACACGTATGGAAAGTTTAACGTATCTAGTTAAACTTAACTTAAAGAGAGTATTTCCTAATAGTATTTGCTAAAGAAAATAAGGCCTGTAACATTGTAAGCATTTAAAATTTAAACGGACAGGAAATTGTGTTCACATATATTATAGTATATAGTATAAAGGAAGTATAAAGGAAATCCTCTCCAAAAGATATTCAATGTAGAATTTGATAAAACTATAATGTAGTTTTCCCGATCTTGTCAATGGATATTTTTATTGGAACAAAAAAAAGTCAGCAGTTTTTGGGTTATGATATAAGCTTTTAATTCGGACGACAATATGAATAAATTTAGAATTGAGCGTGGATTCCGACAAGGTCATAAAATCTCGCTTAAACTGTTTTACCCCTATTTGGAGTAAGTTCAAGAACGTCGTTCTGGTAAATCTGGAGATAAGCGTCAACGGTGACTATCTTAATTATCCTTAGTTTGCTGATGATACTGTGCTGATCTTGGAGTTGGATCTTAATGTTCTTCTTCTTTCGACTTATAGCCAGGCATTATTACCTGTTTTCTTTGTTCCTGTTCTATACATCATTGCTCCGCTTGGGCGTCCCATGGATCTTCTCCCATTCGGTAACTTGTCTCTTGCTATCCGTACTGTCCTCTTGTTTGTCATCTTCCTATGTGTTGATCCAATTCTGCTTTTCTTCCTCTTGTCCAGGGAAGGAGGGAGGGAGAGAGGGAGGGAGGTAGGGAGAGAAGGATATAGGGGGGGGGAGAGGGGGGGAGGGGAGGGGGGGGGAGGGGGAGGGGGGAGGAGGGGGAGATGGTGGAGAGGGAGGATAGGAGGAGATGAGGGAGAGGGGAGGGTGGGAGGGAGGAGAGGGGAGAGGAGGGAGAGGAGGGGAGTAGGGAGGAGAGGAGAGGGGAGGGGGGAGAGGAGGGGAGGGGGAGAGAGGGGGAGGAGGGGAAAATGGGAGAGAGAGAGAGAACAAACGGAATTAAATTATAGTATATAGTTAATAGCTAATCAAATCAACTGACTAAATGTGTTGTAAATAAATAAAATATCATCAAAAAAGAAATAAAAAATAAAAACACATTCTTTTTCAAACCAACAAATATATAAAAATCAATAAAGATACGTTCGAAAATGATTAGAGAAATAGAATAAACACTAGGTAAACTTACCAAAAATGCCGAACATCAAACCTGTCCAAAAGTTAAAAGCAACACAATGAATATGCATGTAATTGTATATTGTATTTGGCCTACACTAAGTTAGTAAATAAACCTATTATTGTACTGATTTATAAATAATAAAGAAATATTTGACTTTGGAATTTTTTCTAGCTACTTATGTAGTGTATATAATATTACAGTAACGTTAGCATTTTTTAGCTAAAATGTACACAAAATAATCTCGATAGCTAACTTACCTATTGAGGAATCGGAATTCGAACTAAAAGCTGAGGATGATTTATAATAAGAAGGTGACTCCGGAAGGTCTGTTACTGTCGAACACACTCGTCTCGTAACATCTGGTGCAGGCTGAAATATTCGCCTATCCTGAAATCATACTGCTAATGAGGAAATATCAAGACAAAAATATGAGAAATAAAATTGTAAACAAAACACAGTTACAAAATTTGTCACTCAGTTGTATTCGACAAAATTATAGGCCCAACTGGAACTTTTTGAAATGTCTCTCTCTGAACACACCATTAAGTAGCTCTTCTTTAAAGTTAATGCTATAATAGTTAAAACGAACAAGATAATTGATTGGTATTTTTAGTGTTCCGTACGGAACAGATCACTTCGGTGTCTGTCCGTCCGTCCGTCTGTCTGTCTGTCACACCCGATTTTTTCCCACACTATTTGACATAGAAAGTTGCAATTTGGCACTAATATAGTTAATTGATGTCCTCATCACAGCCGTGTAGTTTTGAAAGTTAAATTTTTGCCTTAAGGGGTTAGTTTTTGGGGGGTGAAATCAGAAGTGAAAAAAAATTACCAGGTCGTCGAGGGAGTGTCAAATAAAAGTTCAAAATATTATAATGTAATACATGTGCACACTTTTTTTTTATATTATTTTTAAAAAAAGTGCGAAAAATCGCTGCACCCCCACCCTTTATCTCGAAAAGTACTGATCAAATAATTTTGAAAAAACTCTGAAATATTCTCTACAGGGTGTAGATTGAAAAAAAATGTCATTAGTGCATTACTTTAATAGTTTATCGGGTATTCAAAAAAAAAAAAAACTAAAATATCAAGGTCATCAGTTTTCAGTGAAGATTAGAAAAAAATTTCGTTGAAAACTCTTTTAGGGTGTGTTTAGTGAAATTACTGATCATTTTATAAATCCGTAAAAAAAATTTAGTTTAAAAGCAATCAACGCACAGAATACTAATTGCGCAAGTCCGACTTGCACTTGGTGAATTACTTTTTGTTTTGTCGGTAGCAGGGACTATGAATCCGGCAGTTCTACATCTTCCCAAAAAATGGAAAAATTACAAAAAATGCAAAGAAAATAGGATACACTGTACAGGGTGAGTCAACGATAGAATAAAGTTCATTATTTCATTTGTTTCGGGAATGACGAAAAAAATTTTTAATACAACAGTTTTAGGAGAATGTTGAGGTGCACAGTTTAAAATTATTTTTGAGTATACAGGGTACTTCAAAAAAAAGTGTGGCGGATATAACATATGTTTTTTTTAAATGTAACATCCTCTTTTTTAATTTATTTTCCAATTTTGCGTAAAATTTTATAACTTTTTTAATAATAATGTTACATACCTGAACCTAGTAGTTTTTCTAATATTTCAATTTTTTTTTTAAAAATACTAGTTTTCAGTTTTGCAAAAATTGCCAGTAGCGCCATTGTTTCTGAAAGTGGAATACTCATAATTGGTACGAGCGTTCTATAGAGATAAAAAAAGATATACGTAAAGAAATTTGAGTTAGATGCCACAGGGTGTTCAAAATAAATTTATGCATTTCGATCATTTTAAATCGAAAATCTCAACTTTTTTAAATGGCACACTCTGTTATACTATTATTTTTTTTTGATAGATTTTACAAAACCCTTCAACTTTTATAAAGTATGTCATATACCTATTTCTAATAGTTTTTCGATTTATTTTGAATTTTTCAAATTTTTACCCTTGTTTTTAATATACTTACGCTATAACATCACAGTTGCCAAGACAAAACAAAAATGTAGGCATTGTCAAATTTTGACATGTCTATTAAGCAAGTAAAAATAGTTTAATTTGTTGTATAAAGGTAATAGTTATGGATTTTCCTAAAAATGAATTAATTCATATGGTTTATATACTGCGCGAGGCGGGAAAAAATTGTCTTTTGGCAGTAAGGCTTTACGGAGCGAAGTACCCTAATAGACGTATACCATCTAGAAACTCAGAATGCTACCAATGAGAAAAAAAAGAAATGGCGATTTTACTTCATGTTGAAGATAATCCCCAGGTCAGCAGCCGTCAACTAGCTGACTTATCTGACACATCCCAATCTACGGGCTAATCGCACCACAGAAAATACAAGTATCATCCCTTTCATATGGAACTAAACCAAGAACTTTAAGACCGTGATTTTGAATGACAAGTAAACTTTTGTACACCAGGAATGGAGCAATAGAGGCCGATCCAAATTTTTTATCCAAAATAATGTTTTTGATGAAGCTACTTTTTGCAGTAATGGAGCAGTTAACAGCCATAACATGCATTATTATTCAACAGTTAGTCCATTTTGGGTCCGGGAAGTTCAAAACCAAGACCATTGGTCGCTTAATGTATGGTGTGGAATATTAAATTTTCGAATTATTGGTCCATATTTTTTCCGCGAACTGCTTAACGGGCCTAGATATCTAAATTTTTTGCAAAACGAATTACCCCAGCTTCTTGAAGAAGTTGATAACTTTGAAAGGGAATAAATGTGGATTCAACAAGATGGAGCTCCTGTTCATTACCATTGGGAAGTTCGGGAATTTTTAAATTATCGTTACCCACAAAAATGGATAGGTAGGGATGGATTCGTTCAGTGGTCCCCTCGATCCTGTGACTTAACACCTTTGACTTCTTTTTGTGGGGCTACATTAAAGATCGTGTTTATATGAATTCCTCCACAACACCAGTAGATATGGAAAATAGGATACGGGATGCGTGCAGGACAATAACGCCCTTTATGCTAAGGAAAGCGAAGGGAAATATAGTAAAAACGAATAAACATGTGTATTCAAGTAGACGGGCATATTTTTGAACATTTATTACCTCATAATAATTAATCATTAGATAAGTTATACTATATATATATATATATATATATATATATATATATATATATATATATATATATATATATATATATATAGATATATATATTATATATATATATATATATATATATATATATATTATATATATATATATATATAATATATAATACTATATATATATATATATATATATATATATATATATATATATATATATATATATATATATTAAAATTATTACTAACTATTTGTTTATGTTTTTCACACAATAGCGTAAGTCAGGGGTGCTCAAACTTGAATTGCTGGCGATCTACCTCAATATTGTTACGATCGATCGACTCTGAGAGGCTGCAAGTAAGTGTGATGCAGGATTGTCGTCTAGGTAGGGTGTATCGTGGCATAGATATTAGTTTTCCGTACAATATGCATTTTTTTAATCAAGGTAAGTGTAGGTCTGCTCTAAAATGTCAATGAAAAAAACTCATAATTATTCAAAATTGCGAGTTTATTGGTTTCTTACAAAACAAACGAGTTCTAGTGTCTAAACTTAACTAAAGAGTGACTTTGGATGTTGAAGCGTGGCACTGCATGTCCTCAGCATACTTTTCATAAGATGGTACGTAATTACCGAGTGCTAATCGCAAGCATGATGACATATGTTCGTGAGTTAGTCGATTGCGATATTTTGACTTAATTATCTTCATTTCAGAAAATGCAGACTCGCACAAGTAAGTTGACCCAAACATTGCCGTCAGTTGAAGGGCGATTTGCCTTAGATTCGGATATTTATCTTCAGATATAAAACACCAGAATTTTGTATCAGATGCTGTGTCTTTGAGATGTAGATCTGATATAATCTGCACTAACTAATTTCAACAGAACATGAGTCCATGTTAAACTGACTTGCTATTTCAGTAGCTAATTCCTCAATGTTTGTATACGAAAAAGGATAACTCATAAATGATGCGATATTTGCCAATTTACTGAAATCATGAAAACGTATTTCGAATTGGCCCAAAATATTTGATAATACTGCCTCATAAATATCATAATTCAACTGAGGAATCCTTGCTTTCGAAGACGGAAAATTTTTCAGATCCTTTCTTTTCAGTTGATGTATCATAAGTTGCATCATCTCTTTCGTCCAGAAAAGCTGTTATTTCGGGCAATAATTCTTGAAACCTTTCTAGGAATTTTCCGCGACTCAACCACCTGACGTCCGTGTAAAGAACTAAATCAGTGTGTTCAGCTGACTCACTATCTTCCAACTGTAATTTAAAGAGCCGTCGTTGCAAGCTACGTGCACGGATAGAATTCACAATTTTTATTGCAATGCCCATAATCTCCTTCATGTTTAGAACTTTTGAACACAAAACTTGTTGATGTATAATGCAATGGAAAGAGAAAAATGAAGGGAAATCATCATTAGCTCGACACAATGCCACAAAACCGTTTTTGTTTCCAGTCATTGCTGGTGCTCCATCGGTTGTAATGCACACTAGTTTATACATTGGTAGCTTGTAGTTTGTTACAAAATTGAAGAAAACGTCAAATATATCTTCGCCACGGGTCTTTTCTTTCACAGGAATCATTGTCAAAAACTCTTCCTTAGCCGACATGTCATTGAATACCATTCGAATAAAAATACACAGCTGGGCAGTGTCTGTCCACATCGGTAGATTCGTCGAACTGTAAAGAAAAGTATGTACATTCCATGATATCATGTTTTAGTTTATCTGCCATGTCCTGACTCATGACTTCAACACGCCTTGTGACAGTCGGGCGAGATAACTGAAGTTCTCTAATAGCAGACATAATCTCTGTTTTATTTTTAAAATCTCCAAATAAAGTCTCACCCGCTTCAATAAATGTTTCCTTCACAACCAATCCATCATCAAATGGTTTTTTGTGTTTCGCCAATATATGAGATATTTTAAATGACGCGATCGTTGCAGCTTTTGATTGTTTGGCTGGTCTTGTGAACATGGTTTGTTCTTTTTTCAAACAAGTTATCAAATCACGTACTTTTCGTTTTCTTAATTCACTCTGTGACGGAAAATCCTTTTCATAGTTTTTATGAACCGTTTTATGATGTCTCTCTAAGTTCCCACGCTTAGGTATTGCAACTGACGCACGGCAAATGAGACATATGCACTTATCTTTTACCATACAAAAGTAAAATTCTTCCTCCCAATCGGTATTAAAATGATAAGTTTTACTTTTCTTCTTTCGCCGCACTCATTTTGGACTATTTATTAATAAACTTTGTATCGATGTATCGCCTTCAAGTTACAACTCAGACTGACTCCTATTCCTGCAGGCGCAACATTTATATCGGCGCGAACGAAGTCTCGAATGTTCCCATCAAACACGCCGCCCGAAGTTTCTAGAAAAATCGGCGGGACTGAAAAAAACGCGGCTTTTCTTTGACAAGTACCGCGCGTTCCTTTGATAAAGCCGCCCTTCTGCCGCTAGCACGGGGTTATTACGATAAAAGAAAGTGATGAGGGGGTTTATTCTGGCCTAATTGTGGATCGAATAAATTTTAGTAGTGTATTCATTACATTTTGTTTTAGTTACCTAAAATGAAATCTGTGAATAGTTCTATATCGGAATTTTTTTCTCGAGATCGACTCAAAAAGCACTCGCGATCGACTTGTCGATCGCGATCGACCATTTGAGCACCCCTGGCGTAAGTGTATTAAAAACAAGGGTAAAAATTGAAAAATTAAAAATAAATCGAAAAACTATTAGAAATAAGTGTATGACATACTTAATAAAAGTTGCAGGGTTTTGTAAAATATATCAGAAAAAATAATAATATACAGGGTGAGTTTGTTTAAAAAATTTGGGATTTTTCAATTTAAAATAGTCGAAATGTATAAATTTATTTTGAACACCCTGTACCATCTAACTCAAATTTCTTTACGTGGTTCTTTTTTTTTCATCTTTATAGAACACTCGTACCAATTATGAGTATTCCATCTTCAGAAATAATGGCGCTACTGTCAATTTTTTTACAAAACTGAAAACTAGTATTTTTGTAAAAAAAATTGAAATATTAGAAAGATTACTAGGTTTAGGTATATAACATTATTAATAAAAAAGTTATAAAATTTTATGCAGAATTTAAAAAAAAATAAGAAAATAGGATGTTCCATTTAAAAAAACATATGTTATATCCGCCACATTGTTTTGGTATACCCTGTATACTCAAAAATAATTTGAAACCATGCACCTTAATATTCCCTAAAATTATTATATTTAACATTTTTTCGTCATTCCCGAAACAAATGAGATAATGAACTTTACTCTATCGTTGACTCACCCTGTACAATATTAAAGCTCTAAAATAACACCTCAATTATTCTTAATATAAGCCTTTCAATGCGTATCATTCCTTTGTTCTTGTTAGTTAATTGAGGAACGTAAAATTAGGAGGCGGGATTGTTTTTCTGACAGCTTAAAGCAAACTGATTGTGCTTCAGAGCTCCTGAATTATGTCTCGTGTGTATGTATAATATATGTCTTGATTTTAACATTGGATGTGCGGTATTAGTAATATATATGAGGAAGATTTTTGTTTAAATTAGAACGGGAATCCTAGTTTTCCTGTTTTTTTTTACTATTTTGTTTCAATATTGCGCAAGCTCCAAATTGTTGGCTCATGCTTCAAATAACGATAACAGCTGAGTCCTTATATTTAATTTCTTCCCTTTACTACTACGCCAGGTCCAAACAGTGTGCGCATTCTTCAAATAAAGATAAAGACAGTGGCCTACCAAAAAAAGCATTGCAAAATCTCTCTATTAACTTAAATGTAAAAAAAATAATAGTCAAAATGTTTTTTCAGCATACTTTTGCTCTGAGATCATGAAGTTTTTTGTCCAAAATGGCCTCTTCCCCACAGGCTTTATGATATTTATTATACTGCTTTAGTTTTCCGTACAATCTTTGCTCTTTAGGATTACCTCGAACTTGATTATAGATATTACCTAAAAATAAAATAATATGCGTTTTAATAGAATATTATTTAATTTATTGTTTGACGATTTTTGCTTTTATAAACTCACAAAAGTCACTTGTAAAAACCTATTGCGGAGCTTCAACTGAGGTTATTCAAGTTATTTTCTTCATCACAGATCACTTGGGTCTTTTTTATTTTTTTTTTCTACGGGTCTAGCACACGTGCTGCAGGGAAGAAGGAAGTCCCTAAGGCGCTACAGGAGCGACACGCGTGCGGAAAAAAGCGATTCACGCCGCTCCCGAATCGCTGCAAATTGCACTCGGTGGGAAACACAGTCCTGGGCAAATTATTCCAAAGGGATGATGTTCTCCATATAAAAGACTGCTTGAAAAGCATTGTACGCGGAGTAACAAGCTGAACCTCATACGGATGTAAAGTATTAGCGCGACGTGTACTTATAACATGCACCGCTCTGGGAGGAATTAAGCGGGCCACATCCTTAGAACACTTTCCATGAAAATATTTGTAGAATAGGCTCAAGTCGCCAACCGTTCTTCGATGTTCCAGCGAATCAAGGCCGCCGGTCAGTTCCGCGTCTCCAGTCAGACGAACAGCTCCTCTCTGAATAGAATCCAACAAATGCAGTGTATGTTTGGGAGCGGAGCCCCAAACATGGGAGCAGTATTCCATAGTTGGTCGAATTTGAGCTTTGTAAAGAATTAACAGTTGTTGTGGAGTGTAAAGTTTTCTGGTTCATAATAATTTTTCTAACTTTTGAGAAGCTCTCCTTGCTATGCCTGCAACAAGTTCATGCCAGGACATATTTGCTCCCAAATTTACACCCAACAAATTGAGTGACGATGTTAGAGGAATGGAGTGCCCGACATAACTATGTCGGGTTCAGCAACGTTAACTTTTTTAGAAAAAAATTGCCGCCTGGGTTTTTGTAGCGTTAAATTCCACTTGGTTACTGTCAACCCAAGATAAAATTTCTTCCAGGTCTTTGTCAAGTTGAATGACTTCCTGCTGTCTGCGGTTATTCGTCTGAGAAGCCGATTTCCGCCATCTGCAAAGCTGTAGATTGGATTCTCGGTCTTTTCCAGCAGATCGTTAATGTAAATGAGAAAAAGAGTAGGAGACAGTATGGAGCCTTAAGGTACACCAGCGTTGATAGTGAAGGTGTTAGAAAAGAAATCCGTCGACTGCCACTCGTAAAGAACGCTCTCGGAGGAAACATGAGAGCCACAAACAGAACTTTTCAGACATACCATAAGAGCGTAGCTTAGCCAACAGTCCATCGTGCCAAACACGGTCGAATGCCTTGGATATGTCAAAAGCAACCGCTCGAGATTCTCCAAAGTGTTCAATTGCGTTGTTCCAAACGTGTGTTACATAAGTCAGAAGATCTCCTGTGGATCTATTTTTACGAAAGCCATATTGATGATCGCTAATAATGTTGAATTCAAGATATTTTCGAAGATGCTGATTGACAGCCTTTTCCATGACTTTCGATATTATTGAAAGCAGTGCGATTGGTCGTTAGTTATTTTGCAAGGTCTTCTTGCCCTTTATATGTATCGACTGAACTGTGGCACATTTCCAGCAGGAAGGGAATATTCCCTTTCTGTAGGATAGGTTGAAAAGTCTACAGAAAACTGGTGTTAGTTACCTCGCACAGTTTTTGAGAACTATGGCAGGTATTCCGTCAGCGCCAAGAGCTTTTTTGGTGTCTAGCTTCATTAAAATACGTTTTATGATACGCTGTCTGAAGACAGTATCAGGCATCCTTGACTGCACTATGGGAATAGTAGGTGGTGGTTCCTTGGAAATCGACAGTAGAATGTGAAGCAAGGAGTTCAGTCAACAAGTTCGCTTTCTCAACAGGTGTCGTTGCAATAAAATTATCTGGCCGTGTGAGTGGTGGTATGGTGGATTTGGTGAAATTTTGATTGACTGCCCTAGCGACTGACTCAAAGGACCTGGAATTGTTGGGACAAGCGAGAAGTTTGTTTCTAATTCGCTGATTGTGTGCCTCCTTGGTTTCGTCGATAATTTCTTTGCATCTGTTCCTGGCACGAACAAAGGTGTTACGGTTTATGGTGTTAGGGTTTTCACGCCATTGTCGGTAGGCAAGATGTTTAGAAGCAACAGCTTCTTTGCATTTTCGGTCAAACCAAGGCTTGTCGTTGGAAGGGCATTTCTTCGAAAAAGGGATGTAAGCCTCCATACCGGCCAAAATAACATCGGAAACCTCCCTGGCGCAGTCAGATGGGTCGTCGAATCGAAAACAAACGTCTAACCAAGGGAAAGTTAGAAAATATTCCATGAGATCTTCCCATTTAGCAGATTTGTAGTGCCAACTCTTGCGCGGTTTAGGCGCCTCTCTGTCTCTGATTGGTAGGATACTCGATGTCGAAAGTAGTTTATGGTCAGAAGAACCTAACGGCGGATTTACGCTGACCGTGTAAATCTCCGGATTATAAAATTTCCTTCTCAAAAAACAACCATGTTTTTAAATTTAAATCTATGGTGTATTTAATGATATTGTTTTAATTTCATTTCATTAGATGACCTTTACATTGTTACATTTTTAAATTGCAACTTTAAGTTTTTATACGGGGCGCCTGGTTCCAGATTCTAAAGACTTTGGGATGTGATAAAGCATCATACTAGAAAAACCTAATAAATATGATGAAAATTTTTTGAGATATACCAGTGATAAATATGTTTCCTGTAGTAAGTATAAAATTCTATTATTTATTAAAGAAATGTTGTAAAAGTTTGTTTAAAAATGATCCACGATTATTTTTGAGATAAATATGTTAATGATTAAGGAATAATTTTGAGAAAAACACATTTCCTGTGCTTAGCGGTTCAAGCGACAATCGTTTAAGATAAATTTTATCAAAGTCTGTAGAGTAATTTGCTAGTTATGTCTCAAAAACTAAAATAGGTAAATTAAACTTCTCAAGGTGGTACCTCGAAAACAGTACGGTTGTTATCATATAATAGAAGTAGTACTAGTTGTAGGGGTTTTAGCTCCTAGCAAGTAGTTCAGAGAGATCATTTCTACTAAACCCAAATAATTCCTCCAACCACCCTAACCACCAATGTCTACACGAAACCTCCCCGACCTTACTATGAAAGTTAGGATATCGCTCACGCAAGGATATTGGCCTTCACCCTGCAAAGCATCGCCGATCCGAAGACCTCATATTTGAGTCTTGCATTCGTGTCCTAGGCCAATGCCACTGATCCTTTGATTCTCAATCAACTCATTCCCCAAGAACTGCTCCCACCTGCTGCTTGGCTATGCCTAATGCTTGTTCAAGTCTCTGAAAAGGAGTTCCAGGGCCCATGTCAGATTAATTTGTTTGGACCTGAATATATCTGCCTTTTCGGACGAGAGTGTTATCCTGGCCTTAGCAATTGCGTTGAGCATACATATACCACCAGCTCCAGATGACCACCTACTCCATTGTCGATATTATCCAGAAGACTTCTGATTGAAAAACTGTAGTGAACTTTCCCAATGGGAAACTTACGCACATCTTCAGGTTGTAAGTAAATTCTTGCCTCCGCGAACTCAACTCAAGCCGTTTGCAACCCATTAGTGAAGTAAATGGGTTAAATTCCTGTTTATTTGTTTGCTAAGGTTTTTTTTCTTAAATTTTGGTGCTCTATCAGATCCCAAAATCGTAAACACTTTATATTTCAGTAAAAGCCTTGGGCGTTTGTTTATTATTATTACTTATTTTAATATGCTATTTACTGAATATTTTCTACATTTACAATATATTATTTTACAATTCTTATAGCACGTTTTCTTTTCTCTCTCTAAAGAAAAGTATTGTATTCCCTTTGCGTCGGTCTGTCTGTCTGTCGGTCTATTGACACGATAATTCTCGAACGAAATGAGATATCAATTTCAAACCTGGTATATATAGAATGAAATGTAGTGCTAGTAAGAAATGTGGGATCTGAAGAAATTCGCGAACGGAGGAAATAATGAACGATATACAACATATGCACAACAACAAAGAACCAGGGGACGACGAAATAACTACAGAAATGATAAGGTATGGAAGGGTATCGATAAGACAATCTCTTCAAGCTCTATTTAATAGGTGCCTTATAGAAAGTAAAATACCGACAACTTGGGTAAACGCTTTGATTGTGCTTATTTTTAAAAAGGGAAACAAATTTAAATTGGAGAATTACAGACCCATCAGCCTGTTATCGGTACTATATAAAATCCTTACTGGAATCTTAACATATAGATTAACGAACAAATTAGACAGTTGTCAACCACGTGAACAAGTGGAATTTAGACAGGGATACAGCACTTTGGACCATCTTTAAAAAATAGTGGAAAAAGCAAACCAAGGTCACTTTGTGGATAGCAATGGTTAACTATGAGAAAGCATTTGATTCGATAGAGATACAGGCAGACCTTAACGCCTTAAGTAATAGCAGAATCGACGAAAAATACACATCTCTTCCTGAACACATATGTAAAAATGCCACATCACAAATAATACTTGAAGAAAAAAACAAAGAAAATCAAAATTAAAAGAGGAATTAGACAAAAGGCGACTCAATATCCCCAAAGATGTTCACGTTGAATCTAGAAGATATATTCAAATCGCTAAAGTGGAAAAATAAAGGAGTACCAATAGACGATGAACGATTAAATCACTTAAGGTTTGCAGATGATGTCACTTTGATCGCCTACACAAAAGAAGAATTACAAGAAATGCGATGAGTGACTGTCAATCATCGCTTTTGATGAAGCTAACATGGTTAGCGAAATGCGCGTCGAGTGCAAAAATAATGTGTTTGGTGTAGTGGTGACATATACTGAGTAGTGTCATTGTGCCAAAGATTCCACATTCCCAATATAATAAAAGATGCAGAGGTAGACCACAGACAAGATGGACGGACGACATAAAAAGATTAGCGGGCCACGATTGGATGAAAATGGCAAACAACAGAGCTCAGTGGAGACAATTTAGGGAGGTTTGCATCCGACTATGGATGGAATAAGTTAATATTGGTGATGATATGACGGATTGAAACCCGGAATTTTAATGTATTACATTCCACCATCCGTGAAAACCGCTATTGTAACATATCTATCTATCTATCTATCTATCTATCTATCTATCTATCTATATATATATATATATATATATATATATATATAAATATATATATATATATATATATATATATATATATATATATATATATATATATATATATATATATATATAAATTGAAAATTGGGTCTTTTTAGTGTTCCGTACGGAACATTTATAAGATGACTTCGGTGTCTGCCTGTCTGTCCGTCTATCTGTTCGTATGTCTGTCTGTCACACCCGATTTTCTCCGAAACTATTTGTCGTAGAAAGTTGAAATTTGGTAATAATATAGGGATTGTTGGCCTCATCAGAGCCATGTAGTTTTGAAAGTGAAATTTTGACCTGGGGGGTTAATTTTGGTTGGTGAAATCGAGAGTGAAAAAAAAATTGTTTGTAGGTCATCGAGTGTGGTGTCAAATGAAAGCTTGTGAAAACACGAGTAAAAAATATATATGTAATGTAATACTTGCGCACATTTTTCTTTGTTTTATTTTTAAAAAATCGCTGTCCACCCACCTTATCTCGAAAAGTACTGATCAAAAAATTTTGAAAAAATCCTGGAATATTCTCCACGGGGTGTAGATTGAACGAAAATGATCACGAGTGCATTACCTTTAATAATTTACCTGGTACATATATAAAAAAAAAAATTTACAGGTCATCAGTTTTCACTAAAGATTGGAAACAAACTTTGTTGAAAACTCATTTGGGGTGTGTCTTGTGAAGTTAGTGATTATTTTATACCACTATAACAACATTTTTTGTTTTGAAAAGCAATCAACGTACAGAACACTAATTGTGCAAGTTCAACTTGCACTTGACTGGTTATTTTCATTATTTTCAATTCTCATCAGAAATAGTATGTAAAGAGAAATAGCACGTCTCATCACCTTCTATATGTGTTATTGTAATTAAACTTATATAAAATATCGACTTGTAAAATTTGGATCAAATTATTTTTTAGTGTGAGAAAGTCAGAATTTATTTTAGAACTGTGTGTTTGTAAGATTTATTTGGGCAAAATGCATTTAAATATCAAAGTTAACTATAATGTTTAGTTCATGCGAATGAGAAATTTTGGTTGTATTATGGCTTGTATCGTCACAAAACCCAGTCTTTCTCTTGTTATTGGATTAACTCTAAAACATAATCCCTTATTTTTGCAATCTCTAATATATTTTTTGAATTCAAATAATTTTAGAGCTATGTTTGGTGTGACAATAATTTTGTTCTGTTGATGTTCTAAAATAAATTCTGACTTTCTCACACTAAAAAATAATTTGATCCAAATTTTATAAGTCGATATTTTATATAAGTTTAATTACAATAACACATATAGAAGGTGATGAGACGTGCTATTTCTCTTTACATACTATTTCTGATGAGAATTGAAAATAATGAAAATAACCAGTCAAGTGCAAGTTGAACTTGCACAATTAGTGTTCTGTATGTTGATTGCTTTTCAAAACAAAAAATGTTGTTACAGTGGTATAAAATAATCACTGACTTCACAAGACACACCCCAAATGAGTTTTCAACAAAGTTTGTTTCCAATCTTTACTGAAAACTGATGACCTGTAAATTTTTTTTTTATATATATATACCAGATAAATTATTAAAGGTAATGCACTCGTGATCATTTTCGTCCAATACTACACCACGTGGAGAATATTCCAGAATTTTTTCAAAATTTTTTGATCAATTCTTTTCGAGATAAGGTGGGTGGACAGCGATTTTTTAAAAATAAAACAAAGAAAAGTGTGCGCAAGTATTACATTACATATATATTTTTTACTCGTGTTTTCACAAGCTTTCATTTGACACCACACTCGATGACCTACAAACAATTTTTTTTTCACTCTCGATTTCACCAACCAAAATTAACCCCCCAGGTCAAAATTTCACTTTCAAAACTACATGGCTCTGATGAGGCCAACAATCCCTATATTATTACCAAATTTCAACTTTCTACGACAAATAGTTTCGGAGAAAATCGGGTGTGATAGACAGACATACAAACAGATAGACGGACAGACAGACAGACACCGAAGTCATCTTATAAATGTTCCGTACGGAACACTAAAAAGACCAAATTTTCAATTATATATATATATATATATATATATATATATATATATATATATATATATATATATATATATGTTATATATATATATATATATATATATATATATATATATATATATATATATATATATATATATATATATATATATATATATAGATAGATAGATATGTTACAATAGAGGTTTTCACGGACACATTAAAATTCCGGGTTTCAATCCGTCATATCATCACCAATATTAACTTATTCCATCCATAGTCGGATGCAAACCTCCCTAAATTGTCTCCACTGAGCTCTGGTGTTTGCCATTTTCATCCAATCGTGGCCCGCTAATCTTTTTATGTCGTCCGTCCATCTTGTCTGTGGTCTACCTCTGCATCTTTTATTATATTGGGAATGTGGAATCTTTGGCACAATGACACTACTTAGTATATATCACCACTACACCAAACACATTGCACTCGACGCGCATTTCGCTAACCATGTTAGCTTCATCAAAAGCGATGATTGACAGTCAATCATCGCATTTCTTGTAATTCTTCTTTTGTGTAGGCGATCAAAGTGACATCATCTGCAAACCTTAAGTGATTTAATCGTTGATCGTCTATTGGTACTCCTTTATTTTTCCACTTTAGCGATTTGACTATATCTTCTAGATTCAACGTGAACAGCTTTGGGGATATTGAGTCACCTTTTGTCTAATTCCTCTTTTAATTTTGATTTTCTTTGTTTTTTTCTTCAAGTATTATTTGTGATGTGGCATTTTTACATATGTGTTCAGGAAGAGATGTGTATTTTTCGTCGATTCTGCTATTACTTAAGGCGTTAAGGTCTGCCCGTATCTCTATCGAATTAAATGCTTTCTCATAGTTAACCATTGCTATCCACAAAGTGACCTTGGTTTGCTTTTTCCACTATTTTTTAAAGATGGTCCAAAGTGCTGTATCCCTGTCTAAATTCCACTTGTTCACGTGGTTGACAACTGTCTAATTTGTTCGTTAATCTATATGTTAAGATTCCAGTAAGGATTTTATATAGTACCGATAACAGACTGATGGGTCTGTAATTCTCCAATTTAAATTTGTTTCCCTTTTTAAAAATAAGCACAATCAAAGCGTTTACCCAAGTTGTCGGTATTTTACTTTCTATAAGGCACCTATTAAATAGAGCTTGAAGAGATTGTCTTATCGATACCCTTCCATACGTTATCATTTCTATAGTTATTTCGTCGTCCCCTGGTTCTTTGTTGTTGTGCATATGTTGTATATCGTTCATTATTTCCTCCGTTCGCGAATTTCTTCAGATCCCACATTTCTTACTAGCACTACATTTCATTCTATATATACCAGGTTTGAAATTGATATATCATTTCGTTAGAGAGTTATCGTGTCAATAGACCGACAGACAGACAGACCGACGCAAATGGAATACAATACTTTTCTTTAGGGAGAGAAAAGAAAACGTGCTATAAGAATTGTAAAATAATATATTGTAAATGTAGAAAATATTCAGTAAATAGCATATTAAAATAAGTAATAATAATAAACAAACGCCCACGGCTTTTACTGAAATATAAAGTGTTTACGATTTTGGGATCTGATAGAGCACCAAAATTTAAGAAAAAAAACCTTAGCAAACAAATAAACACTAATGGGTTGCAAACGGCTTGAGTTGAGTTCACGGAGGCAAGAATTTACTTACAAACTGAAGATGTGCGTAAGTTTCCCATTGGGAAAGTTCACTACAGTGTTTCAGTCAGAAGTCTTCTGGATAATATCGACAATGGAGTAGGTGGTCATCTGGAGCTGGTGGTATATGTATGCTCAACGCAATTGCTAAGGCCAGGATAAAACTCTCGTCCGAAAAGGCAGATATATTCAGGTCGAAACAAATTAATCTGACATGGGCCCTGGAACTCCTTTTCAGAGACTTGAACAAGCATTAGGCATAGCCAAGCAGCAGGTGGGAGCAGTTCTTGGGGAATGAGTTGATTGAGAATCAAAGGATCAGTGGCATTGGCCTCTCCACTTTGTCTGTGCCTAGGACGCGAATGCAAGACTCAAATATGAGGTCTTCGGATCGGCGATGCTTTGCAGGGTGAAGGCCAATATCCTTGCGTGAGCGATATCCTAACTTTCATAGTAAGGTCGGGGAGGTTTCGTGTACACATTGGTGGTTAGGGTGGTTGGAGGAATTATTTGGGTTTGGTAGAAATGATCTCTCTGAACTACTTGCTAGGAGCTAAAACCCTACAACTAGTACTACTTCTATTATATGATAACAACCGTACTGTTTTCGAGGTACCACCTTGAGAAGTTTAATTTACCTATTTTAGTTTTTGAGACATAACTAGCAAATTACTCTACAGACTTTGATAAAATTTATCTTAAACGATTGTCGCTTGAACCGCTAAGCACAGGAAATGTGTTTTTCTCAAAATTATTCCTTAATCATTAACATATTTATCTTAAAAATAATCGTGGATCATTTTTAAACAAACTTTTACAACATTTCTTTAATAAATAATAGAATTTTATAGGAAAAAATTAACTTAAGCATAATCATTTGTAATTAAACATTTAGGTGTCAAAGGGATGAAGAGGGGAGACTTCGTATTTCTCTAGTTATATATATATATATATATATATATATATATATATATGTATATATATATATATATATATATATATATATATATATATATATATATATATATATATGTATATATATATATATATATATATATATATATATATATATATATATTTATACATATATATATATATATATATATATATATATATATATATATATATATATATATATATATATAGAGAAATTGAAACATTACATTTTTTCATCGTTAACGTGAGAAGAAATTGAAGGTGGAATCTTCATACCTTTTTCAAGTATTATGCATTTGTCCTGGTTTTTAGTTGGGGTATTAGATATTTGATATTATATCTAATAAATAAGTTTCAAATATCCAAATCGTTAAGTTGGCAGAACTGGACTTATGGAACAGTAAATAAATTAATGTATTTGCTCTCCGTGCTAACAAGATGTATCGTATTCT
Organism: Pachyrhynchus sulphureomaculatus; assembly: GCA_019049505.1. Lineage (NCBI taxonomy): Eukaryota > Metazoa > Arthropoda > Insecta > Coleoptera > Curculionidae > Pachyrhynchus > Pachyrhynchus sulphureomaculatus. The sequence goes on from CM032446.1 coordinate 204,031,769, forward strand.
TGAAAAAATAACTCTAAAAAATATTTCTTTTTTTAGGTTTTTAGATGACGAAAAACATAGTTTTTTTAACTTCCAACTTCATGATAAATAATAATCTAACCACACATCACAAAAAGCTTTTATTATTTGAATTTTATTCTTGAATGAACGTTGGCAGAGAGTATGTGTTTGTTTGATTTATTGATTTTAAAAGAGAGGATTGTGGTTTTTCAACCAATAAATACATTTTTTGATTATATGTATAAGGTAAATTACTATTTTTAGTGTTCCGTACGGAACACTTATGGGATCACTTCGGTGTCTGTCTGTCAGTCTGTTACACCCGATTTTCTCAGAAAAAATTCGACATAGAAAGTTGAAATTTGAATGGTCCAATCAGAATCGTGAAATTCTGAAAATTAAATATTAACTTAACGGGTCAGTTTTGGGTTATCGAGTGGGGTGTAAGATGTAATACTTGCGCACGCTCTTCTTTGCATTATGTTTAAAAAAATGGCCGAAAATCCCTGTTTCCCCACCTTACCTCGGAAAGTACTGATCAAAAATTTTGAAAAACTTGGAAACTTCATGAAGTGTAGATTGAGCAAAAATTATCACGAGAGGATCTGGTCTGATAATTTATCTGATATATGGGGGATGAAATCGAAAGTGAAAAAAAAAAAATTACCAAATCATCTAGTGGGGTGGTGTCAAATGAAAACTTGTGAAAAGATAAGTTCGAAAATATGTTTGATGTAATACTTGCGCGCACTCTTCTTTATATTATTTTAAAAAAAATGGTCAGAAACCCCTGTCACCTCACCCTATCTCGGAAAGTACTAATCAGAAAATTTTGACTGTCAAGTAAGAACGTGACCGCTTGTATTCTTGAAAAAATATGTTTTCGAGAACATTTTTGGCCATCAATGAATTCTTTGGTGTGCTAACTTTAGTAAGTTGTCTAATCGCCTCCTGCATCAATAATCGCCTGGCATCTTTGAGGCATCCTGTCGACGAGATTTTTCTGTATAACACGGCAATGATCTCCAAATTTTATGAATCTCGCAAACAATCAAAGTCCTCAGAATTTTTCCTCTGAGTTTTTTCTTTACAAAGAACCAAACCTTTTCAATAGGGTTGGCATCCGGCGATTGTGAGGGCCTAGTATCGTATCGAGAGTCCAAGCGAGCCGCTTCGCGACGTGATTTTCGCCCAGCAAAGGTTTCTTCAACGTGCTTCGGAATTTGACATCATGAGCACGAAGATGTTGTCGAATGGTCTCATGGACATATTCAAACCCGATTTTCTTAATTTTGCCTCTCCTCTGTCTTTTTCTAGTCCCGTGAAAAGAAAGACACGATTCGTGTTTCGACTTTTGGAGTGACTTTGCCTACGGAGCCACGTTTTGGCAAGTCGCCGACATTTTTTGTCTGATTAAAATTATGTACCGACTTCTTCAGAAACGAAACCGGCTTTTTTAATATATTTAGAGGCCGCTGAATGTGTCATTTTAGGCCCTTTTGTGACTCATTTTGGATTTTACGTGATTTCGACGAAAGTTCGGAATCGACTGATACTTTTACTAAAATGCGTCGTAGACAAAGGTTTCCCCTACCGATTTTTGTTGAATCACTAGAATCGCATCTACTAAAAATGAATTATGGCGGACACGTTCTTATTTAAGAAACTGTATAAAGGAGAAATAATATTTTCTTTAAAGTTATTTGTAAAAATAAACTGTTCCCTGGAGGAACCTAAAAGAGTATCACATTGCTTGAGACATAAATTCAGCCATTTGATGCTGTCTCAAAGCGGAACTACATTATTTTAAAAAAAGAACGATCTTCTTTCATTTTATTAGTGGAAGAAAAATAAAATTTTAATCAAACAAGAAGACGGAAATACGATATTCAATATATAGAGTGTTTTCAAGTTCGAGCATCGTTTTAACAGTTATAGCACTCACTAAAATAAATAACTTTGCCTAAAACAGTTTTCTTTTATGAGAGGAGGCTGAGAGCGGATGCTGCTTATCAGCTTATTAATGCTCCTAAGGATTTGACATTGGTGTTTATTAAAATTTGAATCTGGGTCAAAATTATTGCCACAACATAGTTTTAAAAACTATTGAATTCAAAAATATATACTTGTACTTGTACTTGTAATTAAGTAAACTATATATTCTGTAGCATACTTTGTTAGTTAATTTACATCGTGCTCCAGAAGAAGACACAGTGTGTCGAAACAATTGTCAGCAATAATATAATAAACATAAGTGGTGATCTTAAACAGTTGTTTAAATTTTTATTCCTAGTTATTATGGATCTCCATCAAGTAACGGCTAAGTCAGTGCAGTCTCTATTCATCAATTGCAAATATGGTGATGACTGTTCCAGGTCACTACCGTGTACTCGGAACAGTCGTTAATAAATATCTTTTGATCTATTTCATTCTTTAGTGACAATTTTTACTTTATTAGTGTGTAAGGCTTCAAATTATTTTCAGTAATTTTTTTCCAAAAAAAAAAACATTAAAACTGAAAAAAGCAACGAACTCGTGCAAAATGTCATCGAAGCATTAAGAACAGTGGCAGTAATTTGAGAACCAAGTATTTTTTGACTACATTTTCATGACTAGGGAGATAACTGGGAGAAATAAATAAGAGATTATGTTTTAAAGTTAGTCTAAAAACAAGAGAAAGACTGGGTTTTGTGACGATAGAAGCCATATACAACCAAAATTTCTCATTTGCATGAACTCAACATTATAGTTAACTTCAATATTTAAATGCATTTTGCCCAAATAAATCTTACAAACACACAGTTCTAAAATAAATTCTGACTTTCTCACACTAAAGAATAATTTAATCCAGGTTGATATTTTACATAATAAGTTTAATTACAATAACAAATATAGAAGATGATGAGACGTGATACTTCCCTTCACATACTATTTCTGATGAAAATTGAAAATACTGAAAAAATGACACAATTTTTCTTGACTGCCAGAACCTTATTTATCTATTAAACCTATACCAGGTGTACAAGTATGAAATGCGGATTTTTTTTCTAAAAAAAAACATGTTAGATTCGGAAGAATGATAAAAAGTGCTTTATTCAAAGTATGCTCCATCGCTTGTTATACGTCTTTCTCATCTTTCGGGCAATTTATGAATACGCCACTAAAAATCTTCCCCTTTTGCTGCGAACCATTCATTGAGCCATTTTTTCACATCTTCGTACTAACCAAAGCGCTGCTCAGCAAGTGCGTGACCCATCGATGCAAACAAGTGGTAATCGGAATGAGCCAAGTCTGGTGAGTAAGTCGCATGGGGTAGAACTTCCCAGCTGAGTGCCTGCAACTTTGTGTTGCCTCTTTCGTTATTCTGGCCTTTTTTCAAGAAGTGAACGGTTTAAATCGGTCAATTGTTGTTGGTAACGTTTAGTATTAACCGTTTCCCCAGGTTTTAACAGCTCATAATAGACCCACGCGCCTCTGGTCCCACCAAACATAGAGCATCGTCTTTCTGCCAAAGCGATTCGGTCTTGCGGTCGATATGGATGGTCCGCCTGAGTCTAACCATGATTTTTTGCGCTTGAGATTCTCAAAACAAATCCACTTTTCATCCCATGTATCTATACGATGCAAAAACGATTTCCTTTTATACCGAGCGAGTAAAATGTCACACGTGTTTTTGCGTTTTTCCATTTGCCTGTCGTTTAACTCATGTGGTACCCATCTACTGGTCTTCTGAATCTTTCCCATCTCTTGTAGCCTATTGGAAACAGCTTGTTGACTAACGCCAATTGCTCGGCGAGTTGTTTTTGTGTTTGCGAATCATCTTCGTCCAACAATGATTGCAATTCCACATCTTCGTATTTTTTTGACGGTTTTCCACGTTCCTTGTCTGCAACATCGAAGTCACCATTTTTGAAACGCCGAAACCATCGTTCACATGTATCTTGCGATGGAGCATGTTCATCATAAGCTTCTCGAAAACAAAAAATTAATGCTGTCCGCGAATGCTCTTTGTTTCGTATAAATTTCGACATATTGAACACAACAACACCACACTATGCATACACTTTCCAATTTATCACTCGTGCGCGTCTGACACTTGTTAATCACTCAACAAAATGGCGCAGTGTCAAATCTTTATAGCATAAACTACATTGGTGCATCATTTGTTGTCTGAAATCCGCATTTCATGCTTCTACACCTGGTATTTGTTTGACTACAAATAATAGAAAGCAATGAAAATATGATGTAATTTTTAAAATTTTTTAACTTCAAGAATCCTGTAAAGGGCATATACCACGATTTATACGAGGCAAGCCTTCTGACATCTTTACCACTCCATTAACTTGTTAAGCTTAAGTTCGGAGGAGAGTTCATTATTGCCTATTGCTCTACAATGTCATATGCTTTTTGAAAATCAACAAAGCCGGCTTTGTTCCTTTCTTCTTCTTCGGGTAATATGACAATCGTTGGTTAACATGTTGGCTACTATGTTAATGATGATCGTGTTATTGACAGCCGCTCGGAAGAGTTGAACCGTAGACTTTTCCGTACCACTGCCTCAAATTTTTCAACCAAGATGCTCTCCTTCTTCCTGGACACGTCTGCCTGGAATCTTACCCTCTATGGTATAACTAGATGCAAGATTTCATACTTTTTTCTGGATGTCTCATAATGTGGCCAAAATACTCTAATTTGCGAGTGAGAACGATGTTGTTACTAATTTTGTCCATCCAACTTATCTTCAGAAGTCGTCGATACACTTACATCCCGAATTCTTGCAGACGTTTAAGCATTGCTTCAGTTAGCATCCACGCTTCCATGCCGTACAAGGAACCGGAAAGACAGAGCAGCCTACCATTTTCATCCGTGGTTTCAATGATAGATCGTGACTAGTTAAGATTTTTTTGTTTTTTCATAAATGCGGCTCGGGTTTTCTCTATTTGAATTTTGACTTTCAAAATCGAGTCCTAATCAATTTATCGATTCTCTCTATCTTTGTGCCACTGACTGTAATACCTCCATCTTCAATATTAGATTCTTTGCTTATAATCATATCTTTTGTTTTATTTGCCTTAAGTTTTAAACCAAACTGTGTACAAGTGTCAGGTATTAGTGATAATTAATGTATCATCGGCGTATCTGATGTTATTTATGTTATCGCCGTTGATGTTGATTCCTTCAGTGGTACCAGTGAGTGCTTCATTGAATATTACCTCCGAATAAAGGTTGAACAACAAGGGCGATAGACGCACTTCCCGCTTGATTCTAATTTCATCTGATAGTTGATGCTCCAACCGTACTTCAGCTGTCTGTTGCTAGTACATATTGACGATGATATGAATATCTTTATCGTCTATACCGGTCATTTTTAAAATCTGTAGAAGTTTTTCGTGGCGTACCTTGTCAAAGGCTTTTTCAAAGTCAATTGGACAGAGGAACACATTTTGGTTGACATCGCGACATTTCTGTATCAACACATGGATACCAAACTGCGCTTCTACTCCCTAATCCGTTTAGAAAACCAAACTGACTGTTTCCAATTCTTTCTTCAAGTTTATTATATACCCTGCCCTGCATCACTCCGAAAAATATTTTTAAAATATGGTTCATGAGACTAATTGTATGATGATCACTACAATTGATTGCTCTGTTTTCTTTTGGAATCGTGATAAATGTTGATTTCCGCCAATCAGTCGATAGTATTTCGATCTCATAAATGGCGTTAAAACGTTTTGGTAGGTCTGTTATTCCTATATTACCCAATAGCTTTAAAATTTCAGTATTCACTTGGTCCGGTCCAGTTACTTTTCCATTTTTTGCTAGCTTTATTGCTAGTGCCACTTCGTCTTTAGTAATTGGTGGGCCTGACGTATCATCAGTCATGTCACTAGCTGGTTCTAATCTAGTTTACTCTATTAGTTAGGATCTCTGTAAATAATTGTTACAACCTATGATAGAAGGGAGATCGGCCGGTAATTTTCTAAGTTCGTCTTTTTTATATAAGAGTATCACAATAATGTTATTCCAGTTCTTAGAGATTCTGCCTCGATATATACACTCATTGAATAACTCGCATAGCTTTGTCAATAGTACACTTCTGCCATATTTAAGCATTTCTGTCCAGACTTATCTCATCCTCTGTAATTTCTAGAAAATCCTTCGAGCCTAAATTTATTATGTGTTTTTTGCTCCCTGGGTCGTCATCTTACTGAACGTGTGAACAAATTTCCATAGTTCCGTGTTAATTGATAATAGTTTCTAATAAATATATCTTGTAGTTAAACATAGAAGTTACGAATATTATCAGTTTGTTAAACTTTGCTAAATTTTATGACCGTGATGATAATTTATTTTATAATCTATGTCAATGTTCATAATGTTTCTAACTTTTTTTAATTACAAGTTTTATTTCCTAGAAATTTAAGTAGTAAGTATTTTAATTATAACTTGTAGTTTTAATTAAAATTAAAGAACTGAATTGAATTGAATTTCAAGGGAATCGACCACTAAGGTCATTTAGCGCCCGAGAACTATATTAGGATGACAGATGTCAAGTTAGACGAGATTCCAAATTTTACTCGTACTTCGAATAGTGCTGAGATTCGAAGATGTGTTTGATGATGAGAGAAGATTAACATCTAGGAAAGGAAGGGGGATTCTCCTTTTTTAGAAGATATGGTAGGTGTGAGTTTGGTATGCATGTCCTATGGCGAGTCTTCTTAAAGTGGTATTTTCCTTTCTATTCAGAGAGTGGAAATGTAAAGGAGGATAGACTGATGCTTTGATCCCTCACAGTTTGCTATTGGGGTCCTCTAGCTTACTGCAATTTAAATCTTTTCCTGAATTCAAGTTTTATATAATTGATGAAATCTCTTGGATGATTTTCTCCTAGAACAGGAGCATCGGAGGATATCGCAATTTTGGCGAAATGATTAGCTCTGTCATTTCCTTTGTTGCCGATGTGTTCTGGTATCCATAAGAATGAGGCGGTTTTTTGTCTCTGACTGGCAATATATAATAGATCTTTGATTTGCCTGATATACGCTTCCCCCAGATTTGCAGATTGGATAGATTTTTTTCACTCTGTGAATCAAATACAATTAGATATTTGGAAGAGAGAAGATGAAGTTCTGCAGTGAAGATGAAAGAATGACTAAGTAATTTGAAAGTTTTTGAGAAGTTTTGGGTGACAAATGCAGCACCCATCCCTATTGGTATTTTGGAACCATCAGTGTATATTATTGTAAAACCCGTGTAAGGACTGTTTATTTTTTCCATGAATAGGGAATTAATTATATTTTTTGGTATGATTTCTCAATTGATAATGCTCATAGAGAAATCAATGGAAGGGCATAAGGAGAGCCATGAGGGAAGAAAGTGAAAGGATAATCAAATAGAGGGGGAGCGAAATTATGGACGACCATTTGTTGTCTAATTCTGGTTGGAATGGAGTTTGAAGTTGGGCGAGAATGATGTATGGAGGATAGGTTTAATGAAGGTTTGAAATGAGATCGATATACTGAGTTGGTATAAAATTTCATGAGAGAGAGTTCTCTAGTTACTAGGATTTTCATCTGTTTCCAAACCTAAAAAACACCTAGTTAGCCAGAAATTTTGATCAAATGAAGAAGTCGAAGCTGCAGTTAACCAGTATTTTGAAGACCTTGAGGAATCTTTTTTTCAAACAGGTTTGCAAGCTTTGGAAAGCAGGTGGAAGAAGTGCATAGAGCTAGGTGGAGATTACGTCGAAAAATAAAAATATTTTGTACTTATTTTGTTTTGTTTTCTTGACTAGGCCACGAAATTTTCAATCCATCCTCGTATATCCCTTGATAGTTTTAGAAGTCAATTTTGGAGATAGATTTATTGAGTGAATATGGGGGAATGTTAGTGGGTGAGTGAGGTAGTGAATGGGTGAGCGAGCTAGTAAGTGAGCCAGCCACTGAGTAAGTGAGTGAGTGAAGTAGTGAGTGAGTGAGTGAATGAATGAGCGAGTGAGTGTAGAAGTAAGCGAGTGAGTGAGTATGGAAGTATGCGAATGAGTGAGTGTGTGAGTGAGTGAGTGATTGAGCGTAATGTATGCGTGTTTTTTGTTAAACATAAACACTAAAACCTAATATTTTTAAGTTTTTATGATAATTGTAGATTCAGAACATTTAAAGATGTCCGAAATAATAGTTTTATTTCATAATTTTAATGATTATACAGTACAGGGAAGGTGTAGAGGAAACGCACCACAGTGTCTCGACTAGTACAAGCTAGCGGGACAATATTATTTCTTCACTTATTTCAATTGTTTATGCATATTCCAGGTATCTTAAGCTATTTTAAAAAAAAAAAAGTTGAAAAATGTGTACTGTATGTGTATTAATCGAAATATGTAGCTGCAAGACGGAAGTGGTTTACTAATGTGTCTCATTTGTTCACTATTGTCGCTAATTGTTCTTTAATTAGCTACATACGTCTACCTACTCATTATGTGTGAAAAGCACAATCATGTTCGTTTACAAAGAAATTTCTATGAAAAAAATAAAAATCATAATGATAGTACCCACATTTATTAATTTAAAAAATATTATTTCTTTTAAAATAAATTAGTACAATAACAGTATCTATATATCAATTATTTACAATAACAAGGTGTATAAGTAAAAGAAATATAATATTAAATAACTTATATACTAAGGCATGAATTATAAGCAACTACAACACACAATAAAATAAGAATAATAATTACAATAAAAAAATACTTAAACCTACTAATCACCATCAAATGAGTCGTCATCACCGCTCTCCCATTCAGTAGAATATTCAGAGAGTAAATAATCCTCCTCATTTAATTCGTGATGATGACTTACTGATGGTGTTTCGGATGGCAATGAAGGTGGGATAATCAACTGCAGAACCTCCGATGGCAAAGAAGTAAATTTTCTTCGCGGTAATTCTCTATACGAGTTGATAACAGGATCAGACGTAATTAAAAGCATTCTCAAAAGATCTGTATTTGTGGCAATACGTGACCGCTTCCTGGTGTGCGGAATCTACGACAGTCTTTATTTCTTGCTTCCTGGGCTGCTTCGGAGAGTTGTCCAATGGGAAGAAGAAAAGACTTTATAACTTCCGCGCTGTGTACAAGAATTTTATGCACAGTAACGGGCATGGAATACCACGAATACAGATCAAGGTATAATTTTCTAGTATCAACACAAAACTTTTCGAATTCTATATAATTTATGTCATATCCCGATGACAAACTTCTTAAAATTACATGAAATCTACGAATAAGGTTTACGTCTAATCCTGTAATTTCGCTGCTCAATTCAGCTTTGAAAAAAAATCTACGTGCTGTGTTTCCATCGTTTGTGTTACCATACCCAGGTTTTGGTTTATCTACAATGAGACCCATACGATCTTTAAACACTTTTTGTATCTCTTGTGAGCGTTGCTTCACAATAGCTTTGTCGTTATCTCCCCTGACTTGCCACTTTTTTTATTTCTAAACGATAGCTGATGTGAAGCAAACATTCAAACGTGCGGATCCATGCATGTAAAGTAGATAAACCAAATGCAAGGCGTTCTTCGTTGCTGGGATATTTCTTTGACTCCTCGTTCATAGTAGATGGGGTGGCACCGCAAATATAACACTTTTGTGTTGAACTTGTGTCTGTTAAGGCATTGCACACTTTGCCATCAGTCATTGTCAACAACAAATCGTGTTTAACAGCGATTTGAGATCCAGCAACGTTACATAATGTTGGAAGAAGCTGACTTACTTCATCTAAAATTTTAGAAGTTTCTTCTTTCGTAAACTCTCTTGTCTCCTTGGCAAAAATAAACTTAATAGGAGGGCAATATAAAGTAGAGGAAGGTCTTGGATTTTGCCAGATCACAGTTTCGCCATCAAGCAGTCTCAAAGGGACAAATGAGTATACGAACAAAAATTCATCTGTAGCGTTAGTGTTCTCAAATTTCTGCTTATACGTGCTATGCCCCGAACTCCCATCACAGCCCCATTTGCTTACCAACGTATAATATGAACGAGGTAACACACTTCTAATGACTTCCGTCTGAGCTTTAACTAATCGTTCAGCCATTTTATCCAAAATCGCGTGAAGTTTAATTTCAGCTCGAGATTCAGTCACAGAATTATATTCGTCAGAAGGACAACAAGAAGCTTTGGACTTACCTAAACTATAAAACGATGGATACACTTGATGTCCCGCTTTCATTGACCATTTTCTTGTTTGTTTATACGAGTGAGAAGTCGATTTCGAGTCCACATAATAAGCTAAAGCTTCGTCTGGTGTTAACTGCCGACTTTGTTCAGAACAACTATTCTTTTCTCTAGTTTCACTGACCGCGATGTTATGGATCTGTTTAGCAACACTTCGATGCCCTTCTTTTCGAGTAGCTAACTCAGCTGCTGTAATAAGCTCATTTGCACTTCGCGATTCCAAAAGATCTTCCACTCTCCGTCTCTTCGTTTTCGTTGATGAGTCTTCAAATGATTTTCTGGGTCGCCCTACGGAAAGAGCCGCTGATGATGTTGAAGTGTACGGCTGGTTAACACACATCTTTATTTCGATTCCGGATCCCTCTAACCAATCTTTATGTTTGATTAAAAACATTTCTTTGTTACACTTTAAAGAAGTCCACTTTTGATTGAATTTTGCTGAAAGGCTTGATATTTTCATTTTGAGTCCTTTTAGAGAATCGTCAGAAACATCAGACGTATTGAATTGTGTTTCGTTTTTTCATGTTTTAGCCATTCTTCAAAAAACTCTATTTTCGTCATAGTCACGACTCGTTCTGAAAAAAATAAAATAATTTTACTTTCGGGCCTTTTCGGGGTCTATAATATATATGAATCTGTGCCTGAATGTTATAGGTATTACATATAGAAAAATTTAGGTGGATATATGTGGATAAAAAAAGTTGCTACTTTTAAAGTTTACAATTAATGTAAAATTTGCTGGATTTATCTATACATTTACAAATTGATATTACACCAAAAGTATACATATTTTTTATAAAAAATATAAGTCATAATAGAGTATATACCTTCAACAGAATATTCCATCACAAAAAACTCGTTTCACTTTGTTACTAATTTTAAAATATGTTATCACAAGTGTGCATAAAATGCAACTGATTTGCAAATGAAAATGACCTCTCTTATAAGGGTTACTTTGACCCCTGATAAGATACCTTTATGAGGTGATAAACAAATTAATTCTTGGAATTCGTTAAATGGGGGGGAGGGGGGTTGTTTACAAGTCGTTATCAGTGGTTCCTGGAAATTACGTCATGAATATTGTCCCGCTAGCATGTTCTTGCCGAATCACTGTGCGTAAGTTTGAAATTGGGGAGATTCTGAAGGCACCGTGGCCAGCCGCAAAGCTTGGTTCTGAATGTTATTGATCTTTTTTTTGGTAGAGGGCCTAGCAGACTCATAAATAAAGTCGCCATAATTCAGTTTAGGTAGGATGAGGGATTTAAAGATTGAACTTATTGAACCGAAAACAGAGCCCCATTGTGTGTGCTAGCGAGCTTGGAAAGTTGAGATCATGAGCTGTACGGGTTCTCAGAAGGTTTATGTGTGAATGCTAGTTCATTCTCGTGTGAAATGATAAGCTAAGGATGATGAGTGAGTTTTGAGAAGGAAGGGTTGTGTCATTTATTGAATTACAGTACCTATAATTTAGTATCTAAATAATCTGCCAAGAATATTACAATTTTTTTTATATGGTTATATCTAAAAAAAATTTATCACACACTATAAAAAGCCACCCCAACTTATATATGTATGCAACATATAACCTAAAGTATCTCTTAATATGACTTTTTGATAGGAAGATTTTTTCCAACAGCAGGAGACACGAATGCACAATTCCCCGAAGTGACATGAAAAAGTTTCGTGTTACAAGTGGGGTCTAGATTTACCTATTTTGAGATTGGGATCTACTAAGGGTGTCGGTATATAGGTGTTTTAACCTTTTCTAAATGGCTTTACATTGGTTATAAGGGATTATCCAATAATCTTTAACTGACCAGTATTACTAGATAAAACCATTTATTGAATAATTTTGTAATATTGACGTTATAGGTGGAGTTTAATGTTATTATGCCAGAAATTTTAACGTGCGTTAGTGATTTTCCACCAGCTTTGTGGAATTATTAACATTCATGTGTAGTAGGTTACCAGCAGAGTTTTATTCCCCGTTTATAACATTATTCAAAAAATTGTATTATTAATCATAAATGTAGAAAGTATTACTTCCTGGCAAGGGGCTACAACTGACTGCACAGTTTTATTTATTTTACTACTTATGACGTTTATGTATCAAAAGGATAGTTTGACTGTTGATAAGGCTTCACCAGTAAATGTAATATATCTTACCACTAGATTACGACAGTCTCCTTTGTTTTCTATAACCGCCATTTCATAACTTTGACCGTGACTCTTAGTTTAACATAGACTTAGCGTAGGTCATTACGCCGTCTTTATAATAAATATCATAATAACCGGCCAAGTGCAAGTCGGACTTGCGCAATTAGTATTCCGTACGTTAATTTCTTTTACAATAAAAAATTTTATTGTAAAGTTATAAAGTGATAAATGACTTCACGAAATATACCCCAAATGAGTTTTCAACAAAGTTTATTTTCCGATCTTTATTGAAAACTGATGAATCTTTTTTATATACCAGATAAATTATTAAAGATAATGCACTCCTAACAATATTTTCTTTCAATCTACACCCTGTGGGGAATATTCCAAAATTTTTCCAAAATTTTTTGATCAATACGGGGGGGGGGGCAGCGATTTTTCGCAATTTTTTAAAAATAATATAAAGAAAAGTGAGCGCAAGTATTACATTATATATATTTTTTAACTTTTAAAACTACACGGCTCTGATGATGCCATCCTATATTAGTGCCAAATTTCAATTTTCTATGTCAAACAGTTCCGGGGAAAATCGGGTGTAACAGATGGGCAGACAGACGGACAGAGAGACGGACAGACAGATGGACAAACACCGAAGTGATCTTATAAATGTTCCGTACGGAACACTCAAAAGCACATGAACAAAGGATTAGAGCACTATTCGTACTCCTTTATTAAACTTGAGTAGCAGCACCTTTTTAGAAAGAATATTGCTACAAATTTTGCATACAATCCTGGGATGGAAAAGGAATTAATTAATAAACCGGTAAAACTATTTTTTACATATTGTTTAAATATATCCCTGGATGTGTTATATTTAATAAATTAATGAGAAGTCGTTAGAATTCAATGAGTGAAATTTGCATAACAGTTTAATGTGTGTTGTTTATATAACCAAGCTCGTCATAGTGTTGCTTTAAGACTCCTTTTAAGTACGATACTGGTCCTAAGTTGCTCGAGTTAGAGCTCAACTCGTTATTTGATCTCAAGGAACGCGGCAACAATGTATCTAAAAAGGAAATTAAAAATATCTGTGGACGTCACAGGTTCTAACATATCTCCAAACAATAATCGGATGTCGTTCGGATTCAAATGTAATATATAAAAAACCTATTGGCCCAGAAATAGAAAAATTATTAAAAGAATTAATATATCTAGCAAATTAAATCCACTAAGTCACTATTCTTAGTTCTGCCCCACCGCTACTAAAAATATTGAAAAGAACGCTCAAAAGTACAGGCAGGCAAAGGTTATTTTGACTAGTCTGGTTGGTTGACTGGTTGGTTATAGGCAGGGTAGCCGACTGTGCCTGTTTATCTACTGTAGCCTCTTGGTCCATTATGCTTGCCTCTCTTGGTTATATAAGCGTCGTCCCTTTAAAAAGGTTTATTAGCATTCTTCCAAGCCCTTTATCTGGTAAATTGATCGCCACGATTTAGTATAATTTGTGTCCGTTCCGAGTTAACGCGGCAGATTCAGGTAGGATGTGCATAGAAGTTCCTTTCTCTTCCGCATGTCGTGCAACCATTATGGTTAACCTCTTTCTCTAAACATTTTCTCAGTTGCCAGTTGCCGGTGATCAGTCTCACTACTTATTAAACCAAGGATATCAGTTTCTTTGAGAGTCTAGATGTTGCGAGCCAACGATCTATGTAGATGTTGCTGGTGTAACCATCTGCTGATTCCTCCTTCTGGCTTACTAAGCGCTAGTTCTGGACCCCTGTATGATTTTATTGCTCTAAATCTTACTAATTCGTATTCCTTTTCATTATCCTTTATTCCGAAATGTCCTGGAATCCTCAGTAGTTAATTTTGTTGTTCCTGGAAGATAGTTTACACTCCACCGTGATCTTGAAGTTGACCTGATAGGCCTCTGAAGCCTTTAAAGTATCTTAACTGTCTAATAGCATATATACTTCTTGGTTGTGATAGTCTCGTCTAATTGATTAGTATCACTAGATGTCCAGTTTCAAATAAATGTCGTTTCAGACAGATAGAGAGTGAAAATTATTTTGCGATTTTCAAGGAAAAAAATGCGAATAAACCACATGTTTTAAAAAATAAGTCGTTCTGCTAAATGGGGAAAAGATTGTCCCAAAAAGCTTGTGTCCAGGTCGAAAAAACTGAAGTTAAGATGTTATTGTTATGTTTTTATAATAATACCAAGTTAAAAAAAATAGGTCAAGTGCAAGCTGGACTTGCGCAATTAGTGTTCCGTACCGTGATTGCTCTTAAAATAACATAAAATCCTTACCCAGGTTAAGTTAATTAGGTCCCTGACATGTATATATATATTAATATCGAATATGTAGTTTTATGTTTTTAGTGATATATAAGATTACTTCGGTGTCTATATGTCTGTCATACCCGCTTTTCTCCGAAACTATTTGACATAGAAAGTTGAAATTTGGCACTATGGGAATTGATGGCCTCATTAGAGCGGTGTAATTCTGAAAGTTAAATTTTGATTAAGGCTTTGGGGGGGGGGGGGGGGGGTAAAATCGGAAGTGAAAAAAAAATACCAGGTCATCTTGTGGAGTGTTAAATGAAAGGTTGTAAAAACACAGTTTTAAAAATATTTATAATGCACACAATGCACTTGCACACACTTTTCTACGTATTATTTTGAAAAAATTGCGGAAAATCGCTGTCCCTCCCTTATCAAGAAGTACTAATCAAAAAATTTTGAAAAAATCTTGGAATATTCTCCACAGGGTGTGGATTGAACGAAAAATATCACTATAATTTATCTGATATATAAAAAAAATAAAAAGTTCAAGGTCATCAACAGTTTTCAGTGAAGATCGGGTAAAAACTTTGTTGAAAACTCATTTGGGGTGTGTTTTGTGAAGTCATTGATCATTTTATACCTCCGTAACAAAAATTCTTATTTTAAAAGCAGTCAACGTATGGAACACTAATTGCGCAAATCCGACTTGCACTTGGCCGGTTATTTCTTAGTTAATAATGTATACTAGTTGTAGCATCTTAGCTATTTTTTTTTTTTTACATATGTTTTATGGCTTGGCGTGTACCAATTTGCCAGCTCCCTCAAGAAAACTAAAATATACTTCAAAGTTAGCTCGAAGTGTTTTTTTTTAAAGGTAAAATATTTGTGAGAGAGTATATTTTTCTTACAAGATGGGTGCTTAACTAAATATAAATATAATGTAAGAGAATTAATAGGGAAAAACTCTTATTAATTAGTAAAAAAAAAAAGAAAAATAGTACTTAAGTATGTCTACAAGCAAGTTATACAAAACACAATTGTTAGTTATTTTATGCATTAAGTATTAAACAACTTACCTAGTTCTTTATAATTTTTTGTGTTTTTCCGACAGTAACTCAACATTAAAAAATGTTAGGAAAGTATCAAGTAAAACTGAGATGTAATTTAAAACAGGCGGAAGAACTGCAGCGTAATAAATGGAAGCCTATATTCGGAGGCACTAAATTCGACACTGATAAATGCTTTCGTATCATCTGCTTATGAATAATTAAAGTTCCTTTAGTTTCAAACGAACTAGTGTCGTTGACGAGAAAACTGGATATTTGTCAAAGCTCAAAAGCTTTTTAATTTATAGCGATAAGATCATAATAACATGTTTTATTTTTATTGAAAACATAAAAAAATAGGTTTAGTAAAAATATTAAGTAAGGAAATAATGTGAAAGAACTCAAGAGTATACACATATAACATATAAGGGGTTGTCCAAAACGTAATGAGCCCTTCACACAAAAGTGAGACAATTGTTTGATAATCGTCTACCATTGCTCTAGTAACAACATAATTCCATCACTGTAGAACTTCTGTGGTTTCTAAGCAAAAAAACTGTGACAAGTGATTCGCACAGAGTCTTTCCTTTGAGCTTTCTCTTTACAAGAGACCAAACGTTTTCAATAGGTTTAGCGTGCGGCATTGTGAGGGCCACTCTAGTATGTTAGCGTGGGCCCAAGCGAGCCCCTTCGCGACGTGATTTTCACCCAGCAAAGATTTCTTCAACGTGCTTCGGAATTTGACATCATGAGCACGAAGATGTTGTCGAATGGTCTCATGGGCACATTCAAACCCAATTTTCTTAATTTTGCTGCTCCTTGACGCAGCGTTAATTTCAGATCCCGTGAAAACAAAGACACGATTCGTTTTTCGACTTTCGAAGTAACTTTGTCTACCGAGCCGTGTTTTGGCAAGTCAACATTTTTCTTCTCGTTAAAATGATTTACCCGCTTCTTCACGACTTTTTACTATCTTCAGCGGCCGCGGAATGTGTCATTTTAGGCCCCTTTGGATGGGAACAAAGAAAGACTGCCTCGAACCGACGCGCAAACAAGTGACTCATTTTAGATTTTTAATGATTTCGACGAAAGTTCAGAATCGACTGATGCTTTTACTAAAATGAGGTTCCGATTTTTTGTTTAATCGCTAGAATCGCATATACCAAAAATTAATTATTGCGGACACTTTCTTAATTGACTGTAGTAGTCTGCTTCTCAAGATCCGAGCTATAGGGTGGAGGCATTAAAACTTTCCAGTCAGGCTCTCTCAATTTCAAAGATATGTGTGGTCTGGGGTTGTCATAGCGGAGAACGACACCCTTTCTTTTGACTAGTTTCAACCTATTTTTTTCAATCGTTTACGATCTTGTCAACTGCTGAGAGTAGAGTATAGAATCAATCATTTTTCCAGACGTAGCAGCTCCTTTTTTGACATAAATCCGGACTTTGCAATGGTTTGTGGAGCTTCATCCTTTTTCGACCACGATTTTTTCGCACATTATTATCGTACATGATCTACTTTTTATCCCCGTGATCAACCACTTCAGAAATATCTCGATATCGTTACGTTTCTGTAGAGATTCGCAGATGAAAATTTTATCGAGTAAATTTCTTAGCATCGATACATCGAATTTCTTTTTGTAGCCAACTTTCTCCAAATGATTTAAAACTGTTCGTTAATGGATTTCTAGTTCCTTGGCGATACCATGGCTACTTACATTCTGATCTGACTCAACTTTTGCCAAAATGCTATCAACTTTTTTCTGTCGTTGGCGGATCAGTGTGAGGAGCACCTTTGATATCGAATCCAGAACGAAAGCGACTGAACCATCTTTTAGGCTGTTGGTCTTGATAACGTATATTTGGTACAATAGTTCTGACTCCTTGCAGCCATACAAGCCGACAGAGTAGTGAGCAGATTGCCAACACTTCATCGCAGGCAGTCCGATTGTTCCAGGGATCCCCCACAGGCATATATATATATATATATATATATATATATATATATATATATATATATATATATATATATATGCTCGATATTTGCATGAATAGCAGATGTTCGAGCATTCAAAGTGAATGAAGAAATAATGATACTGTCATCTGTAAAGCTGTGGACTGCATTTCTGGTCCTTTTCAGAAACTCGTTAATATAGAAAAGAAAGAGATTAGGAGACAGTATAGAGCCTTGGGGCACACCGACGTTGATAGTGAAAGCTTACCAAGAAATCCGTCCACCCCCACTCATAAAGAACGCTCTCAGAGGCAACCCGAGAACTATAAACAAAACCCTTCAGACATACCATAAGAGCGTAACTTAGCCAATAATCCGTCATGCCAAACACGGTCGAATGCCTTGAATATCTCAAGTCAACTGCTCGAGATTTTCCAAAATGTTCAATTGCGTTGTTCCAGACAAGTTATATATATATATATATATATATATATATATATATATATATATATATATATATATATATATACATACACATTATATATATATATATATATATATATATATATATATATATATATATATATATATATATATATATATATATGTATATATATATATATATATATATATATATATATATATATATATATATATATATATATATATATGTATACATATATACATATATATATATATATATATATATATATATATATATATATATATATATTAGAACATAATTAAAATATACTTAAAGTATTTCATTTAACAATTTTTTAATTACACGAACTAGGTAAGTATTATTAAACGAATATATTTGATAAATGAAAAATATTATTAAATATAATGTATTAATTAATAAATGATGCAAATTATTCATAATTATGGATTTTTTAGTTATTAGTTAACTTTATACAACGTATTATTTACCGGGACTCACGGTTGGCCTTGCATTATGCTATGTATGGCTGAGCGCTGCGCGTTCTCCGCGCTCTATCTCAAAAACGGTTATGCGTATAAAAAAATGTATAGAACAAAATTTGTAGAGAATTTTATGCTCTATGCAAATATCATTGAAACCATAGGAAGCGAGATATTTGCGAAAAATCGATTTTTGTGACCTTTGACCTTGAATATCTTAAGACGCGGACAGGAGATTTTATGAGACTTTTGAGACAACTTTTAGAATGCCAAAATAAAGATTTATACAAGTTTACAGCTTATTATCTCTCATTCCGAGGTTGACCCTCTTTTTTGGCTTAAGTTATTGGATAACAACAACACTTCTGTTTTATAACTGAAAAAATCGATTTTCTCACTTTGTCACTGGTAAACAAATCCAGTAAACATATGGCTTGTTGTTGACCAACACGAATACTATGCAATATTGTCGCGGTTTAACAAAGACTTTCGTAACAAATTTTATATAAAAAAATTATACCTATATAAATATAAAAAGTTGGTTACTTACATCCCAGGAATTAACTACACTTAAAGTTTCGGCATTTTAACGCTGTATTTACTCTAAAATTCTATCGAAAGATGCGCTGTTGATATAAATTCACTAAGCTTTCACTAATTTAATTTAATTTGTTGTAGGAAAATTTTCATTTTAAAAATAACTGTATCACACTGTGGTATTTATCTTAAATGCAACGTCTCTTTGTCTGTCTGTCCGTCAATGCTGTTGTCACTCGAGAAATACTTATCCGATTTACGTGTTTTTTTTTTTTTAATTTATACATATTTTCTCTAGCCAAGTTTTAGTATATATTTTTTTACGTTAGGTAACCTAAGGAATAAGCAGTGACGATAATAGTGAATCAAGTCGGAAGAAAGTTTGCTGTCATATATATATATATATATATATATATATATATATATATATATATATATATATATATATATATATATATATATTTTGGAGAATTTCGAGCAGTTGCACTTGAGATATTCAGGGTCTTAGACCGTGTTTGGCATGACGGATTCTTGGCTAAGTTATGCTTTTATGGTATATCTGGAGGGTTTAGTTAATGGTTCTCGGGTTGCCTTTGAGGGCGTTCTTTATGAGTGGCAGTCGACGGATGATAGTACGTTTATTTCTTCATTCAGTTTGAATGCTCGCTACTCATGCAAATATCCGCGGACAGCAGGAAATCGTTCAACTTTTTAAAGACTTGAAGAAAATTCTATATTGGGAAGATCGTAACCAAGTAGAGGCGGCAGGTTTTTTAAAAAAAATGTTAACGTTGCGGAACCCCACATAGTTACGTCGGGACACTCTATTCCTCTAGTATTCTTCTCAAAAGCTGGGAACATTATTTCAAATTGGAAAGCTCCACAACAATTTGTTAACTTTATACAAAGCTCAAATTCAACCAACGATGGAATACTGCCCCCAGGTTTGGAGCTCTGCTCTTAAACATACACTGCATTTGTTGGATTCTACTTATAAGAGGGCCGTTCGCCTGTTTGGAGACCCAGATCTCTCCAGAATCCTTCATACCTTAAAACATCGAAGAACGGTTGGCGCCTTGAATCTATTCTACAACTATTGCCACGGAAAGTGTTCGCTGGATGTAATCCGTTCTCAGAGTGGGGCATACTATTAACATACGTGGCGCTAATACACCACCTACGAATCTTTGGAACAATGACACCACAATATTTATGCACTCGACTCGCGGGTCGCTTACCATGTTACCATCATAAAGAACGATTATTGTCAATGTCAATGTGTCAATCATTGCTCCTGATCATGCTAATATGGTTAGCGAAACGCGCGTCGATAGCAAAAATAAAGGATTTGCTGTAGTGGTGATAACTTTTGTGTAATGCTTCCTGATCAATAGTTGATCGTAAACTAATTGGGTTGTCGATGCTACATATATGTTGTCAGGACCGAAAGATGTAGCGCTTATTTGTCGATGTTGCCATCATTGGATTAAAATAGATGGTCTGGGCATCATTCAATAGGCTGTCGGTTGCTACAAATTCTTAAAAACTTTTACATTTTTAAGAAAACAAATTACTTTAGCTCCAGTTAACATTTATTATTTACGGTTTTTTATGATCAAGAAGAGGATCGTGCAACTTACTTTTATTTTCAATTTAAATTCACGCTGTTTCTATTTTCGGTTTAAATTAAAATGTGTAAAAATAAAATTAAGGATTCTGAGAACAGCACTATCAGTATTTAAAAAAATTGCACACTCAACTTTTGAAATATATATTTTGGTTTGTAGTAGTTTTCAATTTATTGCTGTCAAAGCATTAGACCATTACGGTAGCTTTTAAAGTTTTCCGGAAGAATAATCAGAATACTAAAACGAATTTCAAAGGAACTATGGTAAAGAAATCTTTGATCTTGTTTCGAGAAGCAAGAAGCGAACTTTTATTTAATACAAGATGTTGACTTAGCTATTTATGATATTTAGCAATATACAGTGTGACAATTTAAGTCCACATCATATGGGATTTTTTTAAATAATCACTTTAGCCCAGATCTGGTTATGGCATCCATTTGTACTTCAAATAATATCAGAAATAAAGTATAGTAAGTCATTTTTACGCATGACGTCACCTGTCAAAAATGACATTTTCGTAAAAATTTTTGGAAAAAACGTATAATTTGGCCAAATTTTTAAAAAAGTTATTAGACAAAATGGTTTATTTTGTGATTCTAGATCTGCTTGTCAAATTTCAACGGCCTACTACGATTTTGAATTTTTGTCAATTTTTTGACATTTCGGCAATTGTTTTTCATCTTGATTTATTGCAAGCTTATTTAAATCAATTAATATGTCAAAAACTAGGCACCTATAATCTATTTAAGAACAAAATAAAGTCGTGCCCATATTTTTTTTTTATAGAATATTAAAATTCACACATTATCATGAATCACCTTTGATGCAAAGTTCGATTAGCTTTTGTTTTTAAATAGATAATTGTTTCTCGCTTACGTATTTTGATAGTGAACACACTTAAACATTTGCAAATTAACACAAATCTTATATTGTGATCTTTTTATAAATGCATTTAAATTTTTAACAATGTAATGTTTCTTACTATAAACACGAAATTGCTGCTTTATTCTATTTGTTTTTTTTTTTAAACTTCAGCTAAAACCGCTTTTTAGATCAATAATACCTTTCAGATTCTAATTAGCAACCCTAAAAAAAATATTACACATATTCTAGTTATTAATTTGGCAGTTACGCGTTAATAATGCCACCGAAAAATTACATTAAAATGCGACGTAACTGCTAATTTAAAATAAATTCAGCCATATTAGTCGTGGCTATTAAAATTAACGTTCGCAAAATTAGAAAGACCCTTTATGGTTGTGCCGATTTCCTCCTGAAAATTTTCGTTCTACAGGAAAAAGAGCTAAACAGAGAAATTAACACGCTAAGCAAAATTCGATATTTCTGTGTGTTTATTAATAATAGGCCCTGGAAACAATTGAGAACTAGAGATCGCAATATGGTGTCGTAAGCTGTCAAATATTTAGTTAGCAATTCAAACTAGAATGGAAAGAAAATGATGGTGTCACAACATGCTTTCTCTTCAAGAAAAAATTGAAATTGTTTTATTGTGTGGGGAAATACACCTCATCGCACTGTTGTAAATGTTTTTAACGAGCGTCATCCTGAAAAAAACTTGCAGTAATCTACTGTGAGCCGAATTATAAAAAAGTTTAAATCTGTGGGAAATGTTTTCCGAAAAAATCGTGTTGCACGTAAACATACCGAAGATACTGAGTTAGATGTGTGCCTAAGTGTAGTGAAAGAAGGCAAAACCAGTGTTAGAACTATTTCGAAGTCTAAACCGGAGATCGACAGGGAAAGTGTACGTAAAATTTTATATTCGGTTGTTATTTTATACTGGTACCAAGCAAAAATAGAAGAGGACTCCAAATTTCCGTACGATGTTTTATGGACTGATGAAGCCAAGTTTACTTCTAACGGAGTAGTAAGTTCACAGAATAGTCGATGGGGGCCCAAGAAAATCCAAACTTCATAATTGAGTGTCGTGACCAATACTCGTTTGAAACTAACGTTTGGTGTGGCATTGTAAATGACCAAATACTAGGGCCATATTTTTGTAGACATAATTTAAACTCACAACGATAGATTTTTTTTAAATAACAAAATTTTAGAAGCTGTGGATCTAAGATATGCTCTATGGTATCAATTAGATGGTGCACCAATACACAAGTACGAAACACTTTAAATGAATTATTTCATGGTAGGGTCATTGGGCGAGATCAGGATAATTATTGGCCACCTCGATCTCCCGACATCACCCCGTTGGATTTCTATTTACATTACATTGTTGAAACTTTAAATACATTACTAAAAAGATCAAAATTTAAGATTTGTGTTAATTTAAAAACGTTCAAGTGTGTTCACTATCAAACTACGTAAGCGAGAAATATTTTTCTATTTAAAA
The DNA here is from genome assembly GCA_019049505.1 of Pachyrhynchus sulphureomaculatus. NCBI lineage: Eukaryota > Metazoa > Arthropoda > Insecta > Coleoptera > Curculionidae > Pachyrhynchus > Pachyrhynchus sulphureomaculatus. The sequence goes on from CM032446.1 coordinate 204,054,904, forward strand.
ACAAAAGTTAATCGAACTTTGCATCAAATATGATTCATTATAATGTGTGAATTTTAATATTCTATAAAAAAATTATGGACACGACTTCATTTTGTTCTTAAATAGATTATAGGTGCCTAGTTTTTTACAAATTAAATGATTTAAATAAGGTTGCAATAAATCAAGATGAAAAACAATTGCCGAAATGTCAAAAAACTGCCAAAAATTCAAAATCGTGGTAGGCCGTTGAAATTTGACAAACATATCTAGAATCCCAAAATAAACCATTTTGTCTAATAACTTTTTTTAAAATTTGACCAAATTATACGTTTTTTTTTTCAAAAATTTTACGAAAATGTCATTTTTGACAAGTGGCGTCATGCATAAAAATGACTTGCTATACTTTATTTCTGATATTGTTTGAAGCACAAATGGATGCCATAACTAGATCCGGGCTAAAGTGATTGTTTAAAAAAAATCCCATATGATGCGGATCTAAATTGTCACACTGTATGCTTACTTTAAAATTCATTATAAATTAAAATTTTACCTGAATTTATCATTTATCTACTACTCTCTATTAATCTCATTAATCTTTGTTATAATCTCTGACGTGTATCTTATTAGATACAGCATATTTGATCATTTTCCACTAAAATTCAGTCAACAGAGGTCATACGTTTTTTTTTATATGGGCATAGTACATGTGCTGCGCGGAAATTCTCAAAAGTGCTACAGGAGCGACGCGCGTGCAGAAAAAGCGATTCACGTTGGTCTTGAGTCGCTGTAAATTGTACTCGGTAGGAAACACAGTCCTGGGCAATTCATTTTAAAGGAGTGAGGTCTCCATATAAAAGACTGCTTAAAAGGGGTTGTATGAGGAGTAGCAAGCTGAACTTCACACAAATGTGAAGTTTTAGCACGACGTGTATTTCTAGCATGCACCGCTTTAGGAGGAATTAAGCGGACTAAATCCATCGAACACTTTCTATAAAAATACTTGTGGTTCAATATTCCAATGAATCAAGGATGTGGGTCAGTTCTGGGTCTCCGGTCAAGCGAACAGCTTTCTTCAGAATAAAATCAAACACATGCAGTGTTGTAGTAGGGCCCCAAATATGGGTGCAGTAATTTGAGCTTTGTACAGAATTATCAGTTTTTGGGAAGTGTAAAGCTTGCCAGTTCGAAATAATATTCTCAGCTTTTGAGAAGCTCTCTTTGCCATGTCATATTTGCTAACAAATTAACGCCCAGCAAATTGGGTGACAACTGAATTAAAATTAAATTCGATAAGTTGTTTTAACCGATCTGTTCTTTTACACTTCATTTCTGTACTCTCAAAACATAGAAAGACAAGTTTCTTGTAGAGAAATGTAACGGTCAATGAAACGGTAACAAAATGTTGCTGTGCATTTAGTGGAATAGGGAGGGTACGGTCGATTATGAGGTCCTAAAACCTAATCGCCGAAGATTATAAACAACTGGAGCGTATTAATAATAATTTGCCGAAAAGTGATTTTTCGTCACGATACCGCTAGGCACCATGTGGATTTAGCTGGTAAAGGAAAAATGATGGAGCCTGATGGGAAATTCTCCTACGCGCAGCGTATACCCCTAACCTGGTCTCATCTGACTACCACCTCCTCTATTCGATGATTATGAAATTAGGTTGTTGAGTGATTAGCTTCAAAAGCCGTGGCATTCAACTTCTGTCCGAAGGGTGGGCCTCCCAGAGCAAATATTTTGACATGTTCGGATTTTATTTTAAAAATACCAGGTTTCGTTGGAACCACATAATATATACGTACCTGGTGTATATTAATCAGTTAATATTAATGAGAAGTTATGAACTAACCGACATAAAGATTCAAATTATTATAAACTTTTTTCAAGCAAATAAATGACATAATAAAAAAAGAAAAAAAAAACATATTTTTGAGTACAAAATTAAATATGTGAGAGGAGTTAAAAACAACTCAATGTAAGCCGTAAAAATATCTCCAATCTTTAAATGATTTTTACTATCCACAAACTATAAATATATATATTTTTTAATTATTTCTTGGAAGAGAAACTAGGTTTTACAAACTTTGGATTCTGTATTAAATAGAAAATTTAATAGCTATAATTAGACATTGAATTTACAAATGAAAATAAAATATATAAAATTTTTTTCTGTCCATTCAATCGAAATCTACTACGTTTTATATGTCTTGTCCGAAAATTGTTCAAATTTTAACATATTTTGTTTAATTTCTGTTTTATCAACAACACATTTTCTACTGCATTCTGTGGTATTAAAATAATTTATTACAATCGTAACTTTTTTAATAATAAATATCAGAACGATTTTCTTTCTTTCCAAGCCAAGGTTTAATTAAATCTTGTTAGGGCATTTCCGTGGTTTTTAAAGCTCCGCTTCGGCTGTCGAAGTTGCTCGTTCTTAGTTGCCTCTAGTAATGCAATGTTCTCCCAGTATTTTGTGAGGTACACATAGTTACTAGGTACGATTTTTTACTTACGGTACTATCGGTTGCTACGACAAAGTCGCAATTCTATATCAAAATGACATTTCCGAAATAAAATATGACACAAAAAAATCGCTAAAAGAACACTTAAAGTTTAGGAGAAAAATAGTCATTATCATTGTTAGTGTTTCATACGGAATACTTATATATACTTCGGTGTCTGTCCGTCTGTCATACCCGATTTTCTCCGAAACTATTTGACATGGAAAGTTCAAATTTGGCACTAATATAGGAATTGAGGGCCCCAACAGAGCCGTGTAGTTTTGAATGTTAAATATTGACTTAAAGGGTTAGTTTTGGGGTTGGAAGTGAAAAAAAATTTTTTTCACCATCGAGCGGGGTGTTAAATGAAAGCTTGTGAAAACACCAATTCAAAAATATATATAATGTAATACTTGCGCATACTTTTCTTTGTATTTATTTTTTAAATTGCTAAAAATCGGTGTCCCCCCCTTATCTCGAAAATGATTGATCAAAAAATTTTGAAAAAAATTTTGGAATACAGAATGTAGATTGAATGAAAATTATCATAAATCTTTAATAATTTATCAGATATATAAAGAAAACAAAGATTTCAAGGTCATCAGTTTTCAACAAAGATCGGAAACAAGCTTTGTTGAAAACTCATTTGGGGTGTGTTTTGTGAAGCCATTGATCATTTTGTACCTCCATAACAAAAAATTTTATTTTAAAAGCAATCAACTTACGGAACACTAATTGCGCAAGTCCGACTTACACTTAACCGGTAATTCACTACTAGAAATAATTTTCGTTTACTCTGATGATTGTTATCTGTGAAATTTTTAATTTGTTTCAATTTATTTTAAAAAGTGCGTTTAAAGTGCTTTTGGTCATACAATTCTTTAACATTTGAACAAACCAAACTTCTAGTAACTGATTTAAAATTCTTAATAATAGCAGTTCTAATATATACAGCATTCCCTTAAATTTGCGAGTTTAGCGTCTCATGCCGGGATAATGAAAAGAAGTCACTATTTTTTCCAAGAAAATGCACTACCTCCTTTATACACAAATTTTTAGAAATCTACGTATATTGTTTGTCTAAATACAGTTTCATCATCATCAGCTTTTACTGTCCACTGCAGGACGAAAGCTGTCACTTTTTCTGTTCTAAGCTGCTTGTACCCAATTTCCAGTAACTCTTTTCAAATCACCAGTCCAGCGACTTGGTGAACTACCTCTACTCAGATAGACTTCGGGTCTTGGTCGCCACTCTATGATTCTCTTTGTCCATCGCCCATCGTTAAACCTAGCCACATGCCCAGTCCAGTTTCATTTAAAATGTAGAATGAATTTGACTGCGTCTTGTACCTCCGTTGTCTTCCTGATAATGTGATTTGGGATGTGATCTCTAAGAGTAACGGCTAACATGACCTCTCTATCTTTCGTTGCATGACACATATTTTATTGATGTTTTTCTTCGTGATTGTGAGAGTATTGGTTTCGTACGTAAGAACGGGGAGTATACATCTGTCATATACTTTTCTTTTTAAGCACATAGGACGGTTAGATTTGAATACACAGGCCAGTTTGCCATATGCAGCTCAGGAGAGACCTATTCGCCGCTGAATTTCATGTGTTTGGTTATCTCGTTCTATGTTGATTTCACGTCCCAGGTATTTATATTGATGCACGTTCTCTATCTCTACGTTATTCAGTTTTATAGTGTCGCTTAATACAAGATTTATCATAAACTGGATTTTGGATAGATTGATTTTTAGACCAACCTTTCCTGAAGCTTCCTGAAGCATAGTTTGAGCTTATTTATAAGACAATGTCGCCAGCGAAACAGAGGTGATTTAACTTTCCACTGTCAGTGTTAAGTCCCATTCTTTCCCAGTTTATTGATTTCAGAATACTTTCTAGAAGTGTTACGAAAGGCTTGACTGAGAGCGTATCACCCTGCTGCACTTCTCTTTCGATTCGAAATTTGCTGGTGGATTGATTAGTTTGTGTTTTAACATGAGTGGTGGCAATTTCATATATGTATTTAATTACATTGGAATATCGATGATCACTCAGCAAGCGCTTCCAAAAACTCTCTGTTGATTTACAGAATTAAAAGCCTATTCGAAGTCCACAAATATGAGTATAAGAGGCTTATTATATTTTATACATTTTTCAATGAGGATTTTAACTGTAAGCATATGGTCGTTTGTTCCATACCCCGAGCGGAAACGTGCCTGTTTTTTTGAAAGGAAAAACTCGAATTTATTTGCTAGACGTCTGGTAAATATTTTCGTGAATAACTTGTATATATGACTAATAGGTCGATAGTTTGTAAGGTTTGAAGTATCTCCTTATTTATGATCACAATAGTTGCATTATTCCATTGCGATGGAGGTATTCCTTCCAGGAGGCATTTATTGAATAACATTTTAAGTGATTTGATAATTTGCCGTCCTCCTTGTTTAATTTCCTCTACTACAATATTGTCTTCACGAGAAGCTTTGTTATTTTTCATGTCCTTGAATGCTGATGTGATTTCTTCTTCTGTGATGTCTGGGATATTCTCAGACCCCTGATTTAGGACTTTTGGTATATTGATCTTGTAAAGTATATAATTGTTGATAAAATAATTCGATGATCTTTAAAATACTTCTTTTTTTTTGTTATTACATTATCATGCATGTGCTTAATCTTGCATATGTCTTTCCTTCCCGTTTGTGTTCTTCCTTCTCAAGACTTTTAAGCTTTTATTCTGTTCTACAACGTTTTTAATTTCCTCTGCATTTTTTTGTCTCTTGTCTTTTCTAATTTCCCTCGATATCTCTCTACTTATAGTTCTGTATTCATCTGTAGTCTTATCTATCATTTGCCTCCTTGGCTTCATTAGCTGTTTTACTCCTTGATTTAATTTCTGTTCTTTTTGTTGTTTTGGGCAAATTTTGTCAATGGCATTTTCTATACTATTTGTAATGTTTTCAAATATATCATCAACTGCTGTATCTTCATTGTGTTCCAAGGAGCTTGCGATCTCTCTTCTATAGGAAACCACGTCCTCCGGGGTTGTCCATTTCTTTTTGGTTTCTTTTACGGTTTAGCTGCCCTTAATTATGAGTTTTACTACCCAGCGTAATCAGCATGACAGAGAACTGTAGTTGTATGATTTTTCGACTCTTGACTGTTGTTAAATAAATCCTAAAATTTCTGCTATTGCTCTTTGCTTAAAAAAAGTATAACAAACAACAGAGACGTATGATAACAGTAATATTCATAGACTGTGAATATGCATAAAAGATGAATGACTAATCATAAAAGCTTGTGACGTTCTGGTTTCTTCTTGCTTACTATCTATCAACTTGTAAGCATTATAAGTTTTTTTCTCTTATAAAATATTCTATTTTGATGTGACAGATCGAAACTGTTACCAACGTAAACTAGCAGCTGACGCAAGTAACGTCTAGTCGCTCATCGCTTCTACCTCTTTCTCTACATAAACATATTGCATTAGTTTTTGTCGCTATAGTCATGCTATTTGCGTGGCTCATGTAGGATACAGCGTAAATATGCTTTTCTCATCATAAGCAAATTTGATACGGATTCTATAGAATATAGATTCCGTATCAGATATTAATATATAACTTATGAAAATTTTTGAAGATAATGTTAATTTTTCATTAAAAGAGTTTTTTCTTTACGCTTTTCATTGAAATTAATTTAATTCGTTGAAATGATTTCAACTTAAATCCAGCTAAGGTCTAAAGGTCACGGCAAATGTCTCTCTTTATTTAAGTCTCCGAGAACTTCAAAGGTTTTTACCGTACGTCACGAGAATAGATAACGAGTCCGTCGGGTGTAATCAGCTTTACTACAGGACTTAAAAGGGAAAAGTATTGGCAGAAGTAATCCTTATTACCGACAAGATGTCATGATAGTAAGGTTATTATAAGAAGATTAAAATGAAGTGTGTGATTACTAAAAGTCGGGCTTATTAAATTTGGTAAAATGAAAATATTAAAGGTAGATTTTACAATTAAGCACTTTTCGAGAAACCACATCAACTTTTTAAAAATCGGTCAGGGCTTATTAATATTTTTTTTTATAATCGTCATGCTAGTTACCCAGAAATATTTAAACTACGTTAAAGCTATGGAGCGAGATAGAACGTAATTGTTAAAAGAGTGCCACAGAGAGGCATAGAGTTAGTAACAAGGACACTAGAAGAAAAGCAAAGAAAAAAGAGGTACAAGAGAAGATGGAAGTGAAACGGTTAAAAAGAATACAAAACGGAGATAAAATACATCAATTTAAAATGAAAATGGAATTAAAACTAAGAGAAAAGAAGGGAAAACTAAGGAATATTTACTCTGGAACGTTTGAAAAATGAAATAAAGTAATTTGAAAAAAATGGAGCATATGGAAAAATTGGAGAGGGACGCGGAAAATAAGAGTTCAGCAGAGTATGATTCGCAGTAAGACGATGCAGAAATATTGTAGGCAGGAGATTTTAAAATGAGGATAACAACACAACGAAAGATAAATGGAAATTAACGAACCGAAAAAGATAAATGAGAAATTATGAAATGAGGAACGGATAAGAACAGAGAGGTTGAATAGACCGAGACAAGCATGAATCATGCCAGTGGTGTGAGGTGAAAAAAAATAAGATCTAAATATCAGCACAGAGGAAGAATTGCGTGGATGAATAACAGCAGTCTTGGAACAAATTAGACGAACAGTAGCGAAATCTGGGGAAGTCAAAGATCTTAGGAGAATATAACGGAACAAGGAGCACTAGAAAAACCAAGTGTGATGGTGACGGGCTTTGAACGAAGGTATAAGGATGAAGAATTGTTATATATTTTATGTACAGAAACAGGAAATATTCAAAAATATAATGAAAAAAGGCAAAAAAAGATTTGATTTGTTACAAATGCTGCAGGCATGAGTATATCTCGAAAAAAAGAAAAGGAAAGGAACAGTGGAAAGGGCTGAATACGAAGAAATGGAGTATAAGGAAAAAGTAGACTGCTGAAAATTGTAGAAAAAGAGGAGTTTAGGGAACGGGAAGAAGGCACCAGGCAAGAGATCCTAATTGCCCAGAGTTCAGGAAGAAGAAGGAACTTTTAAGTTTTAAACGTAAAAAAATTAAGAGAAATAAATAGAAATAGGGATCCTTGTAGGAAATGTAATTAGTATACACGGTATATATACATAGAGTTTAGAAATAGTAGAGTGGCATAGTGAGTGAAGAGAAGTGTTTAAGTACTTCAAGAAAGGATCGTGCAAAAGTTAGAATCGGTCTCTAAGAAAGATATTTTTGTTATTTTTATATTCATATTATAGAAAAATTGTTAAGCCTCGGTTAACCGGACCAATGGTCTGCCGAAGAGTAGGGTATGGGGTTGTGAAGTTGGGATCGGTTTCTCAAGGCAGTTATACTGGATGGTTGTTACTTGTTTCATTTTAGGTGGGTCGAAGGATCACGATAAAAGGCAGGTACCTAATCCGAATTTATCAGACCGTCTTAATCAATATTTTATTGCAAGTTTGATCAAATTTTTGGACATGAATTTTTATGCTTTTTATTTAGGTCAACTCAAAAGGATTTCACTTCTTAAAATTGTTTATTTCGAAAAAATTAAGTATACTTTTTAATCTTTTGGGTACCTAATCTTTCACTACAATCAGAAATAGTTTCTCATCGTGGATAAACATTTATTTTTTTTTATTAAAATAGAATAGTCTCGTTAGTTTGGTCTGCGTTCGGAAGGTTACAATCTACATTTAAAGTGGACATTTCAAATACGATAAAAGTTCATAAGGCACTGAAACGTGGGCTTTAAAAGTATAATAAATAAACGTCAGGTAACCCACAGAGCAATGGAGAGGAGGATGCTAAATATTGGACTCCAAGATCATATTCCTAACATCGAGATATGAAAAAGATCATAAATGACAGATGTAATACAACGAATATGCATATTAAAGTGGAATTGGGCGGGGTATATCGCAAGGATTAATGATAACAAATGGACACGCCGTATAGTTTAATGGAGGCTTAGAGAACAAAAAAGATGCAGAGGTAGACCACAGATAGATGGAAGGACGTCATAAAAAGATTCGCGGGACCCGATTGGAAGCAAAAAGCAAACAATATATCTATCTATATATACATATATATATATATATATATATATATATATATATATATATATATATATATATATATACGAGGCTGGTTTGAAAAGTCCGTGCAAAAATAAAAACTACTTATGTGTTTGGGGTAAACCTTTTTATTTTTCGACATAGTCTCCTTTTAGGCTTATACACTTCGTCCAACAATGTTCTAGTTTGTTGATCCCTTCCGAATAATAGTATTTGTCCAAGTCTGCAAAATATCCATTAGTGTCTGCAATCACCTCCTCGTTTGAATAAAATCTTTGTCCGCCAGCCATTTCTTCAAATTGGGGAACAAATAGTAGTCCGAGGGAGCCAAGTCTGGAGAATAGGGGGGATGTGAAACGAGTTGGAATCCTATTTTCATTAATTTTGCGACCACAACTGCTGAGGTGTGTGCTGGTGCGTTGTCGTGATGGAAAAGGACTTTCTTGTGGGCCAATCGCGGGCGTTTTTCTTGCAGCTCGGTTTTTCAAACGGTCCAATAACGATGAATAATATTCACCTGTAATACTTTTAACCCTTTTCCAGATAGTCGATGAGGATTATCCCTTGCGAATCCCAAAAGACAGTCGCCATAACCTTTCCGGCCGAAGGAACGGTCTTCGCCTTTTTTGGTGCAGATTCCCCCTTGGTAACCCATTGTTTAGATTGTTGTTTGGTCTCAGGAGTATAGTAATGTATCCATGTTTCATCCACAGTGACGAAACGACGCTTAAAGTCCTCCGGATTCTTCTGGAACAGCTGCGAACCATCCTTGCAACACTTCACACGATTCCGTTTTTGGTCAAGCGTGAGCAATCGCGGCACCCATCTTGCGGATAGCTTTCTCATGTCCAAATGTTTATGCAAACTATTATGTACCCGTTCAGTCGAGATGCCCACAGCACTAGCAATCTCACGCACCTTAACTCTTCTGTCATCCATCACCATATCATGGATTTGATCAATGATTTCTGGAGTCCTAACCTCCACAGGCCGTCCAGAACGTTCAGCGTCACTCGTGCCCATATGGCCAGTCCGAAAATTTTGAAACCACTTATAAATTGTTCTAATCGAAGGTGCAGAGTCACCATAAATGTTTATGAAGCTTCTCTTTAGTCTCCTGAGGCGTTTTGCCTTTCATAAAATAATGTTTAAATCACCGTACGAAATTCTTTTTCGTCCATTTCTTGAAAATCACTCGACTTCCTTGATTCACACGAATGCCAAACACAAAGAAATAGACCAATATGGCTGAAACTTGGTGTGCGTTCATTCAAGAGATGCTACTAACTAAACATGACCTCGATACGCGCAGGTGGTGCCATCTCTCGGACTTTGCACGGACTTTTCAAACCAGCCTCATATATATATATATATATATATATATATATATATATATATATATATATATATATATATATATATATATGTATATATATATATATATATATATATATATATATATATATATATATATATATATATATATATATACATTTCTTGAACGAAATATTTTTTTAGAATTTATTATGTAGGCTGAAATATGTTCCTGTATGCAGCTATTAATACTTACTCTAAAATATCCCATACAAAAACTTATAAAAGCGTCTCGAATCAAAGAAAAATATATGTGGCATCCTCTATGGGTATTCAATAAATTTCAGAATACATTAATAACACTCGATATGGAATTGTCATGTCATAGAGTATTAAAAATCACATAAATCATTCATTTTCATCCATTTAGCACATCACAACATCGTAGTCATGATTTTTATGTGGATAAAGTGCTTTTTTTATTTATAAGAATAAAAATATTTATCCATTTTAAATAAATATATAGGCATATTAAAGGGTTTATTAAAAAAAATTTACTTGATTTGATATATTGTTTTCCCTTTTTCTAAAAGCAGTCTACGATTTCGTTGAGGAGTTTCTGTTTTTCGGTTTTATATAACATATTAATTAATATTATATATATATATAATATATATATATATATATATATATATATTTATATATATATATATATATATATATATATATGTACACACAGTAGAACCCCGGTTATCCGAAGAGGTAACATGGGGCACCCTCCTCGGATAACTGAAAACTCGGATAACCCGGATTTGTTTTTTATTCATTTCAAAAATAAACACCAATACTTTAAACCAATGTATTAACATTTTTTAACGTATAAATAGGTACATACATTATAAAACAGTGAAATAAGTATCTATGCGCTTCTGTTTCATTTTGCATTTTCTTTTCTCGCTGCAATGTTTCTCCATCTATAAAGAAGAAGCAAATCCGCTGGGGTTGCCTCTGGTTGTTGTTCGATATACCTCAAAGCTTTTTCCAAAGAAGCAAAATCTTCTTGATGAGAGATCTTAGTGGGAGACTGTTCATACACCGCTGCTTCGTCATCGTCATCTGATTTTTCGGTTCCCTGAAAGGCATTCGTTATTTCTTCAATACTCATTTTCTTCTTCTAAATTATCTGCTGTAATCCATTCAACAAGATCTTCTTTTGTTACATTTTCGCAACCTTTTAATTTTTTGCATTAATTCAAATAAATTTTTTTCTTTTTCTTCTATCTCGCTGTCAAAATTTGAACAGGACATTTCTCCATGGCTTCTCAATTTTAAAGCTATTTCATTTAATGGAGTATCATCTTCACTGTCATTATAATCCTCAAAATCAATAACTTTTGACCAAGATTTTTGAATCGTGATAGTACGCACAGAATCCCAAGCTTGACTTTGTTACAAAAATTTCGCCCACATGAAGTCCTTCTCCAGGGAGAGAGGGGCATTATCCATTAACAAAATTGCTTTAATAGGAAGACGGTTTCTGTTCAAAAATTTAGTCACAGATGGCACGGAACTCTTCTTCAAACCAGTTAGTAAATAAGGTCGCATTCATTCATGCGCTCTTCTGACTTTTGTAATAGACTGGTAGGGCTTTGGGTGAGATGTCTTTTAAAGCTCTTGGACGTGCAGACTTGCCAATCACCATCAGTGGGATTTTGTGCTTGCCAGATGCATTGGAACACACCATTATAGTTAATCTTTCCTTACTTCGTTTGTGCCCAGGAACTGATTTTTCCTGTCGAGATGCTAATGTTTTTGATGGAAGCATTTTATAATTCAGACCAGTTTCGTTACAGTTGTAAATTTGATCACATGTGTATCCACAATCTTCGATTTGCTTTTTAAAGTTCTGCTTAAACTTCTCAATTGATGATACGTCAGCAGAAAGTTTTTCACCACATACAGTCAGTTGTCGTACACCGTACCGTTTTTTCCAGCGGTCAAGCCATCCAGAACTGGCGATAAACTGATCTATCTCTGGGAATTGCCTACTAATCATTACTGCTTTCTGTTGTAAAATTGGACCTAACAGAGGCACACCTTTTGATCTCTGTTGGTTAAACCACATAAATAAAACTTCGTTAACCTTTTCATAGTCGCCGGTTTTCATTGATTTTCTTCCTGAGAACGAAGAGGCTTGATTCATACACCACTCTTCTATTTTTGTGCGGTTTCTTTTCCAATCTCTAACTGTTACCTCACCTACTCCATAATCTCGTACAGTGAGTATACTCGTACTTCTCCGTAGTAAACGCTATAACGCACTGCATTCACGCAAATTTACATGCTGAAAGAGTTCAAAAACATAAATAGGGGAACGCCTCACACGGGCCAGGGGTATTCCCCGAAGGCCCCGACGATTTTAAATGGAAATATGTACATACATATTTTAGAAGCTCGGTTAATACGCAGCATAGACGCGCGTATCTCGGATAATCAGGTTCTTAGATTGGCTCGGTTAATCCGGAGCTCGGATAATCGCGACTCGGTTAATCGGGGTTTTACTGTATATATATATATATATATATATATATATATATATATATATATATATATATATATATATATATATATATACATAAATATAAATCGGCTTTCAAAGGTCCAACGACGTTTTCCGATGCCTAACTTCCATCCCAGTCTCTTGTATCACTGGCCATCGTTAAGATTTCTGGCACTCATGGCTTCTGTTATACCTTCTTTCCTAGTCTTGTGTGTGCGGGAACTCATTCTATAACTCGTCTGGGACGTCCTTCTTCTCCATTCTTTGTACATGTCCATACCATATCAGTTGTGTAATGTACCGTCTATACTCATTCTTATACATACTTCTACATTTTGCACTCTGTTTACGAGATATTTTGAGTAATGGTCTTATAGCTTTCATCTCTATTGCTTCTAGCTTTCTATTGTTTTTTTAGTGATACGCCAAGTTTCAACGTTTTATAAAAGGCTACATTTTATCTGCTGCTGTATATGTTGAATTTTTTTTGTTTTCCAGTTTCTTCACTCCATAATATTCCATTTGTACAGCATTAAAGCAATATGGGGCTAGATTACAGCTCTAAGGACAACAATTCACTTGAGATCTTGCAGCAAAACCAGACACCAAGATTGTCATCAAAACCCCAGCTAAGACTCTGCTTTTAACTGGTTTGACTGAATGTGCAATGAATCGTTGTAATTTACAACCTTATATTATAACGGTGATGACTCAGTGCGAATCGGTTTTGAATCAGTTGATTTAAGGGCTAATATCCGCTGTAAAGCTTTGGACTCGCGTGGTACAGGGTCCATCGAGCACGAGCATTTTTTACATTAGAGAAAAGGTAAATCATGGATGAATGCTCATATCAACTACTGATTGTTGGTTGCCTATCACAGATGTGCGCCGAAAAGTAAGTGAGACATAGAAATAAAATAAAAAGACTTAAATATGTTATCGTTCTAATATCTAACATCAATAAAACTTGAGATAGAAGAAATAACATTAACGTAAAAAACGAAGGGATCAAGGGGGGAGACGTGTATACGTCAAATACTCCTACAGATAGTGAAGTGAACGGTAACTTTAAACGTGCAAGGTAGGCGCAATCGTTAATAGAGTGTTAACGTCGACCGACGACGGCAGATGGTAATATTGTCGGATGTTGTCGCCAACTGATGAAGGTCAACGGAAATACTAGCTGATGACGGTAGACGGCAACACTCACTAGTTATGATAAACAGAAACGTAAGTAACTACGGCTATTTCAACTGAAGATTGTTTATATGTTAACCTAAATAAGCTTATGTAAGTCCATTGCATGTTTAGTTTAAAATCTCTAATCAATATTAGGAAAACGTGATATTACCTAAAAAGTTTTCAAGCCTCAAAATCCAAGTATATTGTTAAACTAAAGAAAGATGTGTTTCATAGAAATGTATATTTATGTATTTTTTGAAAGTCATCCAAATTAAATCATTATTTTTAAACTAACTAATTCTACCCTCTCTTTAAATAAATTACTATATAAACATATATTTCAACCATTACTTTCTCTAACTTCTATTAAAATAATTCAATTCCCAAAAGTCACACTTTATTCGGATCTTCTTGGGTCAACGTAAAACATTACTGTAACAACAGACCAGACTTAAGGAGGATTAATCCTAGCAATACTTCTTCCAAGCTCCTCTGGTAAAGCTGATTGGACTGATAAAACTCGTTATCTATTCTCGTGACGTCCATTAGGATCTTTAAAGTTCTTAGAGGACAGTTTACTTGACATTAGGATACAATGCATTTTAATTGCCTCGTTAGCTTTACTACGGATAGTGAGAATATTTTGTTGTTTTTAAATTGATAGGTAGAAAAATACATATTTACAGAACAATGTTATAAATAATGTGTGTATTGCAAGCTCTACTCTATTTATTTGAAACTGATAGTGAACTGATCGGCGGTCCTATAACAGAGGCGTGCTATCTATCCCTAGATATTTTTCAGGTAACAATGCTCTTTTGTAACGAAGTTTTATTGCTGATCAAATTATTTTATCTACATACCTCCCTGTTGCGCCAACTATAAATACATATTTAGAGCAGTATGCCAAAGTGTCAAGCCAGTTAGTGACAAGTCAGTTAGTGTGTTAACAAAATCTCTTCTCCAGCGAAATGCAGGGCAGCTAACCCATAATGAAAAGCGTAGAGTAAAAAATGTATTTTACTACGTTAAAAATGATCAAAATTGTGATTTAAGTGTTGACGATTGTGTGATAAAATGTTCCTTAATGACTCAAGTTGAAAAAGCCACAGTTTACAGAATTTTAAGAGAAGAAAAGAAAGGGATATGGTATAGATTCTCCAAAACAGAGGCCAGGCCGAAAAGAACTTCAGCTGACAGACAATACAAAACAAACAGTAAGGCGTATTGTTCATGACTTTTTTGTGGAAAAGGGAATTCTAACTTTAGATATGATCCTGCAGGCTGCGACAAGCTACCCAGAAATACTGAAAATGTGTACAGTAAAATTATGGAGTGTTTTAAAAGATATGATTTTTTTATTGGAAAATGTGTGAAAGAAGTTCTTTATTGATAGAAGGTGGAGAAATTGGACATTGGAGAAAAGACTATTTATGGAAAGTTAGAAAAGCTCGCTCTGAAGGAAAAAGGATATATTACTTAGATGAGACGTGAATAAATGAAGAATACACAATCAAGAAGTTTTGGCAACATGGGAATATCAAAAATGCTCGCCAATCATTCAATGAAGCTCTCTCTACTGGTCTTAAACCACCATCTGGTTTTGTAGACGAAGGTCTTTTAATATGCGTATCCAAAAAAACAGGCGATTATCACGAAGGTATAAATTTCGATTTATTTGAAGATTGGTTTTCGCAGATAATTGACTTATTACCAGACGGTTCTGTTATTGTAATGGATAACGCAAGCTATACCAGTTCCAATCTTGAGTTGGCTGAGAAAGGACATCCAATCTTGGATGACCGAGAAAAACATTTCATTTCCAAAAGACATCGTTAAGAGAGAATTATTAGAACTTGTAAAGCTTGAAGTTCTCAGAAATAAAGACAGGTACAAGTACAAGTTTCCTCATCGACGAAATGGCAAAAAAACCTAATATTACTGTTTATCGCCGGCACCATATCATTGCGAGCTCAATCCGATAGAACTTATATGGGCACAGGTCAAGGGGAAGTCGCCAGGAACAATATGACCTATAAATTAGCAGACGTACAAAACCTTTTCAGAATGACAGACATAGAAAATTGGCGAAAATGCATCGAGCATGTATTTAGGGTAGAAGATAAAATGTGTACTGTGGACATGGTAGTGGATGCCATTATTGAACCTTTAATTATACATGTAAATTCAAATGCGTTGGACAATGATAGTTTTTCAAACATGTCAGAGATAGAAGATTGGTAATACTTTTTCACTGTGGTTTGACTTCTTCATTTGTATATTTTTTAATTATTAAGGTTTCATTATAAAATGTAATTTTTTTTCCAATAAATGTTTAAACATATAAAACTGTTTTATTCATACTATTCGCAAATAATATGTATACGCCCAGGTGCACTGGCCAGAACTATTTTAGACTATTTAGCCTTAAACAACAAAAAAAGGGTCGTTTTCCTATTGTATTCAGACATAAGAGTTGCGAATTTTAGACCGATGCCAGATGGTATTCCAATAAGGTTGCTGAACTGCTGCATTACAGGTAAAATGTAGGTAAAACTCTGAGGCCCTTACTACTGCTTGATTGCATAATTCTAGATGATTTATTGCTATCACTTTCAAATAAATAGAGTATATAATAAAAAATATAAAAAAAAATTATGTTGAGTTTATCGAACAAAGGCTATAGGAAAATTTGGACATTGTATTTAAAGTATGGGATGTCAAAGAATAATGGAAAACTCCGGCGTGCCGTCCAATAAACACCAAACTCACTTCAGAGCTTGTCAGCTAGCGTAGGCAAAGATGACAGTATCCGGTATCTTGAAACACCATCACGACAATAGCATGGTTTAAAAAACTATATATCAAAAATGTATGTATAATATTCTTTATAAGGTGCAGTTTTGGTTTTATTAATTTTCCTCTGTCATGGCTTTAAAAGATGTATACGATGCAGTGACCTTGATGCATCAGACATAATTTTTAGGTCTGAAACTGTATTATTCATATTATTCCAATTCTCATTAGACCAACCAGTTACCTTCAGTATGTTAATATTTGCTTTCTATATTGAAAGTGTTTAGAGGACCAGTAAAAGTGATCATTTAAAGTATGTCAATCACTGCATTGTTAGGTGCATAAAAACGATTCCAGTTCGTGCCTATTAATGCAATTTTTTTTAAGTTCTCGTAGTTTAATTATGTACTTTTAATGGATAATTATGGATCAAGCGAGTGTCATTTATGGGAATTAATTACCCAAGGTAATCTGACAAACATCGATCGATGACGGCAGCTGTATAATCATTATTGTCCAGAATATTAAATGTATTGTGAATACAAACAAAATTTTTATAACATGGCCATTAGTGATTGAAATAACGAATGCTAAAAATAAAATACTATAAGTAATTATGGGAAGTCTGCTATAATGACATATTATAGCATGGCCACCATCATGGAAAAAGATACCTTGAGTAAACTTTGCATTGGCTTTGTCAACTTACATTAATGAAGGAAGCACTTGATAAATAATTCTACGATGTTTTTAGTGTTTCGGAAGACTTCAAGACACACTTCGGTGTCGGTCTATCTGTCTTTCTATCTGTCTGTCACACCTGATTTTCTCCGAAACTATTTAGCACATAATGTTAAAATTTAGCATAAATATAAGAATTGATGACCCAATCAGTTGATGTTGATGATGATGATTTTCAATGGTCGGGGCGCATCGACAGCTATGATCATTTAGCGAGAAAGAATTTGATGATATACCATTAATGGGTTAAACTCTTGAAGTTGAATTCTTTTAGAAATTCTATTATGTTGTCTTTCAGAGAAGTAAAAGAGTTTATAATTGAGGAAACATTAGACGGAATGTTATGTTTAACTCTTAAGTTGTGGTGTAGATTGGATTTAAATAAGTGAACTACAGATAGAGGGGAGTCACAAATGGGACAGGTCGGAGGGGGTTCTTCTTTAGCAAGTAAACATGAGTGGAATAAGTGTGTCCTGTTGCCAATCTTCTCATTAGTACGTTATGTCTACGATTAATTGCCATGATGTTTAGGGGAGGGAAGACATTTGGTTTGTTGGGCCACAGTTTATTGTTTGGGTCCTCCAGGTCCCATTTGAGTTGGAAAAGAGAATAGTATAGATGTTTTAGAAATATTTTAAAGTCGGAAAAGTAGTTTTCTCCCACGTTATGGCAGCTTCTTTCAATGGCAAGTTTTGCTAAAGAGTCCGCTTTATCGTTGTGTGGATTAACAATGTGGCTGGGTAACCAAATCAAGGATATCGTACGTTTTTTGAGGAAAGCAGTATACATTAGATCCGAGATCTGTCTTATGTAGTTAAATTCCAGTTTTCTGGTTTTGATGGCATTGAGTGCATTTAAAGAATTAGAGATTACAAGTGACCCAATCAGAGCCGTATAGTTTTGAAAATTAAATTTTAACTTAAGGGGTTAGTTTTGGGGAGTGAAATCGGAAGTGAAAACATTTCTTTTTTTACCGGTGCATCGAGTGAGATGTCAATTGAAAGCTTGTGACAACATGAGTTCAAAAATATGTATGATGTAAAACTTGAACACACTTTTCTTTGTATTATTTTTAAAAAAATGGCCAAAAATCGCTGCCCCCCACCCTATTTCAAAGAGTACTGATCAAAAAGTTGTGAAACATTTCTGAAATATTCTACATAAAATGTAGATTGAGCGAAAATTATCACGAGTGCATTAGTTTCGTAAATTTATCTGGTATAAAAAAAATTATTTGGCTTGTCAATATGGTGAAGGTTTTTTTTTAAAATACTTTTCAGTACACACACTGGTGGCCAAAGGATAGGTACGGAGACAAAATAATTTTATTTTATTTGTTCATAATTAAACAAATATTTAAGTAGGAAATACTGGCTTTACACTTTTATTACTAGTTTCAGTATTGAGCTAGATTGATATGTTGGCTATGAGGTAGCTAACACCTTATTGACTAAGAAAAAACGTGAAAATACATATGGGATATTAAAATATATACATGTCAGAGACCTAATTAACTTAGCCTAGGTAAGTATTTTATTTTATTTTAAAAACAAGTACCGTACAGAATACTAATTGCGCAAGTTCGACTTCTACTTGGCCTGTTTTTTTAATGTTCCGTACGGAAAACTTATAAGATCACTTCTGTGTTTGCCGTCTATCTGTCTGTCCGTATGTCCGTCCGTCTATCTGTCCGTCTATTATACCCGATTTTCTCTGACACTATTTGACGTAAAAAGGAATTGATGTCCCCATTAGAGCCGTGTAGTTTTCAAAGTTAAATTTTGAGGGTTAGTTTTAGGGGGTCATTGAGTAGGGTGTCAAATGTCAAAACACGAGTTTCAAAAAAATATATAATGCAATACTTGCACACACTTTTCTTCGAATTATTTTTAAAAACTTGCCAAAAATCGCTGTCCCCCCTTATTTTGAAAAAATTTTGGAATATTCTCCAAAGAGTGTAAATTGAACGAACATTAGTATTGCGTATCTTTAATAATTTATCTGATATATAAAAAAACAAAAATTTCAAGGTCATCAGTTTTCAACAAAGATCGGAAACAAACTTCGTTGAAAACTCATTAGGGTTTATTTTGTGAAGTCGTTGATCATTTTATATATACGTAACAAAAATTTTTATTTCAAAAGCAATCAACGTACAGAACACTAATTGCGTAAATCCGTCTTGCACTTGGCCTGTTTTTCTTTTTAACTATCTCATCAAACAAAATTAAATCTTTGTAAATATTTTTAACAACATATTTATTAAAGTAAAAAAATTGGCAATGTAGAAAATAATAGCTCTCTTATGTTAAAAAATTCATGAGGAGAAATAAAACCTTCATGCTGCAACACCTAACAAATCAAACTATTTTTTACCAAAAAGTTAAACAGAATTTATGGATAGTGATAAATTTTAAAATATTTTTCGCTGCAGGAATGCTCGTTGTATATCCAAAACTAAAATTTTTAGTTTTAAAAATGCTGCGACAAGTTTAAATTATATACGCAGCAAAATGAAAAATTGTTATATCGTTGTTGCATTTTTAAAATGCCAGAGTAGTGTTATTAAGATTTATTTTTAATTTTTCTATTAAACAATTCATTTTACAAAAATTCGTTTAACTCGGAAATTTTAAAAGGCCATGCAGAATCACGAAACTTTGGAGACAAATTTAATGAGCAAACTTTTCCTTTAAAAACGAGTTTTAGCCTTTGCACTTTTGTGAAGAAATGGAAGAAGAAGTGTAAAACGTCAACTTAGATATTCAATTCGATTTTAAATCAATGTTTTAAATAAATTTCTTATTTTATTACTACTCATACAGAGATGTATACCTGAGGTCAAACTTACGTTACTTTTTCGTGTCTGGATTGTTCTATAGTTTCTCAGTCCAGTAATGAGCCAGGTCTAATGCTTCGGGTTTGTCCAACCATAGGTCGACGAGGGTACAGTGAGTGGAGCATATTAATAGACCAAGAGGACGACTTGAAATTTTGACCTGTCGACTAACCGTCTGCCTAGTGGTTTATTTTATCGGGCGAGTTAAATAAAAGCCTTTAACGTTGATACTGCGACCAACCACTCGAATCAAGTACCATAACATTTTTTGACTAAAAAAGTCAAGCGCCCCAAAGGGCAGAAGCCGCCGAGACCGGACCTAGCTTTAGGGCCCAAAAAATGTCGATCTAAAAATGGACTGTCATTTAACCATATAAAATGAATAAATTTAATTTGTTCTTGATAAAATAAGAGGGAAGCTGTGAAGGGCAGACGTCGCCAATACCGCAGGACGAAACTGGATTCGCTTTATCCAGCCAAAAACAGTCGTTTTCCGAGTTTTTGAATAAATAAGACCTTAAGTCCCAAGTTTTGGGTCCTACGGGTCTGCCAAAGTTATTTTTGGAAAATTTAACCCTTAATTAATAAGATATCACGAGGGCAAACGCCTCGCTTGTACCCGAACAAGCCAAGGTCCCAAAGTTAAAAAAATCGAAATTTTGATAGTATAGACGCTATTATAGGTTCTACATAAAATTCGTACTGTATTTACTTCAAACAAGTATGTACTAAATTTTTCAAGCGTTTAATTGAAATTTCAAATATTTACTTGATTTTTCAAGCATTATTTTACTTGCTTTTTTTGAATTTATACTAGAATTTAAAGGCATTTTATATGGAATTTCTAGTAAACGCTTAAAAAATCTAGTAAATACTTAATTTTAAGTATATACTTACTAAATAAAAAATCATCTAAAGTTTTTTTTAACAGTGTGGCCTAATAATAGTAATTCAGTCATCTGGTACGAATTCTATCAGAATTTCGATTTTTTTTTTGAACTTGCCTGTTCGGGTACAAGCGAGCGTCTGTCCTCGTGATATTTTATTAATCAAGGGCTAAATTTTCCAGAAATAACTTGGACAGACCCTTAGCACATAAAACTTGGCACTTACGGTCTTATTTATTCAAAAACACGAAAAACGATCGTTTTTGGCTGGAAAAAGCGGGTTTTCCAGCTTCGTTTTCCCTCTTATTTTATGAAGAACAAACTAAATTGATTTTATATGGCGAAATGACGTTTTTTGGGCGCCAAAGCTGGGTCCGGTCTCGGCGGCATCTGCCCTTTGGGGCGCTCGACTTTTTTAGTGTCAACAAACGTTATGGTACTTAATTTAAGTGGTTAAACGACAATTCATCTTTGAATGTAGCGTTTTGGATGGCACGGGGGTCGCAAAATCAAGGTTAAAGGCTTTTATTCGACTCGCTTCATAGAATGAACAACTAGGCAGACCGTTAGTTGACAGGTCAAAATTTCCGGTCGCCCTCTTGGGCTATAAGAAATATTCCATGTCTTTTTTGGTGCCTCAATAACTAATCTCATACCGTTGATGTTTGACCTATGATGTTTCATCTCTGTGCGTTTCCTGGATGCAGAGTATGTCCCAGTTGTGAGCTTGGTAGAGTTGTGAGATCAAGTCTTGTTTGTTCCTTGTGAGCCCTTCGACGTTTAGGCTGGCAATTGTCAAGGTTGACTTTGAGAAAATCCCGTCGTTACGAATGGTTTTTCGCATGGGTTTCCGGTGAGGTCAAAATAATCGTACAGGTTTATAGGATTCATATTCTTCCACCGACCATGTTGACAAATCTTACATATTTTCAGTATGGTTTATTACTAGTTCTCTGAACTACATTTTCCGTTGTTCGAATAAAGAAAAATTGCCATAGAAATGTAATTTTATCAGAAAAGCCAAATAACATTTATATTAACGTAAATTTCAAAACAAAATTCAATCCAGGCAGTTTTATTTTATGGTTTTCTGCTGTATGAGCTGAAGATCATAAAAATAAGCTATACCGCAAAAAATGAGCTTTAGGTTAGGGTCTTGCTGACATTGTTTTCAACTTTTATATATTGTTTTATAGTTTTCACATTCTGCCTGTCTCTTGAAAAAATGTTAATACTGTCTGACAAAGTACAGGGTGAGTCAACGATAGAGTAAAGTTTATTATCTCATTTGTTTCGGGAATGACAAAAAAATGTTAAATACAATAGTTTTAGGGAATGTTAAGGTGCACAGTTTAAAATTATTTTTGCGTATACAGGATATTTCAAAAAAGTGCGGCCGATATAACATATGTTTTTTTAAATGGAACATCCTATTTTCTCATTTATTTTTAAATTCTGCTTAAAATTTTATAACTTTTTTGTAATAATGTTATATATCTAAACCTAGTAGTTTTTCTAATATGTCAATTTTTTTTTCTAAAATACTAGTTTTCAGTTTTGTAAAAAATTGCCAGTAGTGCCATTGTTTCTGAAGGTGAAATACTTACATTGGTACGAGCGTTCCACAGAGATGAAATAAAAGATATATGTAAAGAATTTTTTCGACTATTTTAGATTGAAAAATCTCAAATTTTTTACATGGCCCACTCTGTATATTATGACAGTAAGGCTTTACCGAGCGAAGTACTCTAACAGACGTATACCATCTAGAAAATCTTTTCAGTGCCTAATGGAACGGTTTGATGGTAGTGGTATCGTTGAGTATACGAAACGGAAAGTAGTAAACCAGAATGCTACCAATGAGGAAAAAGAAATGGAGATTTTATTTTATGTTGAAAATAATCCACAGGTTAGCAGCCGTCAACTAGCTGACTTATCTGACACATCCTAATCTACGGCTAATCGCACCACCAGAAAATACAAGTAATATCCCGTTCATATGAAACTACACTAAGAATTTCAAAACCATTATTTTGAACGACAAGTAAACTTTTGTACTTCCATGAATGGAGCAACAGAGACCGATTCAAATTTTTTATCCAAAATAATATTTTCTGATGAAGCTACTTTTCGCAGTATTGGAGCAATTAACAGCCATAACATGCTTTATTGTTCAACAGTTAATCCATTTTGGGTCCGGGATGTTCAAAACCAAAACTATTGGTCGCTTTATGTATGGTGTGGAATATTAAATTTTCGTATTATTGGTTTATATTTTTTTCGCGAACCGCTTAACAGGCCTAGATATCTAAAATTTTTGCAAAACGAATTACCCCAGCTTCTTGAAGAAGAACCTATAACGGGGGGCCTTTGACAATTAACAACACAGTAGTATAACAGATGAGGGTGTTCAACTACTTGCGTACTACAATCTATGACACATGGGACTACGGTGCAAATATTAGATGTCGCGTCGAAAAGGCCAGGGTAGCATTCCTTCAAATGAGGATCTTACTCACTTCGAAAGATCTGAGACTGCAACTGAAAGTCAGAATGTCGCGCTGCTATGTCTGTTCTACATTAGGAAGCCGTAATGACAAGATTAAATGCCTTCGAAATGTGGCTATGCCGACGTATCCTGAAAATTCCCTGGACACAACATGTAACTAATAACGAGGTGATGTTCAGGAGAATGGGAAAGGGTCTGGAACTGATCTGGAAGATGAAAAAACGCAAATTGGAATATCTTGGATACGTCTTGAAGCAAAAAGAGGGCCAAACAGAAGACGTCACTCCTGGATGAAAAACCTACGAGACTGGTTCGGTCTCAGTTGGATATAGCTTTTTCGTATTGTATAAAATTAGAATAGCTCTGTTAATTGCTAATGTCTGAAATGGATGAAGCACTATTAGAAGAAGAAGGCCTGTGACTCAGTACCAAGACAAAGATTATGAAACGCAATGAAAGAAATAGACATTGACAAAGAACTAATATACGCAGTAAAAGCTCTCTACGAAAACAACATAAAAATAGGACATAAAACAGGGAAGAGTCTCCAAACATCAAAAGGCCTATTACAAGGATGCTCTACATCCCCAACACTATTCAAAATATACCTCGAACAAACATTAAAAAAATGAAAGCAAAAATGTAGTGGAATGGGAGTCCCAATACGAGAAGATTACTTATATACTCTAAGTTTCGCAGACGAACAAGTAATTATAGCGCAAGATGAGGAAGACCTCAGTTATATGGTAAGAAAACTGAAAGAAGAATGCACTAAAGCAGGATTAGCAATAAACTTTGATAAAACGGAATATCTAACAACAAAGGAGGGAAACGTGGAGAATCTAGAAGTCGATAACGAAACAATAATCAAAGGAACCGATAGATTTAAGTATTTAGGAACCATCATTTCAAAAAAACGCAACATCAGAAGGAGGGATTAAAGCTAGATTAGGACAAACGCGGACATGCATAAGACAACTAAATTTGATCCTGTGGGACAAGCACATTACAAAGAGAAACAAAACACGCATATACAAATCAATAATACAAAGCATAATGACATACGGGTCAGAAACATGGACGATCAACAAAAGAAATAAATCTAAAATT
This sequence comes from Pachyrhynchus sulphureomaculatus, assembly GCA_019049505.1. Classification (NCBI taxonomy): domain Eukaryota; kingdom Metazoa; phylum Arthropoda; class Insecta; order Coleoptera; family Curculionidae; genus Pachyrhynchus; species Pachyrhynchus sulphureomaculatus. The sequence continues at coordinate 204,079,481 of CM032446.1, forward strand.
AACGCGGTAGAGATGGAGTATTGGAGAAGATGTTGTAGAGTGACACGTATGGCGAGAAAAACAAATGAAGAAATAAGAAGCAGAATGAACATCAAAGAGAACGCAATAAACACCATTGAAGCAAAACGATTAAAATGGTATGGACACATAAGACGGAGCGAAGATAATAGGTGGATAAAGAAAATAACAGAGTGGAGCCCTATAGGGAGAAGAAAAAGAGGAAGACCCAGATGATCGTGGAGAGACGATGTGGACGAGGCTATGGAGGACAGGGGTCTAACAGATAGAGACTGGGAAGATAGAAACGGATGGAATCAAAGGCTGAGAGAAGGAAGACAGCGTTACCTGTAGAAAATCCTTGATATATATATATATATATATATATATATATATATATATATATATATATATATATATATACATAATATATATATATATATATATATATATATATATATATATATATATATATATATATATATATATATACATATATATATATATATATATATATATATATATATATATATATATATATATATATATATATATATATAGAAGAAGAAATTGTTAAAGTTGAAACATCATACTTTAATTTAGAAAAGGTTTTCTTCCTACAATCTGTTCAGTTTTAAAAGAAATATTTCAAAATTATATGAATGAAAGGAATGCTAGTAAAAAAAAAATTCAATCAAATACCAATAAAGGAATTCATAATCAGACTAATTTATCGACAGGGAAAACATTTATGAACGCGACTCGCAAAGATCAATTTTCTAATGATGTGTTATATCGATTTAGACTTAGAAGTAAGAAGGATGGATATACTTCTTTTCAAATGAGTGTCCATTTATTTCCTTCTAATACATTTTGGATGAATTGTTATATTATTTTTTTTAAATTTTAACACAGTGCCGAATAAAAATAAAATTAAAATCAGACAAAGTATTGGCACAGTAGGTTGGGAATATGTTTGAAACTTAACATGACGCCATATAATTTTTGTCAAATTAATTAGACTACAAGGGGGAATTTTAAAAAAACTTTAATATTATTATTTTTTTATGGGTCTAGCACATTTGCCGCAGGGAAGTCCCTAAAACGCTCCAGGAGCGGCATGTGTGCGGAAAAAGCGATTTACGTTGTTCTTGAATAGCTGTAAATTGTACTCGGCGAGAAACACACATATAAACGACGAAATATTTTATAATCATGGCATCAAATACAAATTTTAGGAACAGAAAAAAGAAACAGATTATTTCATTCCTGTATAGAAATTTTGTACGGAAATCACTAAAATATGATACTCTTGTTTTGAAAAAAAATTTTGGTACACCTTTTGCTCGTCTGCCTTCTTTAAAAATACACAAATCATGAGTTAAAACGAAAAAACTTTCATACAGCGACTTATAATAAATCAAAATATTTTCCACTCAAGAGCTGAACATAATTTACGACTTGTAATAAATTTGATTTATTTTTCGTTACAGGGACACTTGCTACTAACTAAAAGTATCATTTTTAATTTTAAAAATCTGCGACAAGATTAAATTGCAAATGTAATTTAAAAATTACAGTTAAATAGTTGCATTAAAAAATTTAATCATTTTTTTTTTCTTAGGGACATAACTTTTTGTTACATTAATGGGGTGTCGAAAAAGTGTTGAGCCTTTTAAAGTCAAAATGAAGATAAATGTCTTTTAAAAGAACTTAATTAAACCAATTATGTGCCATTTTGTTCGATGATGTTTTGTCATTTTTCTGAAAACACCATAATCCTGTTTCTGTAGAACTTCTGTGGTTTCTGGACAAGTAGTTTTCTCTCTTTTTAAACTAATTTAGCACCATTCAGGGAGTTCCGAAGGTACCAAAACAAATGGTAGTCTGACGGCGTAAAGTCCGAGCTATATGATGGATTAAAACTTTCCAGCCAAGCCTTCTCAATTTTTGCGAGGTCATCAAAGATGGGTGTGGTCTGGCATTGTCATGGTGGACGACGGCTCTTTTTCTGTTTTGGCCGATTTTTTTAATTACTTGCTTTAATGTTGTCAATTGCTGGCAGTACAGAACCAGTTGTTCGCCTAGGCTGCAGCAGCTCATGATACACGATTCTCTTCTAATACCACCAAACGCACAGCATCGCCTTTTTTGGCGTCAATCCGGGCTTTGCTCGTTGGTGGAATTTCATTCTTTTTTGACCACGATATTTTTCAAACATTATTGTTGTGCGTAATCCACTTTTTATCGCCTGTGATCAGTCCCTTCCGAATTGGCTCGATTTCTTTACGTTTCTGTAGATTCGCAGACGGAAATTGGATCGAAAAAATGTTTTAGCGTGAAGTCACGTAGCACCCAAACATAGGATTTTTTTGTGTAGCCAGTTTGCTCTAAATAGTTTACAATTGTTTGGTGATAGATGTTTAGTTCCTTGGCGACATCGCGGTTACTTACATGCCGGTCTTGCTCAATTTTTGCAAAAATTCTATCAACTTTTTCTGTGATTCGTCGACCAATGCGAGGAGCATCTTTGACATTGAGATTTTAAGACTTTAAGACTCCTTTTCTTTTTGCTGTTGCTTTTGGTTTGTATCTTGCCAATAAATAGTATAAAGAGTAATCGTAAAAAGTGTGAATTTTAGGCCGTTTTTGCAACCTTCATAACTTAGAGACAAAAAAAGCAAATTTAACGTAAGAGATCTTAAAGCTAATTAAAATTTTAGAAGGATATATTTTTCAATTTTTTTTGTTTAGGGGTAGCTACCTATTTTGGGGGTTAAAAGTGTGAAAATAAAAAAAAGTTTTTAAGAGAAAATAAAAATATATATATATTTATGATGTGTAATTCATGAAACTAGATCAAAAATTAAAAACCACCCTCTAAGAGGGGATTGCAATAAGAAGGGTATCCTGCTATTTATATATCCAGCATAAGTCTTCAAGCTGAAAAAATTCAGATTTTTTCCCCAAAATTAAAAGTTATTTTTTCCGTTAAAATAGTACCAACATGAATTTCAACCCCCTTTTAGGGGATGGTTATCGCTTAGCGATAAGTTTGGGGGACGTATAAGTCCAGCGCTATATTCTCAGTATTTTGATTATTTTTTTGTATTTTTTCCTAGTCTTGGGAGTCATGTTTGTGAGTATGGCAGGATCCTCTATTAATTGCAACCCCTTTTAGAGGATGGTTTTTGTTTGAGTGTATGGTATTGGATAGAGAATATGTAAATAATTAAAGTGACCTATTTTCATGAATTACACGTTATAAATATATTTTTTATTTTCTGTTAAAAACCTATTTATTTTCACTCTTTTAACACTCAAAATAGGGGGTAGTTATCCCGAAATAAATAAATGGAAAAATATGCCCTAGACTTTTAATTAGCTTTAATTTAAGACCTTTTAGGTTAAGTTTGCTTTTTTTGTTTCAAAGTTATGGAGGTTGCAAAACGGGCTAATTTTGCGGTCACTCTTTCTTCATAGGCCAGGCCATTTGTGCCTTTATCGAAATAAAATTTTTAAATGTAGCGAACTTTTTTAGAAATTTCACTAATCTTGAAGGTGCTTTAAATTATAACTGAATAAAACGAATTGCAACAGTTTTTGTACGTATACTACCGTCAAATATCAGCTTTCAAATGACGCTAAGTATGGCCCGATGCTACTTATATTACCTGAGATATATATATATATATATATATATATATATATATATATATATATATATATATATATATATATATAGATAAAGCTATCTTTTTTTTTTTTTTATTGGTCTAGCACACGTGCTGCAGGGAAGTCCCTAAAGCGCTCCAGGAGCGGCACGAGTGCGGAAAAAGCGATTCACGTTGTTCTTGAATCGCTGTAAATTGTACTCGGTGGGAAACACAGCGCTGGGCAAATTATTCCAAAGGGATGACGTTCTCCATATAAAAGATTGCTTGAAAAGCGCTGTACGCGGAGTAACAAGCTGAACCTCATACGGATGCGAAGCACCAGCGCGACGTGTATTTCTAACATGCACCGCTTTGGGAGGAATTAAGCGGGCTACATCCTTCGAACAGTTTCCATGAAAATACTTGTAGAAACAGACTCAAGTCGCCAACCGTTCTTCGATGTTCCAGCGAATCAAGGCCGCCGGTCAATTCCGGGTCCCCAATCAGACGGACCGCTCTTCTCTGAACAGAATCCAGATGCAGTGTATGTTTGGGAGCGGAGCCCCAAACGTGGGAGCAGTATTCCATAGTTGGTTGAATTTGGGCTTTGTAAAGAATTAACAGTTGTTGTGGGGTGTAAAGCTTTCTGGTTCTAAATAATATTCCCAACTTTTGAGAAGCTCTCCTTGCTATGCCTGCAACATGTTCATGCCAAGACATATTTGCTCCCAAACTAACGCCCAACAAATTGAGCGACGATGCTAGGGGAATGGAGTGCCCCGACATAACTATGTCGGGTTCAACAACGTTAACTTTTTTAGAAAAAACTGCCGCTTGGGTTTTTGTAGCATTAAATTCCACTTGGTTACGGTCACCCCAAGATAGAATTTCTTCCACGTCCTTGTTAAGTTGAACGACCTCCTGCTGTCTGCGGATATTCGCCTGAGCAGCCGATATCCGAGCGTTCAAGGTGAATGAAGAGACAAGCGTACTGTCATCTGCAAAGCTATAGATTGGATTCCCGGTCTTTTCCAGCAGATCGTTAATGTAAATGAGAAAGAGAGTAGAAGACAGTATAGAGCCCTGGGGCACACCAGCGTTGATAGTGAGGGTGTTAGAAAGAAATCCGTCGACCGCCACTCGTAAAGAACGCTCTCTGAGGAAACATGAGAGCCACAAACAGAACCTTTCAGACATACCATAAGAGCGCAACTTAGCCAACAGTCCATCGTGCCAAACATGGTCGAATGCCTTGGATATGTCAAGAGCAACCGCTCGAGATTCTCCAAAGTGTTCAATTGCGTTCAATCTAACGAGAAACAGGCCCAATACTTTTTCAACACCCCAATATGTTAAAATATTTTACTCATAATTTTAAAATTATAAAACCCCTATTATAAAGTGAATAAGACAGTTGAGTTTTAAAAAGTAATAATGTGATGAGCAGAGAAAGATTTTTCAAAGTTAGACAGTAAAAATAAAAAAAATGGTAAATTAAAAGTTTGAATTAAGTTCTGAAATTTATCACATACTTTTAGAAATTGACAAGAAAGCAACTTTATTTCATAAATCTTTTTGCAATTGTAACAAATAAGCCCGTTTTCGACGATTGTTATGAAATATTGTCAATTTTTTACAAATAATATAAATGGTATATTTTCCATCCTAGTTGTGGGTTCCAGGATATTCGGGAATAAAAAGTAATGAAAAAGTGGATGAATTAGCAAGATTCGGTCAACAATACAATACCGGGGCCAGAAACAGGGTTTGGTATTTTTTTTTAATCGTTCCCTTCCCCGCCTGAGTAGGGATTTTACCCTTCTTCATATCCTCAAGATATCAGCGAGGATGTCGTAATACGCGTCAACATTGTCCTAGTGCCGAAACATACATTTTGTATTTCACGGAACCTTTTAGGCAACGCGGTAGTGCCACGGAAGGTATTGCATTTCTGTAAACAACTACTACTTATGTACGTGGTCAGGCTATATATGCCGACCTGCCAGGATTGCAACCTGAAACCATCTGCATCGCAAGCAATTACTACGCCACGGAGCCACGGGCCGCCATATACCAAAACAGATGATTGTCATATTAGCAACATCTAGATCGTTGACTCGTAACATCTATCCAAAGACATGCGACGGTCGTAATTGGCGGTCTCTCACTGTCACCTCAAGAAACATTTACAGAAAATGGTTATTCATAGTTGTCCCACTTAATACAGACTGTGGTGAAGAAAAATACACATCCTATATGCGGCTTAGCTCGGAACAGATACAAACGGTTCGGAGATCTACATCGTGGTAATAAATTACCACATGAAGGTCTTGGAAGAAAGCTAATAAACCTTCTTAAAAGGACGACGCTCATGTAATCAAGAGAAAGGAGCACATTAAGCTAAGACGCTGCAGTGTACCAACAAGCACAATCGCCTACCCCGTCTACAACCAACCGTCCTAGCTTCTTACACTCCCTTTAAGGGGGATCTTGGTCCAGCGCAAAAAAAACATGTTTTTTTTTTATATTTTTTGCTTGCAATACATACACGCAATAAATGTAAAACTTTTTTAGCATATTAGAACAACTTTAAAACAATATAATTTTTTTTATAAAAAATGTTTATTTAAACCAAGAATACAGAACATCTCGTGGAACACCTCCGGTACCTACACCTTGATTTGCGTGTAACCTCAGGAATGCAAAAATCTTTGAATCAGAAAAAACCAAGTTAATTTATAATCTACTTACTCACAGTTTCTATATAAATTGATGCAAAAATATTAAAAAATAGCATTTTTTTACAATAGAAAAAAACAATTTTTTACATTTTTTGTAAAAAATTGATAAAAATAACCTATAAAATCCTTTAAACAATCTTTTTTTTTTAAATAATTGAATATTCATATTGAAGATAATTATATATTTTCAAAGTATGAGCAATTTCAAGTCGATCCGTTTATTAGTTTTTGAGTAATCGTGCACACCAATTCCGAAAACATGGTTTTGAAAAACCTTAGTGTTTTTAATACAAAAAAATTGTGAAAAAACTGATGCTAAACTCATGTATAGAATGACCGACATAAACATTCTATTGAGTGTATACTTAGCTGCTCCAGGAAATGGTAGGGGAAGCCCTGAAACCATTACAGCTAAGGCAAACTCGAGAGTCGGCTGTGCTCTATTGTACTTATTCGGCAAGCAAACTTAGAGTTTGTATTTCATGAAAAGGAAAGTAGCCTTGTATTCTACAAATTTTAAGTAAAAAAAAAGCTCAAAAAAAAATGTCTTGACCAGGATCTCCCAAGTTACTTACAGAGTTCATCATTAAATTTTTAATTGCAAAATTGAATGATTTAAGCTCAAGACGTACGCATGCGTGTAACATTCTTCACCTTCGAAATAGAGGAACGGAAACGTGACAAATTATTTACTCTAAATAACAAATCAAAAGGAGCCAAGCTGCTCAAGTTCTGTTTCTTTCTGATGGGGCACCTTTTCCTTAGATTCGTCGTTTACCTTGAAGTAGGTTTACTTAATTTATTGTTAGTATCTATAATCTATAAAATTTTATACACATTAATGAAAAACTCATAACTAGAACCAATAGATGAAGTTTAAATATACCATAGATTGAAATGAAAAACATAATTAAAGGTTTATTTAAAATTCCACCTACACCTTTACCATTCACTGTACTTCATTTGAAATTTAGAGCAAGCTCTGTTTAATTTTATCCTTTTAATTCAAACACCCACTGCTTAAAATAGAGCTAAATTGTTTTTAAAATTTGTTTGTAATTTAATTAAAATACCTACAAAATTTAATAAGATTGTTTTGAAATTATCGTTACAATAAGTAGATTGACAAACATACAGCCATGAAAAATTTGTTTATGAACTTTTCACCGCGAAACCTACTTCTAAGTAGAAAAAAAAAATCGGTCAAGTTCAAGTGGGCTCTGCACAGTTAGTGTTCCGTATCGTGATTGCTGAAGTATTCTATGAAATTTTATCGTCAATATAAGAATTACGAAGAATATATAAAAAACTAGACATGTTGTAGTAAAAGTTTCAAACAAAAATTTACTACCTAAATATTCGTTCAATTATAAATAAAATAAAATAAAATAATTTTGTCTTGGTACCTATCCGTTGGTCAGTAGACATCATGGAAATTTATTTTATCTCTGATTGATCAAATGCTTAAAGCAGTCATGTACTGAAAACTATATGAGTATATTACTGATTGCACCGAAAATGATATGTCGGAGTTCTTTCTTAGTCCCGATTTAATTCACAGCTTTCCACGAAAAAAATCTCCACCATATTTTTAAGTCGATTTTTTTTTTACCAAATACATTATCAAACGGAATGAATTCGTGATAATTTTTGCTCAATTTACACTTTATGAACAATATCCCAAAACTTTTTCAAATTTTTTTCATCAGTATTTTTAGAAGTAGTGTAAGGGATAGCGGTTTTTGGTCATTTTTTAAAAATAATAAAAAGAAAAGTTTGCGCGAGTATTACATCACATATATTTTTGAACTGGTATTTTCACAAGCTTTCATTTGACACCCCATTCGATGATCTTGCAATTTTTTTTCACTTCCGATTTCACCCCCTAAACTCACCGCTTAGGTCAAAATTTAACTTTTAAAACTACACGACTTTGAATGGGAATCAATTCCCATATTTGTGCAAAAGTTAAACTTTATATTTCTATGTCAAATAGTTTCGGAGAAAATCGGGTGTGACAGACAGACAGAAATACACCGATCTAAGAATTTCAGATAACACGGGAGGTATTTATTTACGTATATTGCAGTCATGCTGAAAACGAAAGCTGTTTTCATGAGTCTATATTGCCTTGTCGTAAGTAGTTCACAGTATAAGCAGCATTGATCGTATACATTACATAGGTTCAAAAAAGAGATTTTTTTTAAAGTGGCACACACAGACTAGATTTAAATCGTTCCTTGGACCTCCAGAAACAATTACACAGGCCGACAAATTTTCTACCCAGAAACCAGAATATACTTTTCCAAAGGTTTTTGACGCGCTAAATTCGAATCCGAGGTAAGGATTTCTCTGATGACTCCAGTTTTCGAGATATTCTAATCTAAAAGTTCGGTTTTTCGAGATATTTGAGGTTATGTTACATTGAAAGGTAATTTATGAAACCAATAATGGGGTCCGAAAGAACTACTCTTTCTCTTCAAAACACATTTGGATTTGTCTGAATGTCTTTTTTTATCTTTGAGAAATCGTATGTTCGTATGACGTTCATCTCAAGAAATTAAAGAGAAACGCCCAGGATTACTGAGAAAGAAAGTTTTGTTCCATCAGGACAACGCTCGCGTTCACACGTCTATTGAGTCTATCGCTCAAATTCGTGATTGTGGTTTCGAATTGCTGCCCAGCCGGCTTATTCCCATGATTTGGCACCTTCGGACTTTCATCTGTTTCCAAACCTAAAAAAACACCTCGGTGGCCAGAAATTGTTCATCGAATGAAGAGGTTGAAGCTACAGTTAACCAGTATTTTGAGGAATCTTTTTTCAAACAGGTGTGGAAGCTTTGGAAGGCAAGTCGAAAAATAAAAATATCTTTGTATTTTATTTTGTTTTCTTGACTAGGCCGCGAAGTTTTCAATTGATCCTCATATATAATTAGATATTAGCAACTCCTCTGTTAACTTTATTTTGTTACTGTTGAATTTGTATATTAGGATTTTGATTAGGTATAACGTATCAACGAGCATTTACTTACAAATTCACCCACAAATCAGATATCTAAATTAATATTTAATCAGAAACAATATATCATACTAACTAAATTCGTACGAAATTATTTGTTCTAAAATAAAATAATAGAATATATAATATAAATGAAATAAATATAGAGCTGTAAAAAAATTAATTTAACTTTTAGAAAAATTGCAAATTAAATTAAATCTAATTAATTTGTACTTGTAAATCCCAATTAAAATTTCCTCTTCAAATGAAATTAGTCCAATTAGTTTACAAATTAGTATTTTATATTGTCAACCTGTTAATGCAGTGTATTTGCTCGTTGTTGTGTAAGCAAACATATATCTAGATATTCATATTTAATTAGCTAATTTAATGGAATGACCACAAATGTGGTCAAATAATTTAGAACTGAAGATTTATTATGATTTACTTAACAAAAAATTTATATATATTTATATATATTTATATATATATATATATATATATATTATATATATATATATATATATATATATATATATATATATATATATATATATATATGTATATATTTCGTTAAGACGTTTAGACATGATGAGCCGTAATTTCACTCTAAAAAAATAATATGAATATATATTCATGAGAATTTTAAAGGGGAATTATTATTTTATACTAAAATTATTCCATCATTAGCAGTAAAATCCTTACAGATACTATACGCATTTTACTACTACTGTAGCTGTATTTTGATATGTTATATTCATTATGGTATTATGGCCCATTCGTCAGAGGCAAATTTTGACGAAAAGCTCTCATTAAATGTTAACAGGATGCATTTTGGCATAAACATAGTTTTTGGACTTAGAATACGATAAAAAAAAGTTTGTTGCTCTAAAGTGTACGCTAAGCCTACAAAATCGAAAATAAAATGAAAAATTTGGTTTTTGGCAAATATCTCGACAAAAAAAAAGATATCAAAAAACTAATAGCACCACGTGAAAGAATGGGAAATTCTACAAAAAAATAGTATGTAGATTATTTTTTTTTAGTTTTACCATAATTTAAAATAATCTATATTATTATATCATCTATACCGATTTTTCTAAGGCCTTTGATAAGGTCAACCATGGTGTTCTTCTTAAGAAGCTCAATAACCGTGGCATATCGGGTCCACTGTTGGGCTGGATTAGGAGTTATTTGTGTGGCAGAGTTCAGGTTGTTCGAGCTAATAATTTTAAGTCTGTCAATATTACTGTGCCCTCGGGAGTGCCTCAAGGTTACACTATGGGGCCTCTGCTGTTTAACCTGTTCTTGAATGATATGACCGACTCCTTTCGGTCTTCCAGGTTCTTGCTCTTTGCTGATGATTTGAAGTTGTATACGGCGGTTGGATCGATTGCGGATTGTGTGGGATTGCAGGGTAATTTGGATAGACTTAGTGTCTGGTGTCAGTTAAACGGTATGGTTTTAAATACTTCTAAATGCTTCTCGTTGTCTTTCTCGAGATCGCACAATCCACTGTTTTTTGATTACAGCATAAATGGGACTTCCCTCGTGTCCGTGGTTAATGTTAGGGATCTGGGGGTTAAGTTTGATTCCGCACTGAGTTTTATTCCTCATATAACCGAGCTAACGTCTAGGTCTCTGAGGATGCTTGGGTTGATTAGGCGTTGCTTATCAGAATTTTCATCCATTACCTCTATAAAAATGCTGTACTGCTTGTTGGTTAAGCTTCTCTTGGAATATTGCTCATGTGTGTGGAACCCACCTTTTGCTTGCCATGCTAGGAGCTTGAAGTTTGTTCAGAGTAAATTTCTACGTCATATTAATTTTAAATTCTTTAACAATGATTCTTTTAGTTATTCAAAACTGACACCTATATTAAACTTGAATACCCTGTCTAAGCGGAGAGTTCAGCGCGATCTTGTAATGTTCTTTAAAATTTTAAATTCAGTCGTAAATTGACCAGAACTTTTATCTCAGATTAATTTGTATGCACCCTCTAGACATACTAGATCTACGTTGTCCTTCGTCAAACCTTATCATAAGACAACCTACGGAGCTAATACCTTCATGACAAGATCTATGGGCATTGTAAATAACTGCCCATCACTGGACTTGTTCTCCAGCTCCTTGTCTCTTTTTAAGAGGCAGATCGGGGTTCTTTTCTGAATTTCTTAGTTTTAGCCTTTAGTTTTAAGTAGTTTTAAGTGTCATTTATATATGTAAACTTTTGTATTTTGCCTTTATGAGTTAATGGGTCTGTCCCGTAAATAAATAAATAAAAAATAAATAAAAATGGTTGGTTTAACCCCTTCAGTTGGAGTGGGAATCAAGCTTCCAACCTCATTTATCATTAAATTAAGGTTTTTGTATGCCGCTAAATATTTTGAAATTGGCTATTAAGGAATTTCTCGGGGTGCTGATTAAGAATCTGTTCACAGATATGAAAAATTCGAAATGGCAGATCCAATACGACGGTCAGGGAGTACGTAATTCATCTAATTTCTTGGAGTAATTTAGAATTTTTGTATTTTTAATAACTGTTTTCTTTGTACCTGGATGTTTAAATAAAATATAAATACATTATACTTGAAGCTTAGACTTTTATCTTTCATTTCCCACCTTTAAATACGAGGCTGGTTTGAAAAGTCCGTGCAAAGTCCGAGAGATGGCACCACCGGCGCGTATCGAGGTCATGTTTAGTTAGTAGCATCTCTTGAATGAACGCACACCAAGTTTCAGCCATATTGGTCTATTTTTTTGTGTTTGGCATTCGTGTGAATCAAGGAAGTCGAGTGATTTTCAAGAAATGGACGAAAAAGAATTTCGTGTGGTGATTAAACATTACTTTATGAAAGGCAAAACGCCTCAGGAGACTAAAGAGAAGCTTGATAAACATTATGGTGACTCTGCACCTTCGATTAGAACAGTTTATAAGTGGTTTCAAAATTTTCGGACTGGCCATATGGGCACAAGTGACACTGAACGTTCTGGATGGCCTGTGGAGGTTACAACTTCAGAAATCATTGATTAAATCCATGATATGGTGATGGATGACAGAAGAGTTAAGGTGCGTGAGATTGCTAAAGCTGTGGGCATCTCGACTGAACGGGTACATAATATTTTGCATAAACATTTGGACATGAGAAAGCTATCCGCAAGATGCGTGCCGCGATTGCTCACGTTTGACCAAAAACGGAATCGTGTGAAGCATTGCAAGGATGGTTTGCAGCTGTTCCAGAAGAATCCGGAGGACTTTAAGCGTCGTTTCGTCACTGTAGATGAAACATGGATACATTACTATACTCCTGAGACCAAACATCAATCTAAACAATGGGTTACCAAGGGGGAATCTGCACCAAAAAAGGCGAAGACCGTTCCTTCGGCCGGAAAGGTTATGGCGACTGTCTTTTGGGATTCGCAAGGGATAATCCTCATCGACTATCTGGAAAAGGGCAAAACTATTACAGGTGAATATTATTCATCGTTATTGGACCGTTTGAAAACCGAGCTGCAAGAAAAACGCCCGCGATTGGCCCACAAGAAAGTCCTTTTCCATCACGACAACGCACCAGCACACACCTCAGCAGTTGTGGTCGCAAAATTAATGGAAATAGGATTCCAACTCGTTTCACATCCCCCCTATTCTCCAGACTTGGCTCCCTCGGACTACTATTTGTTCCCCAATTTGAAGAAATGGCTGGCGGGACAAAGATTTTATTCAAACGAGGAGGTGATTGCAGACACTAATGGATATTTTGCAGACTTGGACAAATCCTATTATTCGGAAGGGATCAACAAACTAGAACATCGTTGGACGAAGTGTATAAGCCTAAAAGGAGACTATGTCGAAAAATAAAAAAGGTTTACACCAAACACATAAGTAGTTTTTATTTTTGCACGGACTTTTCAAACCAGCCTCGTATATATTTTATTTTTAGTTTAATTTAAGTTGTATGATTATAAGAAGCAAAAAATACGTTTATCATAAACCTTTTTTAGGAGCAAAATTACAAAAAAAGGACTTCCTTAAGTTTTTAATGATTTTTTAATATGAAGTATACTTTTAAATGCCAAAAAAAAAATTGTCTGGCTTTCTTTTGACCATTTCGTGCTGCTTTGAACGTAAAATTGCCGGCGGCGCAGTACGAGCAGGCAAATTTTCATACATTAGAACTCAATTTTTAAATAACACAGACAATGTGGGTATTTTTAATTATTCCTATACTGGAACTCAAGGTATAATAATGATATATGCACAAGGATTTTCTCTCAATACTGTATTTTTTTAAATATTTGTAATTTACGGCATACCCGTTAAAATCATGTAAACAAAAATTTTGTTTTAAGTTTTACAAATTTTTACAAATTATAAAATAACAAAAATAAAAACTATTAGTCTCCTCTTCAAAAAGCTATCTTTTAATTTTTTTACCCTCTGAAAATAAGTAATATCGATTAACCTTCGAGCGGTGGGCGTAGACTTACAAATTAACCTCTTTGACGCGGTACACTTTTTAAATCAATGATATCTGAATTTTTATTAAATGTTTACGCTAATAAAAAAAATATGGAAAAAAGCTATATATTACTTTTTTTTGTAAAATTTTCTGCTCTTTCACATGGTGCTATAAATTTTTCGAGATATTACCGTAAAAACCGAATTTTTGATTTCATTTTGGATCTTATGGTCTTAAAGGAGTGCATAATCAAGTGTTTCTGGTGAAAAAAAAGCAGAATATAACCTAGTATATACGTTATTTAACCTCTCCCTAGATGGTTAGGAGACAGAATAGAAATAAAAATAAATATGGTTTAGTAATTGACAATATATGTTTACTATGAGTGTTGGCAACTTGTTAGTCCAGACCCCTTTACATTATTAAAAACAAATATGGTTGCTGCGGACAGTAGTTTGATATTCAGTAAATACGTACACAAAGTTTGGTGGCCCAGACTTTTTTATGCTAATTATAGTGAAATTTTGAAGATTAAATGAGCGAAAAAAAAAAATTGTGAATTTAGAACAAGGAGTGTGAATTAATTTTGAGGGATTTCTAAGAGAGGGCAGATCGCATCGTGGCATACTGTTGCTGTATTCATGGCAAAACACGATCATTAGACTTTAGTATATGTGATTTTGTCGAAGTATAAACAACATATATTTTGAGCATTGAATATGTCGTATTACGTACCAACAAAACATCATTTGGGGAAAGCATTACTTTTCTTGCTTAATTCGAAGAAAAGCGTTACTGAAAGTCATCGATTGATGCCTGAAACGTATAGTAATTATATTCCATGGATAAAAACGTTAGTACTGGTTTCGACGCTTTAAAAGTGGTAATATCGACACGACAGACAAAGAACGCTCATGTCAGCCGAAAAAGTTTAAAGATGAAGAATTGGAAGCATTACTAGATGAAGACCTGTGCCAAATGGAAAAAGAACTTGCAGAATGATTAAGAGTTAATCACAACCATTTTTAAGCGCTTACATGCAGTGGAAATGATTCAAAAGCAAGAAAAATTGGGTGCCATGCGAATTGAAACCGAGAGACGTTGAAAGGCGATTTTTCACCTGTAAACAACCGCTTCAACGGCATAATCGGAAAGACTTTTGCATCGTATTGTTACTGGTGATGAAAAATAGAAACGTTGCGACAATTCGAAGCGCAAAAAATTATGGGTGAAGCCCGATGAACCATCAATATCCTCGCCAAAGCCGAATCTTCATGGCCCCCAAGCTTATGCTGTGTATCTAGTGGGATCAGCTGGGTGTAGTGTATTATGATCTGCTCCAACCCAACGAAACTATTACTGGGGTACGTTACCGATACCATTGATACAATTGAGCTGAGCGTTGAAGGATAAAAAAAACGACGGCAATATGTCAAAAGATACGACAAAGTAATTTTTTAACATGGCAACGCTCGACCACATGTTGCAACACCCGTCAAGGAAACGCTAGAAGTGCCTGGATGGGATGTCTTACTTTACCCACCGTACTCATCAGGCATTGTTCTTTCTAGTTATCAATTGTTCCGAGCGATGACGCGTAGCCTGCCTGAACAGCGCTTTCATTCTTGTGAAGATTCTAAAAAATGGGTCGATTCGTAGATAGCCTCAAAAGATGAGTCGTTCTTGCAAGTAGTGGCTAGCGATGGACAATACTGTGAGTAATTAATTTGTCACAATTTTTTTAAAATAAAGCGATATTTTTACCGAGAAATCCCTTAAAATTAATTCACACACCGAATATGAATGCCAATCGATGATAAATTACATCTTTTTGAAAGGTCTGGCTGAAGAAATTTTTGGCTTTTTTTTAAATACATTTAAAGACAAAAAATTTTATACAAACGTATTATACACATTGTCCAAATCACCAGAAATCAAAAAAACTATATGCTAGTGCATAAACGTTTTAGAAATAGTGTTGTATCTGTCAAAACATATCCCAGTGATGATATAAACTCGGATCACAATGCCCTGGTAGGGTGTGTTCTAAGAATTATCTTGAAAAAGTTTAAAAGAAAACAGAAAAATATATACGATATGCGACAACTTAGAGACGAAAATTGAACAAACGTAATTAAAAATGATCTTAATAAAGAACTCCGAGACACAGATTTAAACGAAGATACAGAACCTGAAATAGAAAAGTTAAATGAAATCACAAGGGGGTTAAAGAATAAGTATGTAACTATGGAACAAACAGATAAAAGGAAGGTATGGATAACAGATGACATTCTAAGACTAATGGAGAAAAGACGGTTATACAAAAACAGAGGTAACAAAAGAGAATACAACAGACTACACACACAAATACAGAAAGAAATTGGATTAGTTAGATCGAAGGTGGATCGATAGGTGGAATGGGGAAAAATGTAAAGAGATAGAGGAGTTGCAGGGAAAGTATGATAGCTTTAATATCTATTGAAAAATCAAAGACTTAACTGGTGAACGGAGAACGAAATCAAATGGACCGTTAATAGACCATCAAGGAAACGTTGTTAACGATAAAGAAGAGAAACTGAAAATATGGCAAAACTATATTACAGAGTTATTTTCTGATGCAAGACCAGATCAGCCACAATGTTCAATAGACTTGTTTAGGCCATGTATTACCATCGATCAAGTGCGCATTGCAATAAATTAACTAAAAAATGGAAAAGCCACTAGTCCCGATGAATTCCATGGGGAGTTTCTTAAGCTCTTAGATGAGGATGGGTTGAAATAGCTTACGGTGATCTACAATAAAATCTATGTTTTAGGCAGAATACCAGAAAGTTGGTTAAAGTCTGAGTTTATAACGATCCCAAAAAATGCAGGCGCTAAAAAATGCGGAGAATATCGAACAATTAGCTTCATAAGCCATCCTTTAGAAACGTTCTTGAAAATTATTTAAAAAGAAAAATATACAACTTGTGTGAAGAAAACATGTCAGCTACACAACTCGGTTTTCGTGATGCCATGGGAACCAAAGAGACTCTGAGCAAATCTTCAGAGAGGCACTGGAAGAGGCTGATGAAGGAATATTGCTTGATGCTGACGAGACGGAGGTTATGGCTGATAACTTAAAGGGTCTAAACATCTTATGACAAAAATAAACGAAGTCAGTAATCGATGCGGCCTCGAACTCAATATCAAGTCTCCGGTTCCTGCTACCTTGTTGATAGTTAACAATGAACAAATAGAAAGAACTTCACAATATTCATATTTAGGTACCATGATAAAAGAACAATGGGATCATTCTCACGAAATTCGTTGTCGTATTGAAAAAGCTCACTTTTCAAAAGCTCAGCAATAAAATCGAGCACGAAAATGAGACTTCTAAGATGCTATGTCTTCAATGTCCTTCATTATGATGTGGAGTCTTGGACGCTGACTGACGCCACTTCTAGGAAACTTGAGGCATTTAAATTATGGCTATATAGCCCAATTTTAAAAATTTTTTATACTGACCATATTACAAACGAGGATGTCTTACGTCGCATGAACAAGAAACTGGAAATTATGGAAACTGTTAAAGTAGCAAACTTGGAGTATTTGGGACATATAATGAGAAATCACCACAGATATGGATTACTGCAGCAAATACTCCAAGGTAAATTATTTGGAAAAAGGAAACCAAGACGCAGACGTATTTCCTGGCTAAACAATCTGTGAAATTGGTTCTCAACAAATACTACCGGTCTTTTTTAGAGCTGCAGTGGATACAGTAATAATTGTCAGAATGATTGTCAACATTTCGAACCGAATATGCACTTTAAGAAGAAGAAGATATTCATTTGAGTATCGGAAAATTATCAGCTGAATAGATCTCTAAAGGTCTGAACGACGACCAAAAATGACTTAAAGAAGAAAAAAAAAAGAAAAAGAGAGTCTAATTCAACATATGCTAATCATCTTTTAACAGAGAATCACACGTTTAATAAGAATTTCAAAATTTTACATATCCAACAAAAAGGTTTAAAACTAAACCTTTTAGAGACAATGCAAATAAATCGATTAAGGACTACAGGTACTTTGCTCAACGACCAGGTAGATTTAACAATTCACCATTATTGAATTTATTCTCCTAATACCATTTCTGTGTGGGTTTTCCAATACTATCAATATACTTTAAATAGGTTTAATATTATAATTAAGAAATAATATAAAATTGTAAACATTAAATCTAATTTGACAATGTAAAAATGTAGAGCCGAAGAAGCTGCGTTGACAGCGAGATGCGTCATCACAATTATAAAATAAACCATTGCACACTGACTAAAAAGAGTCTTTTATTATAAATTTAGTGTTGTCTATGAGTATTTGAACAAGACGTTTTGATAGTTTATAAGATGGGGCTGACACGATGAATGAATAAATCTGACGTTGAACTGATTGCTCATTCCCAAACTTCCCTGATTTAGTGCCCTTGGATTCTTAGCTATTTTTAAACCTGAAAAAACATTTGAAAGGCACAATTTATATTCAAATGAAGAAGTAATAAATGTTGTCAAAGACTGACTTGCAAACCAAGAAGGATTTTTTTTGAAAGATCTAGAGTTACTTTATAACCGTTGCACTAAGTATATAAAGTTGAAAGTGTTCTGTATAAAAAACTTATGGGATCACTTCAGTGTCTATCCGTCTGTCTATCCGCCTGTCACACCCGATTTTTTCTCCGAAATTATTTCACATAGAAAGTTGAAATTTGGTACAAATATAGGAACTGATGGCTCAATCCAGAACCATGTAGTCTTGAAAGTTAAATTTTGACTTAAGGGCTAAAATCGGAAGTGACATTTTTTTTTACTAGATCATTGAGTGGAGTGTCAAATGGAAGCTTGTGTAAACACAAATTCAAAAATATAAGGGGGGTCTAGTTGCAAATCCCGTTATCTCTACTTTTTCTGAAAAAAATGTTTTTTTCCTCATATTACTGTATGATGTATACGTCACCAATCTGTAATGCTGTTTTGCTGCAAAACCGTTCTCTTTTAAAATGATATTAAAAATCGTGTTCAGTTGCAAAAAACGCTATATCCAAGTCGAAACATTGAATGTAGAAATCCTGGATATTATATAGAAATGCCCATTCGTTTACATCATATAAGAAGTAATGTAATAAGAATTTTGAAAATTCATTCCTGTTAAATTACTCACATGCAGTTAATCAGCCCATGTAAGAAGTAGTGCTTGTTTGCAAGAGGGCCCTTACACATTAAATAATGTGTACTAAGGTTAAATACTTAAAGAAAAATCATCTTTTAGTCTCGTTTAGTCACTTAGTTTACAACTATGTTATCAAATGTTTATTTTATCAGTAACATAAAGAAAAAGTATTTCCTTAAAACAATTTGACTTTTAAATTAGTTGTGCAAAAAATATATCGTTCGCCTGAAATACTAATATTTAATGGTATAGTTTGAAATAACATATTACTGTTTCAACTATAAAGTAGCCAATAAATAAATTAAATTTGATTATATTTTATATTTCGAATATAGCTTTTGAAATCGTTTTAAACAGCATGTGCAGATTTACGCTATACTAATAAAAAATCCACGATAAAACTGACGAATCCAA
This sequence comes from Pachyrhynchus sulphureomaculatus, assembly GCA_019049505.1. Taxonomy (NCBI): domain Eukaryota; kingdom Metazoa; phylum Arthropoda; class Insecta; order Coleoptera; family Curculionidae; genus Pachyrhynchus; species Pachyrhynchus sulphureomaculatus. The sequence continues at coordinate 204,098,952 of CM032446.1, forward strand.
AAACTCTACGCATCTATTCTCTAGTTCGACACATAGTACCAAAAGTACGGATTCAGTAAAATGGGTAGAAAGTCCAATTTATGATCCTATAAACATATTTATTCATGGTTCATTGTTTTCTTAGTTATGGTTCCTCATTAAAATTTTTCCTTAGGAATTTGAACTTCCTACGGCTTTAATAGTTACTAGTTTTACCATTTAGTGTTCTTATACTTATATCGCGTAAAAAATGTTTTTACTCTATGTTCTTTTAGAGTTTAAACGGTGTTCGTATCCTACCGAGTATACTCCACGTTTTTAGTCTCGGTCGTAGCAGTTAGTGATAAAAAATTACGTCCTGGATTTATTTAAGTATTTGTGCAGCGAATGTAGTTTTTTGTCTTTTGACAGAACATTGTTGTACTATTTTCTTGAGCAAACTATTACCTTTAAAACGTTAAACTTCAAGTGTCGTCTGTGAAGCATCACATGCTTTTTTAAACTGAAATAAGTAAAATTCTTTAAATTTTTT